>JANEHU010000801.1:0-211692 GCA_027563435.1 Nasonovia ribisnigri
TTCAAATTTGTACAATATTAAATATTCACTCGATTTCTCATGTAGTTTTTTTTTTTTTTTGCTGTTACTCAAACAACAACGATAATGAGGTTCGCCACGCCAATAGCTGGTCTCGCCCACCATATTAGATGTTTGATATCAAACATTTTATAATTTATTTGGTCAAAAATCTTGAAAATGCAATACAAGATTCATAAAAAATTCTTCATTTTTTTTTATTAAGTTGACGCCTTATAGGCTCAAGTATAGATAGTTAGTATATTTATGAATTTACGATTAACTTTTTACGAATAATAAACTTAACATTAAAGTTTTAATACAAGATATAGGAGGAAATTCACATAATAGGCAAGAAGATTTTAGTACAAATTATAATAATGTATTTTTATCTGATAGATAAGCAAATAATAAATCAATTTTATACATAGATTTCATAGTCTTAAGAGTCTCTATCAATTGGACTATTTTATCCATAGTTTGTGCGGTGGGTTCTTACATGATTATTGATTTAAGACATGAGCTGATGAGCAAGTGTTATATTGAAGTACATGGAAAGAAATGCGATCAAGAATAAGGAGACAAGATAATATGAAACCATTAATTAATTTATGTAAGAAAGACGTATCAAATATTTTGCGACGGAGAGGGAATATCGAGTTTTAAATTATTTTGTAGGGACTTAATTATAAGGTCATCAGGCTCATTAGTTAATCTTTTCTTATATTCTATAAACCGTATACATTTTCTTTGTATTCATACGAGATTTCTACATGAGAGATCGTAGCAACGTAAAAGCCAACGGGGATCATTTAAGACAGAGTGTATTGTAGATTTCTCAAAATTGTACAAAGAAAAAAAATACAAAATATGCATACATAAGTACATAACATATCATTTTATTTTTTTATAAACATTTAACATACATAGAATCGCATACATTTAACAATGAGCTTGCTGTGGATAAGAACAATTGAGTATTGACTATGATTTAAAACTACAATTTTAAATCATATTGCATTTTTCCCATTCTACACCAAGTACACCAACATATTTTCTGGCTGTTGGTTCAATTCACGCCGACTGGTCCTTAATTTATATGCTTTTACAGTAACAAACAGCAGTATTCCTAGAAAAATAAATTATAATATTTATAAAAAGAAAAACGTATTGTAAAGTATATTTAAACATTTTTCTAAACTTTAGTATACATTTTTATCTTATAATTTTTGTTTCGAAAACTAAAAGTTATAAGTTAAAAGGGATATGACAAAAACATTTTAATTGATCTACACCAATGTTGTAAAACATTTATAAAATAAAAAAATAATGAACTCCCAAATATTGCTATGATACCGAGGGTTAAATAAAACAACATTATGTATTTATTTAGAATAACAGTAAATTTAAATTTGCATATTATTATTATAGATAAATATATATTTTTATATAAAATATCTATAGAATATTTATTTACTAAAGAGCATATATTTCTTTGTTTTTAGATACAAAGCTACTTTCCTATTGAAAAATCTATTATTTATAATACCTATGTTCTTGTCATGTTGAGTCTCATTCGTATTACAAGACTATAGAACCATACAATATGGAATGTTTCGCAAAGGTAACATAAAATATTATAATATAGAAAATTACTTTATTAATGTTGTTACCTATATATGTTTGTTATTAATACTAAATACTAACCAAAATGTAATTGAACTCTGTATTCATTATTGAAGATTTAGAAACAGTTTAGTTAAAACTTAAATCTTATATAGATGCACTAAAATAATTATTCACGTTACTACTGATTAATTTTAATTTCAAATACTTCTAAGTTACTTTCTTATGGAAGCCCTCTTTACATGATGTACATAGAAAATTAAACAACTCTATATTTTACTTCTGTTATAGTCGCATTTTTTGTTATGATTTTTACAAATTTGTATTATTATAATGATATACTATTACTTGGGAAGCCACCCTTAATGTATGTAAAGCAAAATACAATAATATTTTTCGTCTTATTGAAAAAAAATCAGCCCTTCTACTTCAAAATTCTATATCCACGCCTGTCACTAATATATTATTTTGAAGGATATAAATAAATGCTACAAATAATATCTATATTATAATATTTATAAGTTATAACCATTAAATAAATTAAATGTTATGAAAAATATCTGGCAAACAATTTTTCTTACCACAGAACACTCCTAACAACGCAGACCAACAAATTATTGTTATTAGATCCATATGTTCTGAAAAATGATTTTAAAATAATTATTATTGTAGGTAGGTCTGATAACTATTAAAAAATGCTTACGTTTGATCATCAAATAAGGTGCCCACTTAGAAACACTGTTCAACATATTATCAATTATTTCCGTAGAATGTTCTGAAAAATTATTTTAAAACAACTATTACCTAATACCTATTGTACCGATAATTATTGCAAAATACATACTTTTGATTGTCAAAATATAAGGCTTCAAATTAGAAATACCGTTTAACATAGTATTAAATATTTCAGCAGAATGTTCTGAAAAATTATTTTAAAATAATTATTATTGTACTGATAGTTATTAAAAAATGCATACTTTTGACCGTCACATAAGGTGCCCAATTATGAAATCCGTATTGGTTCATAATATTATATACTTCATCCTTGAAACGTTCTGAAAAATTATTTTTAAATAATTATTATTATATTAATAGTTATTAAAAAATTCATACTTTTCAAAGTCAAATACTGAATTAAAGTTGACTTTATAAAGTGTAGCATTTTTTTTATTTCATTGGAATTTTCTGAAAAATAATTTAAAAATAATTATTATCATTTTGATTACTGATAATTATCAAAAAATGCATATTTATAATCGTCGCCTAGCCTGGCGAATGGCGATGAAGACAAAATGCATAACACATTAGTTATATAATTTACTGTTGTAACTTATACCAGAATATTTTATAATGTAGCTTCTAAATAACATTATTTTGATTTGTAATGTTATTAGTACCTACTTAAATGGTTATGTAGCTACAACAGTTGCAGACAGTTGAAGCGCCACAATATTTTTCATGATTAATCTGAACGAAATAGCGTAAACAGCAAAAGACGATCGTTTTAACTTAAAGTTGACCTGTCTGCAACTGTCGTAGCTAAAAACCCATTTACTATAATAAGCAATAACATTGCAAATTAAAATAATGTTACTTAGCTATGGTACATTATAGAATTAGCTAGTTGTTTTGAAATTAAGTTGTATTGAATTTACCAGGTATTGAGTTCATTGTATTATTATAGATATGAGGTGACTTTATTATGTTGGTCTTGTTCAATAGACCATCAGCAGTATTCGCTTGTCTAATGATCCTCTTAGCAGCAATCGGATCTGGTATTTGGGTCGAAGTATTATAACGGATCCGTGGTGCAACTACACTTTCATTGGCTGCTATAAGTGTATGATTAATGTTTTTATTTAGAACGTTCAACATTCTAATCGATGGTTCAAAAAATGACATCAGATAAGACATCGGCGTTAATTTTGGACCAACAGCAAGGACAACAAAATTTGAATTGTCGTCGATTTTTCCTCCTTTCAAAACAAACGCATCGACATAGCCATGACAACAAAACAAACCTATAAATAACACATATTAATCATAATTAATATTCATAAAGGAGAACTTCAAAATTGAATAATAATCAATTGGACTAAATTTAGTTAATTATAGTTAGCGCTTTCAGCTCTATAATTTCTATGTAGGTACAATATATTTAATTAAATGATTAATTAACCCCAAGTATGTTGATTATTATATTCAAAGCATTTTGAGGTAAATATAAGATAATATTATGGTTACATATTTGTCACTGTCGCCTTAAAGGAATATTTACCCATTCCAGTGGTTTAAAGTAGGTATTTAAATAACTATGATCCGTTGGTGATTGCGCGTGAACTGTGAAGTTGTTCTGAATAGATCCTATAATTTATTTTAATATATTTGAGATAAATACTAATAATAACGCATTAAACCGGCTCAAGGTATAGGCGAGCTAGGCACTTGCCTAGAGTGGCATTTTCAAAAAAAGTGACAATATTATTATTTTAAAGGCGGAAAAATTGTACTTTGCTTAGTGCACTATTTCCGCTTGAGCCGACCCTGTACCTACCAATCGATGCGCGTTAACATTATACAGTGAGTTTCGCTTGTGATCACTGGTTTATCGAATCAACCATTTAATGAAACCAAAATTGAAAATCCCAAACCAAATATTATATTGAAAAAAAATGCTTAATGAAATCAACTGGTTATTAGAATCAAAATGGCCTGAACCAATGTGATCACATTAAGCGGTACTCACTGTAGTTATTACTTGTTACTCATTTAGTTACAAATCATTTAAATCTAAACAGAATAATTTATAAAAAATAAATAAATATTAATAATAATTATGGAAGAAACGAAGAGTGAAGATTGCCTCACCCCGCATTGAAAGTTCTTGAGAACGCCACTATAATTGCCATGTGTACTATAAATTATATACTTATGATTTTACTTACTGGCGAGGACAAGCGAAATGATGTTAAACACAATAGTCTTCATTATTACTCTGAATGATTGGCAAAAGTTAACAGCAAAAGACAAAAGTTTTCACTTAAGAAATCGTAGAACGTTTTAGATCGCAAGACGATGTATACTGAAATATACTGATATAACAATAATGTTTATAGTAGATATATTGAATGAATAATGTTTAATTTAGTTTACAAAATGGTCGTTACGGGAAAACAATATAGCCAATAGGTATCATCCACATAATATTTGTTATTTATTCGGGAAAATACTAAATACTTAGTAAGTATAATATAATATTTCAATTTATTCAATGTTTATAATAAAGTAGGTACACATTTTTCTGTATAGTTTGAGTAATCTGATTAGTTTACGTTTAAGATCATATATTTACCTAATTTTTAATAACTAACTTACCTACGTGAATTTTCTGAAGCTTATAAATTATTTTGCAATGTAGGTAATAATAAAATATATAATAATTTAAAGGTTAGGTATAGCTTAAAGATATAAATGTATAATTTACTTAACTACTTGTTAATATTACTAATTAGATATTATACTATAATGATAAAATATTTTTTTAAGATGGTCAAAACACGATATTGTTTCACTTACTGAGTTCCCTATTTGTTCCTACAAGAAGGAAAGTGACAAGGGACGAAAATTTAAAAAAAATGATATAAAAGACTCAATAAAAGATTCACAAAATAATTTAATCACATTTCACAATACCATAACCTCATCAGAATCATAATATATAAATAATTTAAAAGATAAAAAGCTAGTAAGTGAATGTCACTCTGCTTTACAGTAGGTTACAAGTGGGTCGCTATATAATGGATGGTATTAAATTTAAATTCAATGATATAATATCATTGTGTACGATCCTGAGCTGAGACGGTTTGTCAGTTTGGACATTTTATATTATATTTATATTGTTACTAGCTGAATTACCTGGTGTTAACTAGAAAAATAAAGTCTGATTTTTCAACTCGCTTTGGGTGTGACACGCTGTGGAAGCTGTGTCTTTTTAATTTGATATTATATTTTAACGTATAGCCATCTCAGCCGGCCTTGTCCATGAAATTTAAATCTCCTGTGGTAGATCGCGGACTGCATGTGATTTGTACATAAGTGTATAATTTAACTATAAAGTACCAAAGTTATAACCAGTTTTCGTTTTTACTTAATTCAACCTAGGTACGATGGATTACCAAAATCAATTAATACAAAATCCTAACCTAGATAACCTAATATTCGATGAATAAAAAAAAATCCAAACATTCGTACACCTGTGTATAGATTAAGATGAAAAATAAGATAAAAACAATTTAAAAACAATGCAAAAAATTGGTCCACCGACATTCTGTACCTGCTAAAATACATAGAAGTGCCACTGCGCCAACAGGCTTATAGCTTTAATAATTATTATTATAATTAAAACCAATAGTAACCATTATCAAACGAAAATTTCCTTCACAAATCTCATAATCCCTATAAAAGCCCACCCCCAAGACGTCTGCTTGAAATTGTTTTAGAGGTGCATTATATTTTTTACCTAGTTTGCCTGAGTATTTTTAAACTACTTGAGTGCCACTGCTCGGGTGAGCTTCTATGGCAGCAATGAGTGTTATTACCACGTCGAGCTCTTGTCAACTAAATCCTGTAAAAAATTGATTCAATTGAAGGGTGTGATTTGAACTAATATAATGAAAATCGCCTAAAATTAATCTTATAAGATACAACGTATATATATCATATTAATATTATCAATACAAATATTTTTAGATATGAAAAGATCTGAACACGTTCTGAATAGTGAGTATGATGTTGATTTAGTACAGCCTACTCCACCACGCCCAACACCGAGAGAAAACGCCAAAACGGCGATAAAGACGGATGTCGTCGGCGAACTAAAGATGGAGACGTCTGACTCGTAACTTCGCATCTTTGCCGTCCGTCTCACCGTATTCCGTCACGAAGCCTCAGCAGTGAAGCCGCGATTTCGCTGATCCAACGAGACGGCGTTCGCGTTCGATGCCTAACATCGCTGTGCGGTTTTGTTCGGCCGACGTCGAGCTGGACGTCAGGAGATCTGAACGCGCCGTCCGAGCTCGGGAGCGGACGAACGATAGCAGACAGCGGTGCAGCCCGTCGCGAATTTCCAGCTGGACCCAACGGAAGTCAACCGGTGTGACGGAACAGCGGAACCGGAAACCGAGGAGGCTATGCCCGGCAAGCGCCGCTCGATGTGGAAGCGCACAAAGCGTTTCGTCAGACGCTTGTTCTGCTGTGCTTACTGCTTATTAACGTTGGTATATGATCTGTGGTATACAGAGTTTATAATTGTGATAATGTTCGTATCTCGAAAGATGGTTCAAGAAAAAGATGTTATACCTAGAATGTAAGTTTGTTCAACGTTTATATAACCGCTGAAAATTCATTATTTATGATTTTCATTAATAAACCTTTCTGTTACATATTGTGACCTATTTGAATGTAGACTTCTTTCCGCACAATACTCTCGAAAATACAACATTCAAGATAATATCGAAGTCGAATAAAGTCCTCCCGATTCAACAGTACTCTACACCCTTATCGATTTTTTGCTTCTTACACATTTTCTCCCTAGGTTATATATATACTCGATAGTTATATCATCTCGTCTTTATAAAATACTGTACACAATATTTAATATATTTCAAAAACACAAGAATAGTCACGTTAACAACTTACTCTGATATGTAGAGAAATCGTAGGTATGAAAGTATAATATTGTAAAAATATAAACTTTATTATATTTATTATTTCAAAGTTTCAGACTATATACTATATAGTTATGGTTACGGCTATAGTTGTGAATTTTAATTAACATAATTAATATCATAAAAGCAATGTATTAATAAAAAAATTAAAAATTACATCGACCTATTATAATACGATAAATGAATAACTAAATTAATGTGTTTATAAATATCTATATAGTTGAATGCGTGCCCCGCTCCATACCAATATTTTCAAACTGCAAACTATGCTTAGATGTATAATGTATTGCATATTATATTGTTTTTTAATAATTTTGTTCATATAAAAAAATTAATTTATCAATTATACATGAAAAAATATAATCTATGAAAGTTGACATTTAATTTGATAAAAACCGTAAGATAAAATTACATAATATACATAATTTTTCAAAAATGTCAGTTTCAAATGATTTAATTTTTAGAAATTTGGATATCTACGTTTGTGTGTGGGATACTGCATCATGAATAGAAATAAGTATATTTTGTAATCCAAGTTTTAGATCTCATAGCTCCTAATAGCAACTAGCAAAAGGCAAGTTTACAAAATGGGATGTGTCTATATACATATTGTTTTTGTTTAACTTAATTAAACTTAAACATTAAATTTAACCAAATTATCCTCGTATACGAATTAATGCTCGATTTTCTTTCTCATATTATATTTGATAATAATTGCGTTGGTACTGTCCACCTAAATATTTTTTATCAAAGCGCGCTCGTTGAAAATTCGACCTTTTTTTTCGTTTCTACATAGTTTTATGAAATTTAGAAAATGCACTGTAAAATGTCACGGGACGATAAAAAAATGCAGAAGTATACCTATACGCGTGGGTATAATTATATTATAACGATGTTACTCAAATGAGCGTTTGCCTTCAAAAGTGTCACTCTGTATGACAGTACGGCCGCAGGTATAGGCACGAAATAATAATAATAATAATAATATTATGTGCCTCTACAGCCGTAATACGCCTATAATATAATACTGTACACTCTTCGGCCGGCGGATAGTGCGGCGACTGTTTATTTCTCGCGGGTCTATTGTAGAGGCGGCGGCAAAGACAATAATAATAATAATAATTATTAGCATAAACACAAACGGGCGAAAAGACCGCGCCGACACGAGACGCGAGCGACCTTCGTTGATTTACACTACAAAGCCTGACGGTGCCGCCGCCGTCCTACTTACACAATCGCGCGTGTGTGTGTGTGTGTGTGTGAGAGCGCGCGCGTGCGTATTATTATTGTATTTATTGTGTGTACGTGGTGTTTGAAAGAAAAAATAAATAAATAACAAAACAGGTCGGAAACTGTTATATATTGTACTGCTCGTGCTGTACGCCTCTTGTGATATTATACATAATAATATAACGATAATAATGATAATGGTAATTTCAAGTTCGGAAAGTTTGACGTAGCCGAGCCGTGGTCTCGTAGTACGCAACTCGTGTGTTTTAATAACATGTCAATATAATATTATAATATTATTATTATTATTATTATAATGATTTACGCAGAATGTGTTTATTTATATATTTAAATATTAAAATGTATAGAATAGCCTATATTATCAAATCCCTTAAAAAGCGGGTGTAATATACCTAGGTACTTACGAGTCATGTGTGACATTTTGGACGAAGCCCTATTTAAAATGAACAATTCAATTTTGAATAATTTTGATTATCATGCCATCATAATATGGAAACAATATTCTATGCGTAGTTTTTATGCTTACTTATCAAAATTTTGTATTTTTATCCTCACATATTAACTGTGAAGGTTTTAAAATCCACTACAATATAATGACAAACAATACAGATCTTACACGTTATTTCATTTCCTGAACATTTATAATATATTGGCTATTAAACATGCATTTTTTCTAATTTTCCAAATATGTATTTAAAAATATTTAAGATTGAAAAAATGCTCTGATTTTGAACTAAAATTGCCTATGTTGCCTCTTTAGCTAGTGTGTGACATTAATAACTTATTAATAATAACTAATAACTAATAAGTAATAATAAAATATATATAAGGGTTTCGGAGCCGACGTGGTTTAGTATAAAAGCTTGCCCCACAAGAAAACTCTCAATATCAAATATTTATTAAAATTACAACAATTTTATATACCCCTCATTATACTAAACTTTCTTTTGTAGGTGGACCCACAATGAACTTTGATTCTTGGTGGATATCCCTCCGCAATTTTTATAATTTACATTTTCCATTATTTCACATATTTTGAGCCACTGTGGCCAATGGGTATGGTTGGGAAAATATATCTAGTATTACGCTTTAGATCTGAACGTCGACTTTACAAAATATGTATTATACTGCGCCATAATCTACGCTTGACAAAAAAATCTAATATTTAAGGATGATTGAAATGATACCTTACGGCAATGGACATGTTGTGTTATTAATTTTAACATTAGACTGGAAAAGTGAATGTGTGTGATTGTAATCAGATTTTTTTGAACTAAAATCAAACAAAAAACATTAATCAAAACAATATCCTTGGACTTTCAGTTTATTGTACCTGCAGGTCAAAAGTTACTAGTTAATACGTATGAACGTTAGTATGAATGGTATAAGTGTACGGTTTTGATCGAACCCTCCCCGACGAATTATGATACTATTATGTTAAACGATATAAACCTGGTACCTATACCGGAAAGTGAAAAATAATATTGGCTATAAATATACGTAAACTAATTCGACCGTTTCATTATCACGGTCATATCGTTAGATGGGCTGCTGTTGAACGGCGCTCACACGCAATCTATACGATTATTCTTCGTCTCCCATTACTATAACGTATAATAGGTACGTTCAACTTCGCGGGGGGTGAATATTTTGTCAAAAACACACATCGCGACACGGCTTGGGTTCTGTAGTCGACCGCGAGCGTTTATAATATACGTACAACCGTCGCAGCGAGTATAATGAATACGCTCGTTTATTACAATATTATAATATTTCGTTTACGCTCGTCTCGGGACAAAACATATTTTATGAATAAGTAAACGGACCTGGGTATACAAATGTCGTTAATTTGACATTATACCCGCCGCGGCGTGGTCGGACGGACGCGGCGCGCGCGCAATCGAACGTAATTACCCATATACTTATATATTATTATTATTATTATTATTATTATACGTATAGGTACGACTACTACTACTACGACGACGAAGTTTTGAAAAGCGCCAGCATTTTTTGAATATTTCTTCGTCACAAAAGACCTGTGCCACTGTGCGGTGTGAGTAATAGGTAGCCATGGGTAGGCGGGTAGGTACAGTACCTACGTGAGTAATATAATATAATAATATACCAAGGCTGTGGAACATTATAATATACGATGAGCTGATATTATATATTAAGTTTACATAGTAGGAATAATAATAATAATAATAATATGTATTTTGTCGGGATGATTTTTAAGTTTTCTCTCACCTCGTCGATTCAGGTTTTTTTTCACCTTAACTCGTGCTCTATAACAATATAATGTGTTATTATTAAATGCACACACTGAGCGTACCAACACGATTAATTTTGGTTTTGAATTATTGTAAAATAAAAAATAAATCATGTTAGAAGCTCATTGAAACTCAAAAACAGTAAACAATTAAAATTGTTTAGGCTTTAGTTTAGTTTAACGTCTTATTAGTTATTTTGTTACCTGTATTTACTATGTTTTTAAATAAACATGATTAATAAATATGAATTATTATGATAGTTATGGAAAAAAAAATCATCAAATTTAAACAAACGTTATTTCTTATCCCATGAAGTTTTATTTAAATTTTAATATTGGTTTTTAGTTTTGTTGAGGTATACAGATGTACAGGGTACAAGGGTCCTTGACCGTGGAGATCTCAAAAACTTCGTGTGATCTCTAATCTGTTACCTACCCGATAACTACGCTCAAATACAGTGTGGAAAAGGAAATTAAATTTGTTTTAGTAAAACATTGAATTATGTTTAATACGTCAAATAAAGTCTTATTCTTTTAAATTGTGTCGTTTCGATGTACCTACTTCAATTTTAACACAGACTTAGGACTTTCTACACATTTATTTTTGATGTAGGTATGGTTAAAAATATTGTATTTTTAAAAAATAAAAATTGGTCGTTATTAGTACTAAAGTTAAAATAATTAATTCGACACTTGATTTTAAATTATTGGTTACATTTCCGATTTCCATATTGACTTAACAGTTAACATTACAACTTCACCTACTTCTTTCTCTTTTTCGAATATAATATTAATATAACCGTTGAACGAAAGCATATTTTTCCCTCTCTCAGTCTTTAAAATTTCAAAAGCCATAACTTAACACAGTAGTGAAAACGCACAAACACGGAAACAACGACGTTGCAATATAAATAAAGGTGGACGATTGTCGACCAATTGAGGCATAAACTAACCTAGTTATACCTTTGGTTATCGTTAACTACACTTTTATATGTAACAGCCATCGCACTTCAAATAAGCGACAATTGCGATATAGATTATAATCAGTGATAGTATAATTTAACATGACATTCTAGGTTTTTCAGACGTAGTTTATTTAAAAATATATATTATATTAAGTGCTATGAATTGACTCTAGATGCATTGACGTCGCGATGAATTGACGAGTTACCATTTCGAACAACGTCCGAATCCAGATCGGCGCAGTGAGCCTCAGCTTTGTGCGATAGGTATCATCATTCATCAACCATTTTTAATATAACCATCACGTTCATCATGCACCTATTGTAGAATGTGTTATAATAATTTTAGGTATAATTTAGGTAGTGAACACAATATAATATTATAGTTGAATAATAACAATTCGTTTCCGAGTATGTGTGGTAGCCTGCTGCACGGGGTAGTGCGGTAATATTATTATAGCTTAGAATATTATGTGCCATAGACGATCAATAATATTGTATTTATCATTTCTACAAGGGGTTTGAAGTTGACCATGATTTAAGGCGTAAGATGTAGGCAAATTTACGTGACAGTATTGATGATTTTGGTGGCGGGGGAGGGGGTGACTTTAGGGGTGACTTGGGGGAAAGTTGTGGGAAATGAAGTATTTTGATTCAAAAATAATTAGTCCATTATTACCGAAGCAAATTTTAGTATTATTTTGTTTTCATAAACAGTTTTTTGAGTATTTTAACAATCGTTTCGGTAACACGTGGTAATCAAAATCCGTTTTTGCAATTAAAATAGATCACCATAATATACTTAATATTATTAAACCAAGTTAGATAACCTAATAAGGAAAAAAATGAAGTAAGTCCTGTGTATATTTTTACATAAGTTTTTTTTACACCATAAACTGAATATTTTATTTTCAGGTCTATAATTATTATAATCATGTCAAGTACTCGAGTTTGATTTGTTATTATTAATATAGGTACTTTATGTAAAATTATAAAATATATAGCATAGTATTACTCAACTTCACTCAAATAGAAATTGATTTATCCTTTTATTGTTTTCCGTTTTGTTATTTAGTTGAAATATAAACACAATACAAACACAATTACAATAGCATATTTTATGTATTTCTTAATTTTTTAAATATTTCTGATGTAGTTACAAAAAAAGGAGATGGATTCAACAAACGTTAAAAGCCGATGTAAATCCAAGTTTTCTCTTTTTTGAGTCTATAGAGGACAAGCAGATGAAGAAACATTCATTTATACGTATTGGTGTAAAGCTTTCAAATATCCACATTCATTCAATAAGAGTGTAAGACAACGTGAGTTATTTGGGTGTTAATTTCATATAGTTGAAAGAGCTTATACCTCCAGTCAACCAAAATGGTCCAACTTATACATAACTGCAAGTACCATATTACGCGACGGCGACTTCATCATTATATAAATGTAATAGACATATTATAGAGATGGCACATATTGTATTTATTATACATTTATACGAGTATCTAAGGTTTACCTATATAATAAATAACATATTATAATATTATTTTATTTTAAATACGCCTTATCCGCTACGATTTGTGCCTACGCCTTTTGTCTTACGTGTGAAATCCGCGGTCGTTGGCTATAATATTACAATGTTAATAGTCACGCGATCACATCAACACGATTTGCCTCGTACTTTTTAAAAAACGTCCTCCAAACGCGTTTGATATTATTGAATGGGCGTGCCGTCATCGCACGAGCTGTAATGCGTTGTCTCCTCATCTGTTATCGCTCGAACCGTGCTGTGTCCTTTCGTATTTGTTTACTTTTCTCGTGCTTTACATACTGTGTTATTATCTGACCGTGTTGCAGACGAACGCTATGCGATCGACGAAACTATTACTATTTAAATTTATCGACAAAATATCACGATAGATATTCGAGATGGGTACAGAAAAAAACGGGAGACCGAAATGTGCGCCGATATTATTATAATATTGTATACGGCTTGAAGTCCCTGAACGATAAGTTGGTGTGGGTGACGGGTGTGCTCTTAGTCGCTTCGTCGGGAGTAAACTGCTTTTGGTCAAGTTTATAGGTTGCCTATACTCATTATTTTAAGTGCGCATGGCCATGATCGTAATTCAGTGTGCAGATTAGCTCAAAACTCGGTTTTTGTGTCACCGACTAGTGGCGACTAGTGTTAAGAAAACAAGGTATATTTAAGACTAAACTGTATTAAAAGATAAAATCGATTGTATCCATATTTTTTATTTAAGTGTAAAATTCGTTGGATTTTCTAATGGTTCAATGGATCAGTATAGATGTATAATATATAATTATAGGTACCTACAAAATATTATATAATATTTTAAAATCGATAAAAATATAGATTTACAAAATGAATTATAACGTACCTACGTGAAGTTGGCACCCCGACATCTTCCGATCGGGTAATACGGAATTGGTTCCCAGGGTAAATTAAGTATACGAATTGGTTCCCGAAAAAAAGTACTTATCAGTATACAATTGTTCAAATTAGTTCCCAAATAAAAGTTTATTGACAAAAATATTATAAAATTGAAATACGGCCAAATTTCGAACTTACAATTCGTTAAAAATGTTCGTTGTAAATTCATAGCACATTAATTTATATTAGGTACCTATTTGGCTATTAATTATGACTTATTATGATAGGTATAGGTACATTATTGTAGTTAGGAAAAAATATTATTATACATCTGTATTCTATTGCAAGCACAAATATTATTACTGACAAATACGTAATATGTTTATGTACTGTGTAGAGTATAATAATATTATATTATGTATAATATAGACTGAGCAACATTTTTAACCATATCTAAGTATTCTAGACAGTCCTAATAATCTGTATAAAATGAAAATTGTTGCTGGTTGAATATAATATTTTAATAGTTTGAAAAGTTAATTTAACAAAGTTGTATTTTTATGAAAGCATGTGGGAAGTGGGAACTAATTCGTATGTTACCTGTAGACAACCCAGGAACCAATTCGATAATTGGGAACCAACTCATGGTCGTCCTTCCGATCAGAACCAAATTAATATCATTTTTTTGCAACCAATTTGCAACAATTTACAACGTCGATAAAAAAATGTGCAACGCGTTTTTTACGACGCTACAGACAAACATAGCATTGGGGTGCCAAAATAACGTAGCACCCCTAAACGGAATTTCTATTATGCCACCGTAAAAAATGCGTTGCAAATTTTTATATCAACGTTGTAAATCGTTGCAAATTACTAGCAAAAAAATTATATTGATTTGGTTCTGATCGGAAGATGTCGGGGTGCCAACTTCACGTACGTCAAATCATGGACGTCGGACAGTGTTGAATTATTGATGGTTATAATCGTGGAGTCTGATGATTATTTTCACAAACTACTATTTTTTTAGTCAATTTTTATCTAGTTCAATAATATACATAATTATCTATATATAATATAAGGGTCTGCAGTCAGTCGTGTTTTAAGGAGAAAAATTTAGGCAAATTTATATGATAGTTTTTTGTAACTTATCCGGCTCAATATCATCATGTCAATGATTATTTTGGTCACTTTTTTCAATCCACTCAAATCAATGTAAATTATAATATCGCCGGAACAAATTTTGATTCGTTAGAAACTGCGTACCACCTGTACGAGCATAATTTTATTATCGAAGTGATTTTTAGTACAATTTTCAAAAACTGTTACCTACAGTTATAATAACACATTAGACAACAATTATTGTAGATTTCATCGATATAAGCTTTAATCATCGGTTAATCGTAAAGTTATTTATTGCCCAACACCGCAGCAGAGTGAACCTTATCGTTGTGTGGCCAAATCCACGTGCAATATATATAGGTGTGGAATTCGCGGGAAAAGACCGATGGGCGCCGACCGGATATATACTGGCATACTGTGATCGTACGGTAAAAATAATGTTTAATACCGAATGCTGGGTTTTTTTTTTAAACAAACAACGACGAAATAAAAAATTCAAGACAACCGAGATAAAAATCTGAAACGATCACGCTTTATATTCTACGAAAAAAATAATAGTAAGACCATAATATAATATTATACATTATACCGCGCCAAAACATGCGTATACCTATAAAACGTGTTCACTTATATGTACAATTAGAAGTTTGAATGGTCGAAAAAACCGTACACTGCACGTACAAAGTATATATATATGTATGTATATGATATAATACACACATAAATATATACACTTTGAGGTGTATAAGCAACGATAGTGTTGTACTCCGTAGTTGTCTCCCACGACGGAATTGAGGTCCGTGCACGAATCGGGTCACGTCTCGAAAAAACTTACATGCGCTAGCCGTGTCTAATATACCCATATAATATTATATCCCACACTGTTATGACATTATCCTTTTCGCTTTGCTCAACTGTCGGAGCAGCAGGTGTTTTTAAAAAATGTTATTCCGTGTCCGTTCTACCCCCTTGTATACGCAAAATCGATGGATATATTCGATATTTTGATTTGCAGCGCCAATCGTCCGCAATCGTGTTAATCATGATGATAATATCATATTATTTGTTCGTGTTTGTTTATGAACATTTAATTAAAACGTTTTCGCCTTCTTACGACGACGAGATCGTTATCTAAAAATATTCTCGTCGTATGTATATATATACATTATAAAATAGTGATAGTGTGATACAGATAAGTCATAACTCAAAAATATATTTATATAAGCACGTTTGCCGTAATAGCCCGGTGTATATACACAACAATGACAATAAGTAATTATAAGTAATAACCCTCCTCCAATTGTCCGGAAAATATCGACCAGAGTAACCTTTTTTCGTTGTTCCTCCGTCGGGTCGAATAAAATTGATCGTTGTCGGCGCGGCGTTCTTTGAAGGAAGAACAAAAATGTAGAGCATCTCAAATAGGGTTGATTCAAATCACCGCACCCTTATTGTTTCAAGGCGTGTTTAACGTGGAAACAAAACGTGTGTTTAAGATTAAAAATGACATGGTGGTTGTCGGTCTCGACGCGTCAATGCGTCGTAAGTTGATCCGAGCCGGTTTCGTCGTGTGACTTTTGAATTTTCTTCCTCCGAAATGGTCGAAACTGCATTTTGAATACGGTGGTGAACCTCCTATGGTGTATTATGATAGGTATATAACTAGTGTCGAAAGGGAAATATTTTTAAGAGATAGGTATAATGCGTAATTACTAATAACTAATAACCAATAATAAATAACTATAATGATGGGATCGGATTTTTATGTGAATGCAAATTTTTCTTCTGTTGACAAAAAATAATTCTGATTTAATGACGTAGTGCGTATATTCTATAGACATGATTAAGTTGTTTTTATTTTGATATTTTTACATATTAGAGTAAAAATTAATTTTTAATAATTTACATAATATATTTATAAATAATTGTATAAGATAGTAAATCAACAATTAATTTTTTTTGATTATTTTTGCAGTACTAATTTTATAATTTTATTTCATAGTAAATTAATAAACATAATCAACAATAAATTTGTACATTTTTAAAAACTTTATACCATTTTCCAAGTTTTTTGTTCATAAATACCTATCGTGCAATTTCGATACACCTCGTATATAATATTATATATTTTTTAAATTTCGTGTTCATAAATATATCAGATATATTCTACGATATTTCTTGTATAAAAATCTGGAGACTAGAGATAACTAATAAGTACGGCTGTTTATATAATAGCAGCACAACGCCAGAATAGCTTAGACAATAAAGCAATTATTTTATAAACGATTTTTTTGAGACCTACTCTATAATGTAGTGTATTATATGTATATACCTAGCATTAGTAGGTATATACTTACTATATATTAAATAAAATGAATAATTTAAATGCCAGGGATTCCACTATATAAATATTATCATCTAGTGGACGATTTTTTGTTGTAGGGTTGGGCCTGCAACTTGACCATAAAATGTTGTTTATAGTATATTGTTTCTGCATCATAACGTTTTCTCAAATAAAAGAATTTATATTTTTGCTGTGGGTTGAGCTGTTCTGCAAGCACCACAGTGCACCTCATCATATTATTGTAGTTATACGCTGTTGGTCTGCAGTGACACATATATTTGATGGTGTATACAGGTACATACACTGCAGTTATAATATATTGTACTAAAACAGTATGTATAATGTATATGCATACATTATAGCGCTTGCGATGACCTTGTAATAATACGTCCGACGGACCGCCGTGTGAATGCAATTATCGGTAATGACGAGTGTTTAAGTTATCACCAATGTGTGCTTGAATATAATGACATTGGTTCAAAACGATAGAAACCCGCGTATTTATCGACTAGCATAAATCATGTATTTTATCGATTTCAATATATTATATTATGTGTGTATGTGTTATGTATAATATCGGTGGACGATGTGTGCAAATAATATGTTTCGAAAACGCAATAAGTACACTGCCCGAGGACTACACACACACATGTATATATACAGAGTGATTCGCCAAGAAAATGCTCACCCACATTTACTCCTATATTTAATATAATGAATTTGTTCAATTTCAGATTTTTAGAAATCTTAACAATAGTTGAAGACCGTAGTTATTTTCAAATACTTAGAATGTAGTGACACAAACTTATTTTTATATACAGCCAATATTCATGATACCTACTTACTTAAATGGAATAAAAAATCTCGGTATTTGCAATTATATGAACTTAAAGTTATCTTTGCGCCTTTCCTTAAGAATTACAAAAACAATTTTATGAAAAAATGCATTATTAAATGATAAAATATAAATGAAAATACTTGACGAATCACTCTGTATAAACTCGTATAATGGATTTTTGCAATGTTCAGCATTTACCCTATATTTTAGAAAATGATTCGCACGAGAATGGAAATTTCGATATGGAGGACGAGTGTTGGGTGCGGTTTAAGGATGAGTATACATATAGTATTATGTATTAAATAATTATGTAAGTTCAACACTTAATATTTTCTTTAAGATTGATTCATTCTGAGATGGCATCTAGGTATCCGAAATCTGTAGGAGTTCATTTCTTAAAAAATTATTTATATTTACCCAGTTATCGTTTTAAAAAACACACATTTTATAATATAAATTATTAATTGTAAAAATATACACGTGTACCAATACCCAGATTGAGGAGGTCAGGGCCACAGGGTTGGGGCACCATTCTGTCACCACCTCCTAAAATTATATGTTATTAATTATACGTACAATGGACGTCGATCATATAATCCTATAACCTGTAATCATATAATACTTGAGGACATTTTTTGGTACAAAAGTAGATTTTTTATAATGTCATATTTTTTTGTGAAAATTTGGCAGATTCCAATAAAAGTTATATCATAATAGATTTCTAGAGACTCTGAGAGTGTTTAAGCAGCTTATTTTCTCAATCTCTATAATAGGTTTCTATAGGGTGGCTCACGCGTGAATTTAGTTTTGCCTCAAGAAAAAAAAAATATTTTTTGTTTATTTAAATGGTTACATTACCATTGTAATTAGTAGAAATAATATAGCATATTATAATAAGAATTTAAAAATATAAGACATCAATAAATTAATACATTGTGTTACATAAATATTATTTACGGGAAAAACAAGGTTTTTAACGAAACATCGTTCGATATAGAAACAAATGATGCATTTTTGAATATAATAAAAAATGATATGCAAATTACGAACCCAGAGTTTAGTTTATTTAGTAATTTAAAACACATAAATTAATAGGTACACATAGGTATGGTATATTTTTTTCAAAATGTTACTATATACTGCGAACCCGGGTATATTCAGCTATAAAGTATAGATAATATATATAATACATAGGCATGTAGCATGTTTACGTACTGTTATAGCCACTTTGTGAATGGCGAGACTCGTAAATAATTTAAATTGTGTCTAAACTAATTTTTGAACATATTTTTTTAGGGGGAGGGGGGACTGATATTTCCGTACAAGAAACCTCTCAAAAAAGTAGGTACTTTTGAGGAGATCAGCGAAATTGTTCTGAACACATTATACTATGTACACGTTATATATAGGTAGGTACTTACACATTGTAGGTTTTGATTATTTGCAAAGTAGCTGGTATTGTGAGGACACCTGTCACCAATACGCGATCGGAGGTGCATGATATATGTTATGCGTATACCTACCTACATATTTATACGCTTATTCCAACTCCCACACTATATTATACACACACATTATGTATTGTACTTATAGGCGTTACTATAATACTATGTATATATTATATTATATATTATGCTATGTCCGTGCACTCCAGCCAGCAGCAGCAGATAGGGTCTCTGGAGAGCGTCCACATCGAACGTCGTGTTTACATATTATTATATATATTTGAAAACGAAAAAAAAGTGATGAAGTGCTCCCGGGGGTACGATCCGAACACATTCTTTATGGTATATATTTTAAAATGTAGTGTTGTTTTGTTGAGCGCATATATGTATAATATTATGTGTGTATAATATAATATAATATCGTATATATTATTGTACTGCAACAGTAGACCGACCGACGACTGCGGCGCCGGTCAATGGAGCTCGTGACCACTCGTTTTTTTTTTTTGCTTATCGACGAGAGTACATCGTAATAATAATAAAAATCTGTCGTTTTTATTATTGTGAGATCAGAGTGATCGATACAATAATCGTATTCACGCGCCCTAAAGTATAAAATATACATCGCATCCTTGTATTTTACAACGATAAGTATAATGTGTATTATTATGTGTGTTATTATATTTTGTGTTTAATGTTGAACGTGATCAATGATCATATAAAACCGTAAATCATATTACAATATTATCGTTTTGCACGCGTATCCATCTCGATACATAAAAAAAAAACGTTTAAAGTGAAATATTTTGCGACAATATAGTATATAATAATATAAGGTACATTCACCAATATGAGTAGGTACTTGAGTGACTGTCGATCTTATACAGAGCTATATTTTCGTGTTTGGCGTTAAAAATTGATTTTGCGCCATCTGTCATCAATCATGTGTAATTATTTGTGGGATGTTGGGGGGGGGGTAAGGATAGCTACAACCCCCTTGAGGTAGAGGTTTTTTAGTACTCAAATATTAATTATAACACGCAGGACTACTGCATAAACATTATTCTGCAATATAATATTGTTATGTATTTCGTAATGCAAAAATATAAATAATTTGTACCTATATAGATATTATTGACATTATATAACATTTATATAGACCGAATCTTCCGTCTCACGTAAAATTGGTACAGTATTATACATAGGTATTAAATCTTAATGGAAAGTATAATATCTTTTAAGAATGTACCTATAACATACTCGCGTCTCCCAAGCAAGATGCAATAATACTGCACGTTATATAGGACGTATATGTATATATCCATTCTCAGAGTATATAAAAAACGTTAACGTTTAGTCTGAAATATAGATATACCAGCCTGGTATAATATTTTAGGTATATGTGTATACAATAATATTTATTATATATAGATAATCTAACCATCATAATTCATAATAGTATCGTTTATTCTGTTTCTGGTCTATAACGATTTCAAGTTATATCATAATGTAGGTACGTATAGAGGTACTATATGACATTATGACGTTTGTATAGGCATATAGCTATACTTTATCTATATTTTATAAAGCGTACATCACTAACAAATTTTATTGTAATTTATAATATCTATACCCATTATACCCATCGTAATGTTTGGAAAATATTATTATACCTACATATTTTTGAAACATTTAAAGTATTAGGTATTATTTGTATTTAAATAAACTCGCAGAAACAGTGGCCATTATAGGTGGTGATATTGATAAGATTAAATTACACAATATACATAGATAATACAGAAATAAATTAGAAGTTTAACTGATGCACAAATTGTATATAATAATAAAGCTACTTAAATACTAGATGAGTGATAGGGAGATATGTATCTTGTTGTCTGCTGAGTAGATGGGTGGCGATGGCGAATTTGATTGGAGTTAGAGTTGGGATCCTGCAAATTGAGCATATAAATAATATTTTTTTTTTTTTAATAATAACTTTATTTATTGCAACAATAACATCTTTACATATTAAAATAAAATAATAAATATAGGTAGGTATATATACGTAAAAATATAAATTAACAAAATAATAAATTACATGAAAATTTGACAATGTTACAGCACTCCCAAAAAGCAAGCTTGTGCTGGGAGAGCCAGTTCTTAAAAGAATTTATATAAGATATAAGTACTCTAGTATTAAATGATAATTAAAAATATAGATTGCATAAAATAAAAGTAAAAGGAGACTTAATTAGACTTAAAACAAATATATAAAGATCATGAAATAGAGTAAAACAATATAATAAAGAGGCCAGTAAAAAAGAGGCAAAAACAAAATTTAAATATAATCTAAATCTATTTTATACTGTGGATCGACAGTTGCAGCAGTATATCGTATAGTTTCTAATATATTTTTGTTCTCTTCGTCCCTATATAGGTTTATAATATTAAATAATATAGGCAATGATAAAAACAACATTTTATTTTCTTCAAATAATGGGATGGTATCCGCATATATACTACTTACAACATGATTACATGCCCATACTTATAATATTATATCTATTACAAAATAACAATAATTTCATAACGTTTTTCGTACATTTTACATAATATAATCACGATAAAAATAGATATTATAAATTAGATGTTATTAAAGTAAAAATTTTACACGATTGCAATAGAATAGACATTATTATGTTAGCGCAGCGTATATCAGGTATATAATATGTATTATACCTAAAGTATATAAGAAATTGATTGCTGCAACCTTTGAACCTTATGTGCTATACCATAATATTCCTTAGTTCCTTATAAGATAAGTATATAATTTTATATTTGAGGCTAAGACATTTTTTTTAATACTGTGGCTAATTAACCACGCATATGGAAGAAGCAATTTTGGTACTTTTTTTTATCGACTACAATAATTTAATTGCAGTAGGTACCTATAGTGGCCCTATTACATATTATTATATACACGATTATAATACCAACCAAAAAATGAATAATAATAAAATATATTTTTCTTATAGCTAAAATATTAAATATGAGACTAGAATGTTGTAGCAGTACTATTATAAGAAACTCAGTAAATTCAGCTCCGAACGATATTAATTATTTCATTGATAAAAATAAATATACGTATAATGCACGTAGAAAATTAATGCTATCAGTTCCAACTTCGCGTTCTGAAGCTATCTCTTCACTTATACAGATAGCCTCAAAAACGATTAGAGATGAAAGTTTTTTCATTTTATCTGATTTTGATAGTGAGATTGTTGTATATTTAGTTGCATCACAAATTTAAAACATTTATGTATCTCAGAAACAATTTATGTGGATGGTACGTTTGATTATTGGGTGTTGTAGACTTGGGACGGTTGTACGGTCGGTTAGGAACACGTGTATGTGTGGCAACAGTTTTGTGCACCACGGACCTTTTTACTATATAGCGGCCGTTGCTTACTCTCAACCATGTCGAGTGATTGATTTCAGCCACTGCGCCGCGCCGAGCCGCACTATTCGTATTTTTATACAACGCAATAAATATTATAATTCCATATAGGTACAATTTATGTACGGTATAACTATATACGGACTAATAAAAAATACTTATATTGGCTATTTTAATGGCTTTTAATCAACAAACGTAACTATGGTTACATAATAATATATATATTGTTATGACCTTGTGTACTGCAGGTAACTATATAGTTATATATATATAACAAATAATTCAGACGGACGCAACGACACATGCAACGGGTATATATATAAAGTGTTCTAAACTAATGTTTACAAACCTAAAACAAACAGCTGATCGATAGCAGATCGGCTCTTTTTACTGTAGTGTTACATTTTTTAAATATATTGAAATAATTTATGAACGTGCCTAATATTTTTTAAGCAACTAATAATTAAAATATCACGTACCCATCGCCCATGATAAAATATAATAATAGCAAATAATTTTGTAATCAAAAAATATTTCTAGAGAATCCCACTAAATGATATAGTCATAGGCGTGACTACGGTGGCAGCCTAGGGTGCCTGGGCTGCCCCTGCAATACTCGAAAGGCGCCGGTCAACCAAGTTTTAAATTAGTGGTTTACAACTTTTATTTAGAAAAAAAATATTATGTGTTGTTTATTTTGTTCTAATAATATAAGAATTGATTTATGATTCTTATCGCAAATCCCGATAATAATATTATGTTGGTAACTGCCAACTGGTATAATTTTTGAGAAATATGAGTTATTTTTATAACTATTGAAGGCAAATAATTACAGTAGGAGGACACACCCGAAGGAACATCATCAGATTATGTTTATAAGTGGCTTGATTGGTTAGCAATAGAAGGAAGATCCGATACTTTCAAGACATTTTATAACTGTCTAACATATTTTGTGGTTATACCTGTGACCAGTTGTGGATGCGAAAGAAGTTTTTCAAAAATGTCGATAGTAAAAACCAAATTAAGAAGCACAATGGCACAAGAAAGGCTCAATGCATTATTATTTTTATTTATAGAACAAGAATATGTGTGTAATGTCAATGTTGAGAGTGTGATTGATGATTTTAAAAATGTCCCTACAAAAAGATGACTCATTCTTTGATTTGTGTTTGTTATACCTAATGTTATATTGTTTTATAATATAAATATAATGAGTTGTTCAATGTTCTTATTATTAAACATATTAGATAGGTACATTCCTCTATATACCTACATAATATTTATAGAATTTTGTTATTCTATACACTATACAGAATACAGTATACGCTTACACATTATGCATGTTGTTTATTATCTAATTTTATTATATGGTGTAATCCAGGCTTGTATATAGATGAATAATAATATTAATATTTCTGGAGTTAAATTTAAAGGTAGGTACTGAAAATACAGAATACTGTATATTATTAATTGTAACTTGAATTTATAGAGATAGACTTTTTTTAAACTATATAAATGTTAAATTGGAGGGACAACCCCCCCCTTATTAGGGGGTAATGGGGCATTTTTCGGTTCATTTAGGTGGCGCTGGTCATAAGTTAGGCTGCCACTGCGGATGAAGTCTAGCCACGCCTATGGATATAGTTACGCATAATATAAACTATATTATAGGAAATGCATATAATTATTTCAACGATATGTATGTAGCTGCAGGTTCCTATACCTAATCCATTTTTAAAAAGTTTAATCACAATTAATATTTAATCAACAGTTGTAGACTTAAAACATAATATACAAACAATATTATTATAGCTCGTTTTATCTTGTTTATTTTCATATTTGTGACTTAAAGTAATGATTTAATAATTATTATTATTGTTAACTGCAATAAATTATAATACTATACATACCTACACATACATTATTTTAATTTATATCATACGTGCAGTAGCTATATGTACACATAATATAAAATATATGGCTTGACTATAATTATTACAAATTCATGCAAGTCATTTAATTTAATTTAATATTTGCATTGTGTCACTTTCAAAATATACATATACAAAGATAATAATTTACCTATAATTGAATATTATCTAATAAATGTCAATGCAATGCCATAAATAAATACTCATTTAATAATCATAAAAAATCAAAGTAAATAATATAATATTTATTTGTATATAAGAAATAATATTATACAATATAGGTAGTACTTAACAAAAAAAGAAATTTAGTGTACCTTTCTGTACTTTTGTCTGAACATATGTACCTATAAGCTCTTAATAATATTATATTTTATAATATATAATATAGTATACTACACTACAATTAATTAAATTACAATGAAATAATTATGGTTTTGTCTATAAGTATATACTTTATTGATATCAAAATTTGTCAAGCCTTTATATTATAATAAAATATATCTAATGTGTATATATATAAAGACCACGTCGGAGATGGGAGGACGGAGTTAGGGATGATGTGAAAGCATTAGGTGGAGGAGAAGATTGGAGATTACAGGCATCGAATAGAGAAAACTGGAGGCAAGGATGTATGTCGGGATGGTCCTAGTGGCCGAGTTTACCGAAGAAGAAGAAGAAGTATATATATGACATAAATAATTACATTAAATGTACCAAATTGTTACCTGAATGTATACTGTATGATGTAAAGATAATATTATATTATACCATTATACATTTCATGTATTTCTATATTACCTTCTAGTTATTACCTATACCTAATTATAAAAATATATAACAATCGAGTAATATAATGTATCTATTCAAAAATATTTTAATCGGTCGACGATGCGGAACGACGATATAATTTACAATCAAAAATCAATCGTTTGACGTGATATACATACATATATATATATCATTCACATTCATGTTCAATAATACCAGAAATTGCCTTTATTATTTTAATTTACCTAATACAGTAATACCTATGTATTGTATAATATTTATCATGCCATAACGCCTCGGTCTGTAATATATTATTTAACATATATTATATCTATCGGTGCATCGTACTATATGATGCATATATATATGAACCTATATTATATTATATTATAAACCCTGTAACATTATATTGTTTTATTTTATATTTAGCGGCAAAGACAAAACAATCGCGCGTGTTTGCATGTTAAAATAATAATAATAATAACAACAATAATAATAATATTAATATTATAATGATGCGTAGTTTGCACACGATCGCAAGCCGAGGGAACGGCGCGCGCGGTACACGCCCATGAGCGACGCAGTCGACCAATGAGAGCGTGTCGGCCCGACCGGTTTCCTCGTCGTTCGTACGGCGGGCGGGGTCGGTGCACGGAGCCGCCGACGCACCGGCCGACGGAGCAGTGTTCGATTCACGGGCGGTAGTGTACGTTTTACGGTCATCGCGCGAGTTCCTTTCGCGACGCGCAGTGGTGAATGTTATCGAGACACACACACAATATTTTTATTTGATTCAATTTTTCATTCGTCCTATCGTTTTTCGTTCATTAGTTTATTGTTGATTCATTCATTCGGTTTGCGACGCCAAGACGATATATTTTGGAAAATCTCACGATGTCCGTGTCCACGTTGAATATGACGCCCTACTTCACCGGATACCCGTTTCAAGGTAAAGGAAAATTACAATATTTTTAGGCTCACTACACTCGTACCGCCCTCACTTCCAGCGCTCACTTCGACTTATACCCAACCCGATTTGCACCATGCACTAGCTCAACCCGCCTGATATACCTATGAAATTATTGGTACATATAAGTTATATAGCTATACACGCTAGGCCGAATTTTTTTATTCTACATCTATTCATATATACCTAATTATTATTATAAGTCTTCTAACAATTTCCTTTTTTTGGCGCGCAATACAGGCCAGGGCCGCATGAACCAGCTCGGTGGCGTGTTCATCAACGGTCGGCCGCTTCCCAACCACATCAGACTGAAGATCGTCGAAATGGCCGCGGCCGGTGTACGCCCGTGTGTCATATCTCGGCAGCTCAGGGTATCGCACGGCTGCGTGTCGAAAATCCTCAACCGGTACCAAGAGACCGGAAGTATACGGCCCGGCGTGATAGGCGGCAGCAAGCCTAGAGTGGCCACGCCGGACGTGGAGAGACGCATCGAGGAGTACAAGACGGCCAACCCGGGCATGTTCAGCTGGGAGATCCGTGACAAGCTCGTAAAGGTGCGTTTACATTTATATGACTAGGTATATATAATAATATAATATGTATATAGGTAAAGGTGTGGTATTTGGTGTATTTAATTTATATATTTATATATAATACTAGCTGACCCGGCAAACGTTGTTTTGCCATATAAATAATTTCCTAGTAATTTCTAGTGTAGAAAAAAAATAGCTTACTTATTGTAAGTATGTATGTATGTTAGAATGTGTATATTGTATGTATGTAAGAATGTGGTATATGCGTGAAATAAGCATGGAGCGATGTGAACGATGAGGGAATATAAAAATAACAAAAGGCAAACATTATTTTTAAGTTATTATAATTTATTCCTTAAAATTATATATCATTAATTAAACAATTACGACAGTAACACTATTAAACAATATCAATCTCTTAATGCTATAGCGTGAACAATATTTTTTGTTAGTCCATCTTTTGCATTAGTATTTCGAACTATTTCTGTTGCTCCGAACGATGTCATTTGAAAGCATGAATTGAATCTTCGAATTGACTTCAGGAAAGGAACACGTTAGAATCTGGATCCGTGCCGATAAGTAAGCCGTTCAATGGTTCAGGTGGTGTTTCAATTTCAGGTAGTTGCACTTTTCCTGACGCGCAACACATCCCAGCTGGCTCATTTTTGAATTTCAGAGCATGACAATGCGGACATTCCTTGTCCATAGCACCAATTACCACTTTTGAATGAGCATAATATTCAATATCGGGCTCATACTGGAATGCTAGACGCAGGAATGAATCAGATATAAATGCTCGATGTACCTGTTGTCGTTGTTGGCCATTTGTTCTTCGTCTATTGACTGTGAAACGGCGTGATTGTCGTTGTTCTAATCTTCTGACTTCATTGCGTTCAGCTCGTGTATCTTCTGGCTGTTCTTAATGCAATTGCGCCATTCTGACACGTGCATCAGTATTTTGTTGCTGGATTTGTTCTTCTGTTCTTTCGGATCTGTTATTTCGTAAGTTTCGAGCTTTACTTGTACTGCGGCTCAAATCAGCCCCTTTGCATTGCTCACTGTACAAAACATACATTATGTACAATTGTCAACGTTACTACTACACTTGATGCATAAACAATAATGATGGCCGACAACTGTGTAGGGAGTGAGAAAGAAAGGAGACCGGCTTCGTTCTCATCCCTACTCCGTGCTGTTTACTCGGTCAGAAGTGACACCTGTAGACATCTGGCGGGGATAACTAATTAAATGACGATACATCAGTTTTCGACCGGAGAGGAAAAATGATTAAATTACTAAAATGGCTATTAAAAAATAAGGGTTGATCGTAGAAGGGTGAAAATTGAGGATTGTATGTATTTTTGTATGTTGTATCATAAAAAAATAGAAATTAAAAATTTTGTCTAAAAAATAAAAAAAAAATTTAGGGGTGGACAACCCCTAACATTTAGGGGGATGAAAAATAGATGTTGGCCGATTCTCATAGATACCGGATAAGCACAAAAAATTTCATCAAAATCGGTCAAGCCGTTTCGGAGGAGTATGGCAACGAAAACTGTGACACGAGAATTTTATATATTAGATATATATATATATATATATTCAAATGTAATTTAATTGCGTGAAATTAATAATATTTGCAAATGCTCCAAATATACACACCTTAGATAGTCTATGTTCACGCAAAACATCAAAAACCACGATTTTGAAAATAAGACTTATTAGATTATTCTAGGGTGGTACAAATTTTAAAATGTTTCCATGGATTCACCTAATTTTTTTAAATGCTCTATAATTGGAGTAGGTTTCGGACTTGAATTTTTCACGAAAACGTGGTCGATATAGGTACTACCTATTATTAAATTATACCTACGCGTAGGTTACTTTTTAATGTATATTCCTTATATACATATATTATATTTATATATGTATTAAGATATAACTCGGAACGTGTACCTATATATATACTATAATCTACAGACTCGAAATGAACGTGGTGATGCAAAAACACTAATAATTTCTTCCCGATATTTCAAGATATGTATATGGAGGGTGGGTCGTTAATTACAGGTTTCAATAAATTATAATAATATAGGTACAGGTTAAGTTTGTTTATGATATAATATATTATATAGGTTTGTTTCCCCGTTGTGTACCTAAATAGGTATTAGGTATATATTGTATCAGAGTTAATATTTATTTGCATGTACCTAATAACTATTTGTGATAATATTAAATTATTAAATAAATATGAAGTGTTAAATATAATATATTCACCGCCGTTAAAGTCTCTATACATACATCAAACTCACATTAATTTATAATAATATCATAATAATGTCAATGTTTAGGTATATATACCAATAACCCATATATAGTCCGTACACGAGTTAGTGATCAATATAATATGTGTAATACAGCTTTTTTAAAATAATAGGTATTAAACCAAAATATTAATTGGAATTAAATTATAGTCTAAACAATAATCATTATATACATTGTGATAGTGTAGATACAGTTATTATAAATAAAGTATTATAAAGTATTATAGTAATAATAAACAGCTCCAATCAGGGGCGCCGAAAGTTGGTTTTGCCTATGACAAATGTCATATCCCATAGGTAAATAGATAAGTAAGTGGTTGGTTGTTGGCTATAATGTGGATCCAGATCCCTTGGACCCCCCACCTCAGATACAGCTGCTCTGTTGTGAAGAGGATTATTTTTGTTAACAGGGGTTCAGTGGGTGGGTGGGTGTATTGACTCAAAATTAAATTGTCATAGTGTTTCAAAATACATCGGCGCCCCTGGCTCCATTCTAATATTCATACATAGATTTTATGCCATATTTTTGGACATTTATTGACATTTATTAGTCAAGTTTTATCAATAATAATATATACATATCATTCGACGTTTCAGATGAAATTCAGCAATAATATAACAGTTATTCGAATAAGATATTTTATTATAGATCTGAAAAAAACCTAACCTAGCTAGCTACAAGTTGCAATGTGGCGTAATATACTATAGTCTTTATCCGAGTCTTTAGTTAGTATATATTTGACTATTTAAGTTTATTCATAATTTAAATATAAAAGGATTAACTTTAGCTAACTTTCACTCAGTATTGTGTATAGTAAAACATATGTAGAATAAATGTATTTTACCTATATATGCACTATATAGGTAGATAGGTACAACACGTTTTCAAAAGTGGCGTTCTATAATATATATATAATATTTTAATAACGCTTGTAAAAGTAAATATAAATAGTGGAATTACATATAATGATACGACTATAGGTATATAATATATTCACGTTTAATATAATTAAATAATTTCTTTTTAATTTTAAGTTGTACCTACATTCGTTCGCTGTAATATATTATTATGAAGCTGATTTTGTATTTATATTTTTTGGATTGTACTAGTTTTTAGGCGTATTAAAAATATAAATATTTTTCTTATTATCCCAGCAGGACGGCATTTGTGACAAAAACTCGGCCCCGTCTATCAGTTCCATCAGCCGACTACTCCGTGGCGGTAGGAGGGACGAGCTGAAAAACCATTCTATCGACGGTATTTTGGGTAAGTCTCAAACGATGATCTATGCTCGCGTACATTATTTTATTCTGTTGTTGCGTATACTTGTACATAATCTGTATCTATATATATATACATGGCTATATTCTGTAACAATATCTTATACATCACCACAAACCGCACGCACAAAACACGAGCGCCGAGTAGGTATCTGTACCTACCTGCGGACAAGATGAATGTGTAAATAACGGGTTTTAACGGCAAGAAGGATAAAATCTACCTAAACGTCCACCCTCGCCGATTATTGTTACGTCTCAACTCTATCGCCGCCGCTGCCGTGCGACGTGAGCGCGTTATATCATAAGTATACGCATATAACGTATATACATATTATATAGGTATACGCTTTGGCTACTTGATGGCTACCGTAGGGAATACCGTTAGCCGAAAGGATATATAAACCATTGTCGAGAACGGACTACGAAAAAAAAAAATAAGAAAAGGGGCGAAGAAAGCGGTGAAAGAATAATGCATAATACTATATATTATTATGAATAGCGAAAGGCGTGTCCGCCGCCTCGCGTGAAGTGCGTGTGAGAATCGCACGGCGGCGACCACCAAGGGTTTTGCTACCACAGGGGTTTTGGTTAACACTTTTCTACAAAAAAAAAAAAAAATTCACGGCCGTACAATATTTATCACCTATACGCGGGGTGGTCGAACACGGGCGTTTACGACCGTAATATATATTATAATACACCGGCAGCGGCTACCACTATGTGCCTACGCGCTGCTTTAACATTATTATATATAGGTGTATAATATATCGGTACCTTCATGAGATATATTGTACTCTGTCGCATAATATGCCTTCGACGTTCAGTTACACCTTATACATACACATACCCATGTCGTATATATTGTATTATATTTTGGGAATTATTTTTTTAACATAATATAGTCTTAACATGATATTATTATCATCACTGTATATTATAATATTATTATGTTAACGCGTTATTCGAATTCGTCTAATAACAATAATAATAATAATAATCATAATCATAATCATAATACAGCAAAGACTCCAGTTAGATATTATTATAATTATGTAATGAAAATCGAACGAGAACGACTCGAGTTTTTCGGTAAACGTGACGTTTATAATTTTTTTATATCTATACGGACATCGGCAGCTTCAGAAGAACCCGCCGTCTCTGCGGGGTGTCCCCTAATGTAAAAGGCTTGCCGACACGTAAAACCCGTTTAATTCGCCGTAATTTAAAAATGGATTTTTCTCCTTCAAAGCTGGCTGGCCCGCACACCTTATATTATTATTATTATTTTTTTACATATTGGATTTAATGTCAACTCGCCAACACACTCGCGAGTTATTAGCCCAGTTTAATCGCTACCCACCGCCGCCGAATAGGTAGGTACAGGCACTTTTACCGGATTGTGAAGCAGACGATGCTCGGTTGCTGTTTGGCGTATATTATTATATTATGTAGGTACTCTGTTATTCGTTGGTGATGATACAATATATATTATTCAAATACACTTTAATACAGTATTGTTGTTATTATTTCCCATCGCCACGATAAGCCCGTGAAAATTTTTTTTAAATTTACCGCTTCGGATAAAAGGCATGTCTCACGTGTAGTGTTTAATTGAAAAAAAATAAAAACGAAAAGCTTCGCGGGTATAATATTCACTATTAACATAATATTATAATTTCTGAAAAAATAATACCCCACAAGATTAAACCGTTAAATACACTCATCGTAAATAAATACGTGCACCTGTGTACATACCTACCTATAATAAACGTTCATTTATTTTCCAATCGTGTCTACCTAGCGCGTAATATTTTTGTGTCGCGAATTCTTATTTAACTATAAATAATATTGCAAGCTATATATTATATTATAAATTATAATGCATTAAGCGTATTAATAGATTTTTTAATTTTTGCACACAATAAATCTACTATTGTGTATCACGTTTATGAATAATCACTACAAATTATAACCACGCCTTCGACTGCGGTCGAAGAAAAAAGTATATAGTACTTTTTTTCGTCCCAAAACTCGTGTCTAAAATTAATTTATATCACCTGTGTTTGAACGGTATAAATTGACATGCCGTCGTTATTCACGGATAATGATCGTAATAATAATTAACGGAAGCCAATGTCGATTAAACACTAATATAAAGGACCTGCTATACTATAAATTAATGATATACAATATATAGCAATATAATATAGGTATTCAATAGTACTCAATAATATAATGATAATAATTTGTTGATCTTGTAAATGCGCATATTTATAAGGTGATTCACATAGGTATTTATATATAGATATACTCATCAGTGTCTATATAATATATACTCACTATTTCAAAAAGTCTTGACTATTTTTGAAAATTGTCTTCTTATATAATTTTATGTCATTGCAAAAAGACAATAACAATTATTTATAAATAAAGTTATATTTTTTACAATTTCTTATCGTAATAAATAAGTTCTTACTTTTTTACAACAAACATTTTTAATTCCATATTCCTAACCCTAAGCAGAATATTTTTTGGAGTAGGTAGGTTTTCGATACATGCACAAAAATCGATTTTTGAAACCGTTAGTTAATTAATTAAATATTATAGATAAGCAGAGTACTGGGCCTACATTTGTGTCACTATACTTCGTAAGTTAAAAAAGTCAAGTCTTTTCAGAATAATGAATGCAGACATTTAAATCGATCATTTTGTATATACCTGGCTATAGTTGTAGTATACACAATCAGTGCAACTACGCATAACTGGCTGACTATTTTCAAACTTGTTTAAAAAAAAAAAAAGAAAAACCTATACCAAACCAGTAATTTTTGTATAATTCCGTCGAGTCGCGTTGTTTAAGCCTCGCGTAGTGTGAATATTGGGTTATATCTATACATAGTAAGTACCTATTTACCTATGTTTGGCCGAAGCAATTTAAGACTGCTTTTATATTAATAATACGCTGCTGTAGGTTAACCTAAGCTGCGCTTCTACCTAATATTCTCGTGTATACATCAACTGCGTTATTTAACGGTGTCTATAACAACGACCATCTCGCGAAATAAAAATATTGTCCGGTGAAAATACGAATGAATTTTGATTTTCGCGTTTTATTTTATAAGTAGGTATATAGCCGTATTATAGGTATACGTACGTATATTCGCGAACGACGACGACGATTGCTGGAGCAATGGTGAGACTTATCTGCGTGTATGAACATTATTATATTGCGGCACCAACTATATATACATTTACATTTTAAATAGATATCATCGTCGCGGGCCCGATATGACGTCGATAATAATTTATCAGCAGAATTTTTATTTTTTTGTTCGTAATCCATCTCCGACTTGTAGATATACCTAGGTAGGTACCTATAATATTAGGTATATTGCCGGTGCACACTGTTCAAATTGTTTACAACAATAATTATTAGTATTTCTTATACATCGATCTTATCTCTGGCGCGTGGGCGGCGGTGACGTACGAGTTCTATCTGAATAAAAACAATAATATTAACGTTTTCTCCGTGTGACGTATATAGGCGAGTATAGGTATAGGTACCTGGTACATACCTACCTGATAAATGTTATATATTATTATTATTCAGTCGCCCACACCCGCGCCGTTGTTGTGACTAAAAAACGTGTTAAGAGTGCAGCTGTATATCATCTGTGCAAAATATAATATAATATTATTCACGATTATAAATAGCAACGACGCAACGTAAGTCCGAGTGACATATATAGCAGATATTGGATGGGAGATTTGGGGAGAGGGCTTAAGTCCTGCCGGGAAGATTTATTCCTTTTATATACAATAACACGGCTTACGCGATATTAATAAAGATTTATAACATTGAAATGAACATATTATTATCATCATTTAATATTTATTTATTTACTTTACCTATATGGCTATACATGTTTTCAGGGAGTCAACATGTAAGTTGAAGGTTAAAGGTTAAACCTCCCTTCAAGGGAAAAATCCAAAAATATCAATCCAACAATTGGGACTAATATCCACCAACGTGTCTGAATCGGGATAAATCAATCGAGAACCGCGGCTTATATAATATTACAGTCGTTTTGTGGCGGCGGCGGCGCGTGTGTGTATATACTTACCTAATAATAATAATAATAATATACGCTGCAGCATATTTGAACCTCGGCGGTTTATTGCCGACCGGACAATATTATATACACATCACACGCACATTTACGATTTCGACGATTTCGGGCCGCCCAACACTTGGCGGTATCATCTTTAATAATAGATTCGGTGGTTGAGATTTTTTCGATTTTTTTCATTTTTTTTTTATTGCCATTAGTATTTAGTATTACAATATTATTATAACATAATATATAGGTGGTATGGGCCGGTATACTCGACATCGGTTATTATGTAAATCGTTCTCGTAGATAAGACTCTCGGCGGAACCGGACTCTGCTCGGGGTTGGGTAATTACTCTAAAACGGGTAAAAGAGAGGATACCCGTCACACACACACACACACACACACACACACACACACACACACACACACACACACACGCACGCACGCACTGGATACCATGCGTGTATACCAACTCGACGGACACACGACGATCGTATAGTTTTGCGCCCGGAGCGCGTTAGATGAGGTTAAATGATTTCCCGAACGCTCGCGACCGTTCCAAATGCGGGAATAGAGGTAGGTATATCGGTAACAATAACAATATTATAATAATAATTATAATACACTGCTGGCGACGCGTGATTGAACGTACGGTATTTGTTAACACTGTCAAACAGCGAGACGTGGAATCAATCAACTCGCGGGCTTATTATCATTTGCATATCGCATATAATATATTATGGTTCCGGAGATTTCTCGTATACCTACCTACCACCTATAACACAAGCACACGAAATATTATGATAATATTATCACGTCCGTACGGGCCGTGTATATAGGATTTATGGCGATAATTCGTTATATTCGTAATGGGCGCATATGCAGTACCTATATATGCACGTATAATAATAATAATAATAATACATAAATACTAAATGTAAATACCTATATGATATGCGTTGTATGCCTACGCACGGTCCAGCAATAAAATATATAATATATAAAATATCCAGTCGGTTCCGAATGGCTTATTCGTACATTGTTCATAATATAATATTAGGTATGTTATGCACATTGCACATATTATTATAGCGTGATGGCTTTTTGGCATTTTGCAGGTAGCGCGCAGATCGTCGTAGCTGGTAAGCAATACCCTCAGATTTAGTATTGGGTGCGTAGAAATTCTGTGGAAATAGGTCCTTATTTATTACCCAAAATATACGCATAACATACATTGTGATCAGACTATATTTCCCGAGACAATGCCACTGAGTATACCTACTATAAGACGTAATGAGTCGTGCTATGTTATGCGATATAAGCGTCAAAGATATTATTGAAAGAACACATAAGTTGTGCAAAAAATTGAATTTAATACTATTAATAATATAATAGTAAGTAGATACCTATGTATAATATCACAAAAGTGATAGAAATAAAAAATGCATATTAGGAACTTACCACATAATTTATAATAATAATTATATTATTAATAGTTATATTTTAAATCGTCCTGAATATTGAGCCAAGTAGGAAATAATAATATATTATCACCTTATTGAATGATATTACATTTGTCTGTTAAAATTGTACGTTTCGTGCCGCTTTTATACGATAGTAATTATTTTCTTACTGTTTCGTTTTGGCACTTGTGTGATGGTTCATCAGATATACGTCGATGCTCGAATGAAAACAGCGGCGTGAAATATTATATTGTACACAAATCTACAATAATACGAACGTATAATAAATTATAATGCATTATTTAAGAGCGCGAATGTCACGAAACGTATACGGTTGTTAAAAATCGTCTTTTTCTTATCTGTTCAAAGGTCCGAGCAGCGCCGACGACTCTGACACGGAATCGGAACCAGGTTTCCACTTGAAACGCAAACAGCGGCGGAGCCGAACCACGTTCACCGGCGAACAACTCGAAGACTTGGAGCGCGCATTCCACAAGTCCCAGTATCCAGATGTGTACACCAGAGAAGAGCTGGCCCAAAAGTAAGTCTTATCATTAACTAAAATTACAATATTATATCAAAGTCTTAGACGATTCTATGAACACAAAAGTACGAATTTTTTGTCCGGGATGAGGTAGTTATACGACGGTTCTAACGTTTTTACATTTATTTGAATTGATGTGTTTACCTTTATAATTGTCTATGAAGCAACCATGTGGTATCAACATAACTTGGTTAATAAACGCGGTGAACTGCTGTATCTAGATATATTTCGAATTTCATAATTTGAAACGGAATATTTGTCTAAACGATGTGACGTTTATAAATTAGGATTTTGCTTTCTACGTAGATACCTACTCATGCCTATAGAGATAATTCATTCGTATTTTAATGACCTATGACATTTAACTTTGGGGGTCCACCAAGACATCCAACTTAAAATTATTTTAATCAGTCCAACCCATAAACCAAAAAAGTATATATGCAAAGCCTCGGACACAAAAATAGGAGTGAATAAAATATAATATAGTGGTGACGGGGCTCGGAATCCGGCGAAATTGCTGGTGCCAACATCACGGGAACACTCATCGTGCATCACGTCACATCTTGTACCCATTATAACCCTGTATTATTTTAAACGCACCGAGAAAAGGGGCACGTAATAAAATAAACCGAATAATAAGGGGCGTAATGGTGATTCGTTCGAAACGGTTCTCGGGAGGGTATCTATTAGGCACATAACATAATACGTCGTATGCAGTGTGCGCGTTGGTAATTGCCGGCTGACGCGACTCAGTGAAAGTGAATAACCGCCGCCGCCGCGACTGTCTCACGATCGGCCCTCTGTATACCGGGCCGACTGTAAAATACGACGAAGACACAAAGGTCACGGCGTGCGGCCGAGGTCTTTCCAGGGTTTTCGGGGTTCGTGAAAACTTTCAAACTGCAATTATTTCGGAGACACACGTCATGTCCAAGTCGTGTTTTTCCGGTGTCGAGAAACGTGTCGCTGATCATATTATTATTTTTTCGCCGTTTTCATTACAACTTACCTATGGTTATAATTACTCTTACGCGTATACGTCGTTCGGAACGTATCATACCGCAGACGAGAGCAGGAGGTCAGTAACGCGCGTGTCTAACCCACACTGTGACTATATATTATCGTGTGAAATTCCGACCGAATCGTCTTCCTGGACCGCAGCTCCAGCTGCGACTGTACGACGTTGCTCGCACCCCCTTTCCAACATTTGGGATTTTTCAAACGTCCTTATATCCGTAATGTCTCTCTTAAATATTTTGAAAAATATCAAAGATTTGGGCGCCGCAGGCTATTCAACAGTCTATATCGTGTAGAATTTAAATTCTGGTCAACATATTATTATACCATTTTACGAATGGAAAATTGTTGTAAGTTACGAATCACGCATATACTGTGAAATGCTATGACTAATACGACGCGATGGTATAGATGGCGATTGAATAAATACTTCTCTATACCTAATATAATCTCATATATAGTTTGTGTATCGGTACTTACCTAACCGCGGTTCTGTTTTGTTTTCCGTTTCCAGAACCAAACTCACCGAAGCCAGGGTGCAAGTGTGGTTCAGCAATCGCCGGGCTCGTCTCCGGAAGCAGATGGGCACGCACCAGCACATGAACGCTGCGGCTGCGGCAGCGTTCAACCCGGCCGCGGCGGTCGTGAGCCTCTCGGCCGGTTCGTTCCAGTCAGCGTCGGGCGGCCAACACGGAGCTCACGGCCAGTACGGTGGCCACGACCATCACTCGACCACCGCCGCGTCAAACTTCAATTCGCCCCAAGGTAAGCACACTGAGCGCGATTTTATATTTTCCTCGGCGATATTACCTATATGTAGGGCCCTATCACAATATAAATGTTGCGTTTCCGAGTCCCTACATGATTTTTACTATTAGGTCATGTGCAACTTTACTTTAATACATTAATTTGATTCCCTTTCGACCAAAACATCGAACGTCTTTAAGGCACATATTTATTGCAGCGATCAACCGTTTAAAAATTGAGACATTTATTTGAGATTTTAATCCGTGTCGAGATAAAATTCATGACTAAATCTTATCGCATATTTATCTTGTAAATATATCGTGTATTATGAGTGATGCTTCAGGCATTGAAGACGCGTTAAAGTTGTGTATGATTTGAAATACTTAAAAATTTAGAGTAAAAAATTACTCACTAATGTTTATACTGTCGAAACACGCGTCGTGCAAATCAAAGAACGTAAGCAAATAAAAAATATGTAAGCAGTGCACAATTTCGCATAACACAGCGCAGTGATGCATGATATTATTATAACTGCACAGCAAGTGCACATTTAGTTAAATTTAATAGAGCAACAATAATATGTATGAGGTCAATACGTCGAGCACACACACACACACACACACTTGGGAATAATATGACGATAGGTATTATACCGGTAATATACTGCGCGGGCGCGAGCGGCCATCACGGAAATTACACGGTGCGCGACGATTAATACACACCGCGGTAATGTTTTAATGGGTATAATGTTATTATATATATTTTATACTCTTTGAAGTTTGGCCGTAATTTCGACGTGTACCGCCGCCGCCGCCGCCGTAATAATAATAACCGTGTTCGGGCCAGCGCGAGAGGTGAACTCTCGATCATACGCGTATGAAGATAGGTACCTACGCATATTAAAATATATAATACGACCGAACACGAACCGGGCCGGAAATTATACGAAACCGTCCGGGCACGTATACACATTTATATATAGGTAGGTATTATATATTGATATGAGCGCACACGCGGGGACGCTCGTCGTGAGTGCGATTTTCATTTCTCATTTAATTCCGTAAACGAAATCGCGTACCTATACCACCTACGTGTTATTTCATTATATATACGTGCGAATATATAATACATCATTATGTTATGCGCGCATCCATGTATGATAACATTATATAAATACCTCTCCCGGCGACAAAAAAACAATATAATAATATAAAACGATAAAAATAATATACGCGACGATAGCGGCCATCATCGCGGCCGTTTGTCATATAAAATATTATGCACACATAAATGCGTTCGAAGGTGGGAGAGGGGGATGAGAAAAAGCGTTTCGTACAGGATACGAATATAATATAATAATAATATTTAGGGCGACGATGCCATTTTTACGCTCCCCTAGTCGTCGTCACCTATATACCATCGACGGCTGACACGTCGCACCCCGGCCATTTGCCGCGCACTCAACCACCCCCTTCGCCGCGGTTTTTTCACCCCTCTAATTTTTCCCGTCGTTTTTGCTTCCTCAGGGACTTCCCACGGCACGTGGCCCACCGCCGCCGCCGCCACTGGATACTATCCCGCGACTTCGTGCAACTATGGGCCAGGCGGCAGTGGCGTGAACGGCGGCACGTCCGCCGACGCCATGTACCACCACCCGCACCACGCGCACCACCAGCACAACAACAACAACAACAACGTTGGCGCTTCGTATTCGCCGCAAGGATCGGCGGTCGACCATCATTCTTTGGGATGGACAAAGCCCAACAAGGACGTGACAGCCGCCGCTACTTGGAGCCCGGACAATTACTCGTGAGTACCTATAGCAACATCATCGTTACCTATGTATAAATATACGAAAACAGAGAAAACAAAATTGTCTTAAATTCTTTGTACCTGCGGTAGCGAGTTATTATCATGATATATTTCTTTATGTTCGCAACTACATAACACGTACTTGTAACGTTATGAGAATGTCATAATCGTACCATAAAAATTGATTTGATAAATTTGTATCGAATTAGAACATTAGGTTCTTCCTAACTACTTCTAACTAATAGACAAATTGACAAATGAAGCATTATTTGTTCTGCCTCATTTTATAATGTCTTATTTTTAACTGCCCTCCCCCCAACCATTTTGGGTTACGGTGTCACAGTTGTTTGTATTATCTGCACTTCTATAATTTTCCAGATTTATATATTGATTAGTAAAAATTATTACCATAAATTCAAATAGTTATAGACAAAAAACAATATAATTTATGAATCCCTATAATATTTATGGAATGTAAAGATATGTTAAGTCGATAAGGGTTAACATTTTTTTATAGAGCCACTGATAAAATATAGTGATGATGATAGTCGGGGCATAATTATTATATACTGCGACTGCATGCATTCATGTATCTTCGGCGCACTATATTATGTACCGAGTAAAATGTGTAATTCACAAAATATCTAATCAGACTTGAGCTATGTTTTGACTTGTATAATGACATAATATTATGAGGATTATACGACGAGGGTCGGAAACAATTATCGTGAGTTGCTGTGGTGGCGGCTTCGGCGGCGTCATTACATTATTAAACTTAAATAAAACAATTTCTAATTAGATTACCCGTGATTTGTTTCGTTTTTTCCCCTTTTTACTTATTACTCTTCTTAACTACCGCCAACCTCCACCACCTCCACTTCCATCTCCGCCGCTGCCACTGCCGTCACCGCCACTACTCGTGAGTAATGGTCAGAAATTAATATGGTTTGCCGGAGAAATTACGGACCGCCGCCGCGTATGAAATGGATTAAAGCCGATAAATCAAGATAATGAAATTTTTTCTCTCTGTCCCGCGTGTAGATATAGGTATAGGTTAGGTACTGCAGGTACGGCGCACGCGTATACCGCAGCGTGGGTATATAGGTACAAAAAATATTATTTTCCCTCATTTCGATCGGTCAGTTGAAAAGCACTTGTCATTAGATTCCGTGTGTATTACCACCCATGCTGCGGCAGTCTGTCTGTTGCGGCGGCAGTCTCGCGGGTAACCGGTGACTTTTACAAATCGACTATATTATATTATTATATATATATATACACAGAGTGTACCTATCGCCGAACGCTGGAATAATAATAATGACCACAGCACGCGTATATACCTATATGTACGTAATTCATTAGAACGAAAAAATAAAAATTATCTCTTCAGAAGCCCTCCGGTTCGCATTCATTACGCCGCGCGTCGGTGATGTTTTCGAGACTACAATATTATATATTATCGTATAATACCTACCTACCTGCGTGTATATAATATAATAACGCAGAGCTTTGATTTTCCGATTTCTGTTGTTTTTTTTTGTTTACTTCTGCCGAGAAAAATAATGACGTCGACGGTATCTCAACTCGGAGCGTACGCCGCTGATATCATAATATTATATAATATTATTACAATATTACATATCGTATTATGCAAAAAGTGCAATCTGCAGAAACTCGAGATGACTCTTGTGGAGCTCACGATAATACGGTATCAGCGTGGTTAAGTTCAGCTAGGGCTTTGCTCCCTCAAATCTATGTGGGGTTTCGAGTGGCGGATGTATTCGGATGTACAGACCGAAAGATTTAAATAAACATTTGCGAAAAACCGTTATTATCCGGGTAAATTAATATTCTTGCTAGACCATTTATATTATAATACATCATAATATAATATTATAATATCATTATCAACTGATAAAATATTATTACGATATGCGTCTAACTATGTTGATATTATTAGGCATACTTATAAATTTCTCAAAGTCCGGTTTAGATCAAGGACCGTTTATTTTCCCAAAAAGTTATAGCGTAATAGTATTATCCTTCATATCTGCCAATAATTTATTAATAAAATACTAACCACAAGATCGCCTTAAGAGGACGTTACACACGCACGCAAACATGTATTGTCTTCGTATAAAAAACCGTAAGTACGGCATACCAAATTTGTGGTCTGCAACGGAATTTACCCATAATTCGATTCAGTAATACTATACATTTATTAGATGGCAACAAACATGTGGGCGTAACGTCGTCTTAAGGAGACATAATATTATTATGTCACATCAAATTTAAAAAATAATAGCGGGTTTCGAGTGTTTGGACTTTTAAAAGGAGTTGGGGGCTCTGGTAAATTCTAGTGCAAAACTATTATTATTTTTATCAACCTTTCGATCACACGTCGACGTCGTGCAGTATATAACAATACTGTGCTCTGGATTTCAGAAATGTAATTTCATGTTTTATTTCGCAGGTTCTTCGCCGGCGGCAACACCATATACGGGTCTGGTTCCAATTTGGCTCCGCACTCGGCTAGCGAAGCCAAGTCTGGCTATCCGTACTTCGGCCAACTGTCCCAAATGGACGCCATGTGCGGCAGGGTGCATTAACTGCATTATAACTGCAGCGGTGGAGGCTTTTCTGATATCGGCGTGTAAGAGACGTCGTGCCGTTTTCAAACTCGTCCCCTTTCCTTCTTCCTGTGAGCATAAAGCAATTTATAATACTGTTACTGCAGTGTTTTTTCTCGGCGCATCCGATCCGCAGCAATATAAGCCACGCAAGAACATATTATTTTCATTTGATCGTAATATTATGTCATTATTGTATTATGTAATTTGTATATTATCAAACTATTATCATTATTATTATTATTAGCAAATATTATCATTATTATTTTATTGTAAATATACAAAACTAACTTCTAACGGTCTAGTAAAACATAACCCGTACCTATAATACATTGTACTATATATTTGATATCATAATTTTACATTAAAAATGTTTTTTTTTTTTTCTTATAAAGGTGCACAGCGCAATTCTCATTGTGCATATTATTATATAGTTATAAAGAGTAAATAATAGTAAAAGATAAGTTTTATAAAAAAAAAAAAAACGTTGTACATTATTTTCTTATAATATATTATAATAGTATGTAAAAAATATCCAGCGAGTGTTATGTCACACACACTATAATATATATATATTATATTATATCATGTACATTATATTGTATACTAATAAAATTGTCGTCGATATGTGTTTATAATACATTTGAGTTTTCTTTCCACTATTGCGCAGTGTGTAAAGCGTATTGTTATCGACGTACATAATAATATAATATTATTACAAAGAACGACGGCCGAAACTGACCGCTCGCCGGCAACGCATTATTGTGTCGTCGACGGGTCCGATGACGCGTGTTTTACCGAGCCGCCGTGTACTTACAGCGGACGGACCATTTTTCAATTTTTGAATAGGTCGCTCGACCCGAAAATCGTATACGCACGTACAAACCGATTCATATATATATATATACACATAATATATAGTAGTGGTTAGCGACGTCCGTTATTTAAGTCTCCAACGCGAATAGAAAAATCACTTTTTCGATTGCGTCCCGTTGACAGCGCTGTTCCTCGTGCGGTGTGCGGTTTTCGGCGATATAATTATTATCGTACTGCAAAGCGTCAAGGTTGAATTTCACTTATTTTCGACGAGTAATATTGCACTCTGGACGGTAAAAGGTATATAGTGTCGGAGAATAATTATTGTACTTGTTACGATCATTACACAAAAGGTATTTATTTAGTTAAAACAAAGGCTTAGTGGGGGACGGAGTGACCGAGGGGATTAACGCGTCGGTTGCAACGCAGACCTTCGTCGGTTCGAACCTCGGTCACGGGCGGCACTTTTTTTCGGACAGTCACGGTTGAAGAGAGTGGCCGACATCCCCCGCCCGGGCATGGCAGAAACCTACGGGTGCCCGATCAAAATTCTGCCAAAAAAACACCAACATGCCCACGTGTTAAAAACCTACCATATCAAACACTACACAGGCCAATGACCACAGTTGTTGAAGCCTCAAGCCCCCCCCCAAAAAAAAAGGCTTAGTATAAAAATAATATATCGGTTTTTCAAAGTTATAATAAACAAGATTAGCTATTATAAAAACTAGTTCTTTTTTGAAAACTAATAAATAGTTACGGTTCAAAATAAATCTACTACACAAAGTTTCAATTATTTCAAAAAATACGTAGCAGGTACCTACCTATGTCATCGTACGATTCGAGTACATTACCCGTTTCGGTTATACGCGAGTGCATTTCGAACATTTCGGTATTACCAGTGCCTGCGGTCCGACAGTGGTCGCATACTCACATAGGTACACGTGAGACATTGTCCGGCGAGCGATGTACACAATATATTATATTATATTGTTGTTGTACCGACAATAATGACATATAATTGCGTCGACGATAAACTCGAGCGCAGTGTGGACCTCACTCGACGATACGATGTGATGACGTTTGGTTAAATTGCCCGTGAAAAGTGCGCGTATGGCGATCCGTAATTCGTATTAGGTATAATAATATATTAATAGAATATAATAATAGAATACTATCATGGTCGTTTGAAGCCAATGTCGTTGAACATCATAATAATATGGTCGTTGAGTTCAAATACGCTGGACGATACATTTGGATTTGCAGGTGTTACATAGTAGGTACCTACCTATATTATTATATAATTTTGTTCGATACAAAACTTTATTGATTATATAAGATGTGCGATGTATATAGATCGAAGAATATATAGGTCGTAAAACACGACGTAAACGTAGCGAAGGGCCGACTTGAAGTGCGGTTAGAGATTATATTCGCCATATACCTATGGAACATTTTTACAACTATTATTGGCCGCATAGGTATACGAAATTTCACAGCGTGTAATTTTTTTGAAAAAAAAAATGCGTTTAGTGATGCGTGTGAATTCCGTGGAAATTGATTTCGGGAAATTTCTACTGGAAATTCTCTGGAATCTTCCCAACACCCATGTGCGTCCGCAGGTTTTTCTCCGAGAAAAGCCCCCTGCAGCAGTTTTAGTTAATGTTAGTTGTTTTATCATTTGTAAAAAAAATAAGTTTCTATGATGCATCGCCCTTGACAACACCGTGGTAATTTTAATTACTATACTTATATAATAATATATTCTTCATATAACATTATGTTTCAATATTTAATCTAACTAACTAAACTAAGTCATAAATATTGATTGAACGCAACAAATAATGATTTTTGCGCAAAAATAATGTAGGACAATTATACTTTTTTGGTGATTTAAAAAATATATTACTTACAATATATAATATTATAATACAAGTCTAATTCAAGGTTTACTTAAAATATGTCAGTCATTAGAATTTAAATGTATATGTCGTTTTCGTATAAATTAACTTTTTTTTTAGACATATTTTCAAGAGGTATGTGAATATTTTTCGAAATATTTCTTTTTCCCGGAAACATTCTTTGAGCAATATTCTAAGTTGAAAATCAATATACACTCGTTTTAATACAGATATTATTTTATTGGTGCCTGCACCATACCCTATACATGTAGATATAGCCTATATTATTGTAATTATTTAAATTAATATTTTTTTTGTGTAATGTAGTTTAAAATTGTGGTGATTGTTAACATCGCAATTTTTTTTTGCTTAATCGCAAAAGATTTTCTTTTGTATTTCTATATCCTTTGATATATCCTACAAAAATGTTTTACTATTACATTTCTTAATATACAATATAGTTGGATACTTAGGTATAATAGTAGTAAAATATTTTTCTAGCATAGTTTTTGAGGACATTTCTTTTTTCTCAATCTTGAAAGTTTTTTTTTTGTATTTTGCTACATTCTTTGATATATCCTACAAAAATGTTTTACTCATATCAGTTGACGAAATAACAATAATACAGGATAACGACATTTTTTATTTATCTTTGCCAGGATGATAGACTGGCTTTGAATGTGAGTTCGTTTACATTGTTTCTTTGTTTATAATTCTTTATTGTGTATTAATTATTGAATATAATATTTTATATAATAGATATACCATATTTATAACAAATTATTTGTTTTTTTTCAATATTTTACATTGAAATATCTATTACAAATGGCACACTGATGTTTGAAAAAACAATTTTTTATTTTAAATGTAATTTTTCATGAAGGTTCCCTTGCGAACATTTTCAAGTTCCCGAGGTTTCGTAATTTTATGCTTAAATCACCTGTGATCTGTATCACTTCAAAAGTATATTTTTTTAATCTTACCGCGGTCTTATGTTATATGGGTTTTTTATGTTATCATTAATCGTGTAATCTATGTTACTCGAATGTACTCAATTAATCTATGCGATGACTGAAGTGTCGCGTAAATTTCCACACCACCTTGCTTGTTAAACGACATAATGTTGTTTAAAAGAAGCATGAGGTATTACACGTGGCGCGTTTTTTTTATTGTGGTTTCCCCTGTAGGCCTAATCCACATCGTAAGCGAGAACACGCGAACGCCGGTCGACTACAACTATAATATTGTAATTTACATAGACCGGTACAGCGAAGACTGCACTTCTCGCGTATAAAATAATAATATCAGTTCTATACATCAATAAAACGTATTTTAATATAAATAAATAAATAATGAATTTAACGTATTTAATAGATTTTAATTTATAATTTTTAATTTTGTAGCTGCAGCACGGCACTCGCACATTTTCGGTTTACTAGCGTTGAATTTTAGTATGGGTTTCAGCCTCCGGAAAGACGAGATCGGCTGCTGGCGCTGAGGGATTTGTATTAACTGTCACATAAGTAAAAGAAGAGTACAAATGGGTTCAAATATTGCGGGGGCCTATACGGGTTTCGTATTAGAAACCGAGTAAAAAATGTTGTGGGTTTCGGGTTTCGTATTAGAAACCGGGTAAAAAAAAGGTCGTTGATTTCGGGTTTTGCGTTCAATACCGGGTGCGATATTGTTTGCGGGTTTCGCGTCCGACACCGGGTACAATTGTTGGGGAGTTAGGGGTATAAGATACAAATAAGGGTGAAAAATTCTACGCGTGTTATGGGATTTGCGTTAAAACTGGGTGAAATTGTTTGGGGGTTTCGCGTCCGAAACCGGGTACAATATTTTTTGCGGGTAACGGGTATGAGAGTGGGTCAATTTACTAGTGGGTTGAGTTTTACTATGAGTTCTGCGTTCAAAACCGGGTAAAACGTTTTGCGGGATACCCGTTTTTACTCCCTGATTTTACAACATCCATGTGACGGAGCTGGGAATAAATAATTATTCTAACTTTTATACCACTACTTAGGTATATAAATTAAAATGATTCATATAATATAATAGTTGGGTGTAATAATAACAGTTGTTTTAAATTATTTAAAGGAAGATTTCCCCCGATACTTATTTAAAATTCAACACTGTCTTAATATTAAATATTTATAGTTAAAAATATTAACTATAACTATTATATTATTATTAATATTATGTTTATCTTATATTTATCTTACATTTATTATATACCACTCGGCACTCACTAATACTATTGAATCTCTCTATTCAACCTGTCTTAAATGCCGTGAAACAAATTCATAAACATTTTTTTACGGTCCTGAAACAAAGTGTTTTTTTTTTGTGTGTGTGTATGACGCTGGCCAGCGATAGTGGGTGATGTATTTGGTGTGTGAATTAAATGGTGAGGGGAAGACAATATTAAATAAATACATTTTACAAAATACATTGAACCATTTTACTTGGTTTAGGCATATTTTACAGTTTAGCTTAGATGCGTCGACCAAGACTTATATAAAAATAATGCATTACCGTAACTTGTGGGGCTCAAAATGTATCTATAAAGCTTGACGGTGTTGAAACCTTGAGGTGCATAAAACTATTTCGGATCTGTGCTCTGCAGAGAGATATTATATTCCTTCGATAATAATTGCATTCATTGTCGATGTGTGCATCTATGAATCTAAAAAATATAATGGTTTTATGTTGATAGTAAAAATAACCTATACTACACAAACGAAAAGAATAACTAAAGAAAGTTAAAAAAAATATATGAAAACTTTTAATAAAAATTAGAACAGTAATTGGAAAAATATAAATATTATTCACGAAAGTAAAAACTGATGTTTATTATACAAATGTATTTTAAACAAAATTAAAACGATACTTAACAACATTAATAAGAAAATTAATAACTAGGTAGCATACTATTTAGCCAGCATATCTTTATTTATTATTATATGAATAAGGTACTATTTTTTGTGTACATTTATTTATATTGTGTTTGAAACCAACACACGTTAATAATAATAAATACCAAGTATTATCTCCTTAGAGTCTGTACTTAGGACCAGCCCTTAGGGCAAAGAAAAATCCACGGGGCCTAAAATTTTAGATTGATTTAGTTTAGACTTAGAGACCTCCCTCCCCTATTTACCTCCCTATAGTATGTACATATAGTAGTTTAAAAACAAAACAAAACTACTTAACAAGACTAATGATCTAATAGTTTTCCTGTTTAAAGGTATTATACTTTTAGTTCAAATCGGCCGGATTTTTTAAAAACTACTTACTCAACTGAATAAAAATAATTGTAATGGCGTTATTGATTTGGGTATAATTGAGAGAGGAGAGGTGGACCACGCCGTCCAGAAGTTTGAACCAGCAATAATTTAAATAAATACAATTTACTTAATAAATTAATCATGTTAAAATAGAAGTGACAATTTTGTTTTTTTTTTATATGTTACTGTTTCACTCATATTAAAAATATAATATACAAATATATATTTGAAATTATTGTTAATATATAATATACAGTGTTAAGGGTGTTGGGGTCTGGGAATTCTTTATAATTTTGGCGCCTCTAAAAATAGTGGCCTAGTTGTGTGTATGATATTAGGTAGTTATATTATAGTATGAACGCTTTGCTTTTGGGTGACAATGAATATTTTTTCAAAAAGGAAACGTAAATAGGCCGCGAACTTATTATAATACACATGATAATTTAATATTGATATAGGTATGTCAAATTTTCCGATTATATTTTTTATTCTTATTATAAGTTATATATTTCGTAACGTTTGAATATTTTCTCCACAGTACATAATTATTAGTATCGACAGTAAATTCTGTCACACTGAAACTATAACTCTAACTGAAAATTCCGTCGAACCTTTCCATTCAAAAATAATTCTTATGTACCTATCACATCTCAATATTCGTGATTTTTTTTTTGTTTACTTTTTATTGGATGTACCTACACTTATAGAAAAGTGTGAGAATAGAAGCGTGAGTCTATAGATCAGATATAATCGACTTTAGTTCAAAAAATATATAATTTTCTCAATGAAATAAAAAAATACGAAAATGTAGAAAACATTTGACATTGTAAAATGTGTAGGTATCACATTATTTAAAAAAATTATAATTTTTTTGATAAATTGATAATTTTCACTATATAATATTATAAATTGTTTGTTGGTACATAGTTTTATACTTACTGTTAAAAACAATTGATTTTTTTTTATTGAAATTTATATGCTTAGCCGTTTTACATAATATTTGAATAAGCTATTTCTTTCAGTCCAGGATGTAGACAAGCCGCGCGTAGCTATTGCTAATATATATTAGTTAATCCTTTTACCATGGCAGGATGCGTTGTTTTGGTAAAAGATAAGATTAAAGTAGCACATAAATATGGCAAATGCAGTACTGCAGCAGTTTTTTATACCAATATAATATGTGTACAATAATTTTAAGCGTTCCATGTGAACATTATGAATGGTATTTAATTCGGATTACTTGTTTTTTAAAATTGTATTACATTGTGTCAATTGATGGTCAATTGATGGTGATAAGGTCTTTTGTGAAGTATTTGTTTCATATAACTGGGTAGTTGGTATTTATATACTCTAAATTAGTACCCCATATATGGCTATATTATTGATTTGCTTTACATACAAATTGCTCACTCTTGTTACGTACTTCGACCAATGTTGAATTTTTTAACGATTACGTAGGTAACAAATTATAATAATTTAATCATATCATTAGTATTAAATTATATTATGTTCAGAAAATAAACCAATATCGATATAATATAATATAGATACATTAATTATATTTAGAACTTGCATTGCGCACAATATATTAATTTAATGAAATTAACGACTACACGTATAAAAAATTAATATTGGTATATTATATATTATTATATTATTTAATTAAATATAATAAAAATTATACAGGAATACCCAGGGCCGAATCGAGAATAGGTGCCACCCTAGGCCTATTTGAATATGCCACCACTTTTTTTTTTTTTTCGTTTGCACCAACGGCGCCACGGAAACTGCTGAAAAAATAAATAAATAAGCCACCCCTATCCCAAGCAAAAAAATGTAGTATTTATTTCTATGTTTTTTAAATATTATATAATATTAATTTACTCAGTTACATTAATGCATACAATATTTATATGATTTTTTTTTCATTTTTTACGAAATTTGCAGCTCCCAAAAATTTTCCCTAGGCCCTGAGAATACCTATCTAATCCATCATAATATTGTTATAACATGGTAATAACAAAACAAATTTAACCACGTACCTACTCTGGATTATAATATTTTTATTTAATAAATAGCTATATTTATACATGGCTAAAATTATAAAATTCATTGTTATTTTGAACTCTATAGACTTGAGCATATTATATATTATATATACTCAGAGTAACTTTTGTAGAAATTTATATAGATGAATCTTCTTCTCAGTCTGCAGTAATATGGGGTCCACGCCCCCCCCCCCGCCGACACTTTGACCCATGGATAAATACTATCGATGCGAGGGATGAACAATTTTTGGTAAAAACACATACGAATCGTGATGACTGTACTGCACCTTAGCTTCTTACCCCCCATCACGTTGCTCGCTGTTCATTATACCTGCAGTGCACCATTACCGGCGCGTGAAATTGCGCCCACGGCGAAGGCAAAATTTGGAGTGGGGGTTGGAAACTTTTTTTGTCAGTTATTCCCCGAAACGTTTTCCCAACTACGGTGCACAGTTGGACGGCGAGCACGTATACGCAGCGCAATATCTGTTATTTCGTCGCTGCGTCGTTTTCGGAAACGGATTGACACGCGTATCTCCCCTCACGTCGCGTTATACATGATTTAATAGAATATTTTACTGTTCGTATATTGTCTTAAAAAAACATTATCTCACCCCCCCCCCCCCCCCAGGTTAGGCCACATATGACGTGTTTGACTGCACACACAGTATTGTTCCGCCGTCTGTACCGTCGACGATTTTTATTGTTTCCGAGCGTAATCGATTCCGGCCGTAACGACTTTTACTTTTTTTTGTTGTTCAAGTCAGCTCACCCCGTGCACCGGCGGCGGCGGTCAACTCGATCGGGCAAAAGCGTCCGTATTATTATTATTATTATTGTTGTTGTTATTAGTTATTAGTCATTATGTACAACGAAACGTATGTAGGTATTATAACAACACGCAGTGTATACATTACAACTGCATAATAAAGGTACACTGTTGCAGTGTTGTTGCCGAACGTTCAGACGTCAACTTTGATGAATTTATGGGTTTATGGAAAAAAAAAAAGGGAGAAAATAATATATATAATAAGCCTTCGAAGTGATGTAAGTAGCCTTTGTTGTGCGTGCGCGCGCGATGTTAATGCGGTCGGCGCGTTAAACAAAAAAAAAAAAACCACATGCCGCTTTCTACAATTATTTGTATTAAAAAACGTATTTCTTCTTTCTCGTTTTTTTTTTTTTTTTTTTTGTTCGCACACAATGGTCGTCCGCCATATGTGTCACCCGGACACCCACAACGGCCGCGGTTTGCTGCGGGATTTACGGACGAAAAAAAGAATAATATATCGTATGTTATATACGCGCATGAGAAAAAAAAAACTTAAAAAAATTCCCGTGCAACAGCCAACAGGTCACGGGGTGCCTGCCGCGCCAATATATGATATTTTGAGAAACCTAGTCAAAAAAACGCGCTGGTGCGTTTTTTTTCACCCCCATCCCGCACCTTGCCAAAAACGGACGATATTCGATTTCGACGCGATAATTTTATATATATTATATTATTATTAATTCCGCCCGAGGTACATAAGTGGTGCATTAGGCTGTTATTGGTGGTGGAGAGGATTTTCGGAGATTATTCCCACTCCAGTGATTTCAATAGCATACCCCCCTCCCCAACCACAAATGCAGTTAAACGAATATCCGTGAACCATGTTAATAGTGATCGGAGTGTGGAACGCAATTTGATTTTGAATAACTCTATACACTTCTCCAACCACCCCGCCACGGAAAAAATTCAACCAAATGTCCACTTATAGTGCGCAAGTTCTATTTTGGAATGTCGACTACGAGACTGTATGCATACCATTAAAGTTATAGAATTATTGTACCGTTATTTATTATACCATAACCATTATTTTTTAATGTAATGAATAATATTATACGTGTTGGGAAATAGAAACTCAATGATTAACAGATGATCTATGATTATAAAAATAACACTTATAAATTAAAATTGATAGATTTCACCGAATTTGTCAATATTAATAATATAAGGATTAGGGTGTTGTTATATTGATGGTGAAATCAATCATACTCTATATTTGTTTAGTTTTGTGTTTATTAGTTATTATTTATTACTTATACAATACACTTAATCATTATCGATTATTATTATATATGCCTATTATATTATGGACCCGTAAAGGCACTGACAAATTCAATGAATATACATAATTTTTAATGGATAAATTCATAAATTTTAAATTATAGGTAATAATAATATAATCTTTAATAAATCATAAACTTTAATCATCGGTTAATGACTAATGATAGAGGTTTTTTCCCTGCAACATTGTGGCACTTATATATATTATAGCTGTGTCAGCACTCCACCGATAAGTGTTATTATAATTTAATGTACCGTCGTTTTCGAACGTAATAATAAGCGAAAATAATTGTTTAGCTGCGCAGTCTAATAATAGTATTATTGGTTGAACATGTTTTTAATGTTTTAAAATTCCCTGTAAATCTTCTATAACATTGTATACTTTTTAATATAATATAAAACCGATTAATTTCACGGACAATAATTGTTGAATAAAATTATTCGTATGAAAAATTTAGTTTTATTCCAACTAAAAATGAGAAGTGAAAATATGTGATAAGATCCAACTCCTTTTTAACGAGCGCCCAAACGAATTCCATTCTGAATCTGATCTGCACCATTAAAATTGTATATAATAATATATATTAGGTACAGTTATTTGTTTAGCTAACTTTTGATGTTTACTAGTCAGTCTATATAGACACTCTAGGCCCGCGTTTCGTATTCAAACGATACTACTCTGCAGCAACACACTTCATATTTATAACGATATTATACTATGTAATACTAGTATGGAGTTTCGGTTGTCCCGAATAAGTGTTTGGTTATTGGAAATTATAATATGGGCACAAATGGCCCCGAGGCGAACGGTCCGTATTTACGCAGTGTTATACAGACTTACAGTGTATACATAAGTGTGTAACAGTTACACGTCAAACATAAAACTGGTAGGCGTACGCTCTTAGGCGTAAATAGCGTTTCTAATTCGAGGGGGAGGGGAAACTCGAGTTCAGTACAATATATTATTATATATATTATCATAATTTATAGAAGTACCTACCTATAACGAGGAAGAGTTATTTATTTGCTTGAAAACAATTTTGTTTTCTGTTACGAAAACTGTTTCATATTTCTATTGGGTACTTTCCGCATTTCGCACTCGGATTTGGATCATTACCTATAATATTGCGTATATCTTTGAGGTATAGGTACTTACGTATTTTATTTTTTTTTGCAAAATTTCAATAAGGTTATATCTGACGAGAGAGGACGTTACAATAGCATAAAGACTATACATATAGTTATAATATATACTATGTACTAATTTAATATTTTATAAGTTAGAACAAAATAATACGCGGACTTTATCAAGCTGGTTAAAGACGTAAATTGCATAATAATATATTAATCTGTATTCACATTTAATGACATGACATATTATTATTATAATATTATAAGCTATAGACACATTAATCACCAAGATGTTACAATTTTATTGTGATGGTCATTCTATATAATTTATAAGAAATTCTTACATATTATAGAACGGTTTAATGTTTATGATTTCATAAATTATTTAGTTTAATTAAGTATACAATAAAATTGTATAAAAAATGAAAAATAAAAATAAATACTAAAATATTAGTAATAATTATTGATGTATAAAATATTCATCTACAAACACAGTAAGAATTATTTAATGTTTAACTTTTGACTGCATAACCAACAAATCAAATATTCTTAAGTTTTTGTTTTAACATCGGTAAATATAAATATAATATACAATGTTCTCAAAACAGCACTCTTATATGGAATTTGAAATAACTGTAGCTATCTGTAAATCCGGTGTGATCATTTTTTCGTTTAAAAAAATTTGTTAAATAGATATTTTTTGTTGTGTTTAAAACCTTACACGTACAATTATTACATTTTTGTAGTACTCTTGATCATTATAGTGACTCGTTGTCAAGTGTCTAAAAGGAAACATACCATTGGTAGACAATATTCATGGTATAAAATATAATTAGTTTTTTCTCTCCATGTTTAAGTTAATAATTGTTATTCGACCGCTTCAATTTGTACATATCTATGGGAGATTGCTTAAGACCCCAAAGCCCCTCTCCATAATATTACGCCTATGGTGATAAATTATAACCGTAAACGACAGCGTGTATAATCAGCTATTTTTATAACAGGCGAATATTTGCAATGATGGGGTTGCGTTTTTGATTACGACATATGTATACTCTGATTTTCAGTGTCTAAGAGTAAGTTACCCAAATTCAATAATTTAAAAATTTAAGCATGTGAATCGTTAATACATGACTGCAACTTAAAATATGTTATGAATTTAGACATAATATATTATGTTACAACATAAATTCTTTTAAATATTTAAAAAAATACATTTTTGCAAGTTTCTAACAATGATATTATGTTATATTATCCTAGCACACCAACCAAGATACTGCACACTGCACATGAATACGTCGAAAACTGAATCTCACAAAAATTGTCGAAAAGGTGTATATTTTCATTTTTTCTATTCCTATATTTATTGCAATATAGGTACCTACATGTGCGGAATGTGAGCGGTAGTCGTTCGCCCACACACAGACAGTACGAAACAACAAACAATAAGATAGTGTCCGATGTGATTTTTTTACGATATCTTTGCGGCCTTCCTGTACCAATAACGCTACGCCCCACCCTACAGTAAATGATATCGAAATAAAAAACGTCATCGAAAACGTAAATATGTCTTCGAAAATTCCAAAACGCATTAGGTACCTATTATAATATATTATACGATCGCGGGGCGGTGGCATGGGAAACGATCTCGACGACGACGACGACGACGACGATGACGACGACAGCGGCGGCGACGTGGAAACGTTACACGACGAAAAGGCGGCGATTTTCGATGATTACAGGGGAAAACAATATCGCAGACAACGTACACGCCGCGGCCGTCGTGTAGTATTATAGGTAGTGTTCACGTATTATTATCGTTATTAAAATACAGAGGAGCGCACACGACGACCTATAATATAATATACGCACGCGTACACATTAGATATCTGTATATTATACAGGGTGTCATCGTCACCGTCGTCCGTTTTACGATATTTTCCAGTGGCGACTCCGTTCTCCCCGACCTTGGATTCTTTCATAAACATGTTTCATATTACCTATGGAATTTGTTTGAATTTGCGCGAATTTCATTTATATTTGGTACTCGCAAAATAGTGTGGGAGAGGGCTTTCCCCGGCCCGGGAAGCTTCCGGGGGTTCCCGAAAAAATTATTATGCAAATATTTAGGCGTACCGTTTTTACGATTTAGTACTATACAACCACTCGCGAAATGTCTGCAAAACCCATAGGTACCAACAGAAAAACTTAAATTTTTTCGGGAGGTTAAGTGTAACATTTAAAAATCATTTTGCAAATTTCATTGAAAATAAATGATTATATGTTTTAATATTCATCGTACAAATTTTATTCTAAATATTTGTAGGGAAACTCACACACTTATGGGGTAGGTAGTGGAGAACGTACGTCTCGAGCCTATAATTAGCGGCGAGGCAGAGATTTTCGAGATTCCTGGGAACAAAAATCTTTTCAAACTATACCATAACTTTACTATATAAATACAAATTATCATATTATTGGGATAATGTATAGGTAATTGCAGCGATAAGAATTGTTTGTGTCGGACTTGTATACCCTATTACTTTACACCGATTTTGGTGCAGAGTCGCCGTCCGTGGTGCAGAGCATTCGATATTGAAGTTTATCGCTCATTATTACTTATTTTGTTTGGCTCGTTCATGTTTTTCGGCTCAATCCATGATTTATATTTCTCTACTATTATTCCAACGAATTGAGACAAAATATTTTTTTTGCATTACCCGTGATTGTGGTAGTAACCACTTTACTTCATTATGTCTGAACATTTGGAACTTCATCATGGTTTTCGTTATGCGTACCTATGCCTATGTACCTATATACCTTCATTATGTTTGTTTGTAAGGTATTTTCAAAAACCGAAAGTGTAACCACCAAGTACGCCTGCCATATAGTTCAAATACAAACAACAATATACGATCAATATTATGTTCCTATAAGCAGAATATTATCATCAGAGTATTTCACGGATATAGTAAGTATTTTAAACGATTGGTCAGTTAGGTATAATATGTATTTAAAGTTGTGATGAGCGGAGTTTTAGGAGAACGATATTTTTTCGAGGTACCTACGCCTGCAATGTCACCATTATGTGCAGTTGCTACTCCCATGCATATCATAGATTGTTTAAAACAAGTGTATAAAAGGTACGTGTAAGTACTAAGTTATAAACTCACAAACTACTCGTCCAAGATTCGATTTCGAAGAAATCAAATAATAAAAAATGTATGTGTAAAGAACTGAAACGACAAAAAAAATTGTCTACGTTTCTTCGACGAAAAAATCACCCGGTACACACGCACATATAGGTACACATCTAGAATCTAGATGTACATATTATTATTATAATATTTTTCGTACCTATATTAAGCCAGTACTACGGCGTACACGGTTATGGTATATACGTATATGTGTATTATAATATTATAATATTATGTTATTGTGACGCGCGGCTTGTGTTGATTACAGCCCGCCTTAACCGGTCGCCGCCGCCGCGCAGTAACTTGTAATAATAATAACTGTGCCGCGCCGCGATGAAAGCGATCCACGCCCACGCGGTAACTGGCCGCGCCGAATCGCGCCCGGTAAATTCATTAATTCCACGCGCGCCGCACACAATCGGTCGGTTTGCGAGTTGTAGCTGTTATTATTATTATTATTACGCCGCGACGAGTGGGAGACGGGCGAGCGTTTACGGGACTACCGCTCTCCTCCCCCCAACCCCAGCCCCGCAACGCCAAATCGTCTACCCTCGTTAAGCGACGATCGATGGAAGAATTTAATGATCAATATGCAGGTTAGGTTAGGAAAGATGCTACAAAAATAGCACTAAGACTATGAAAATGGTACGATAAATCCAATAACCATGATTAAGACATGCGCAAGTCTAGGAGAGGATCGGCACGGAAGATCTAAGAAGAACCTTTTTGTTGTTCTATATTCAACACGTTATGCGACAGGTATGGTATTACCTTCTTGTGTACAATATTAAATTACATAGTGACGGTATTATTCTATTGCACGTTTGGCATTACATAATACTACTCATTTAATAGTGACCCTAGCGGGATACATATTTTATTAGTCAAAAATGTATTCATAACTTAATTCATAACGTCGAAAAAATCAGTATGATTGTTAATTTAGAGAGCTTACTTTTAAAACATCAGACACTTAATGGCTAATTATTGCTCTCTGTGAATCAGTTTACTTTTACATTTCAATTTGTTCGACGACTGAATCAGAACCTAATGTCATTGTATACGATTTTGTTTGAAGCGGCATACGCATAAAACCTCATTATTACTTAGCTTCATTCTGGTATTGTTAATAACTTTGAACTGAAAGCAGAATATGCAAGCCACCTACATGCAGTCTTAAAGTAATTAGGAATTTATTAAGTGTAAAAATTTAAGAAATAGAAATAATTTAAAGCATTACCCGCGAGTTGAAGAAAGTGTAAAAACATACAAAAATTTTTCAACATTTTTTTATATGTATCCCCGTATTGAGCTTATAATATTTAAATGGTCGATTGTGTATATAATATTTAATGTATCATATATATATCATATCAATGTACCATATCATAATATGTATCTTATGGATGATTCGGTCGATTTGAAAGTAAGTACAAAAAATGTTTAGTTTATGATTTTACAATCAAAAATTGCTTGTCTTAAAATATAGATTAAGTGGCTCACGTGATCGGGAAAGTTCCCGATTTTTTGATGTGCCCTATGTATATAATATTATACAACATTTTTAAATCTTTGACGCATTATAAAAAATATTTATATTACACTCAGCAGCTATTTTTATTTTATTTTATCTATATCCTATCATAGATATATAAAATGCTAATTGCTATTCAATACGACCTCAGATTATAAATAGTATGATGTCAAATAAAATACCACTCTTTATTTTTAATTCATGAAAAGGTACAGCAACTTATGTTTGACGTACAAGGGTTGTGTTACGCTAAGGTTGGTATACCAATCAGCACTTGAGGGGCGGGGTCGATGGAGAAATCGAAAGAGACAATCGAAAGTCGTATCATAATATATAATTAACAATGATAATTTATATTATATACATCTTCATACCGACCGGCCAATATAGATACTCCACGACGTGAGCTGCAGCTACAACATGAAATTTATTGGTCGTCGTCTACAGTAGGTACCTATATTTTTGATTATAATATTATGATATATAACTACAGAGAGATTATTTAAGCATGTTCGACCTATTCTTATCAAAATATTCTGATTTATGGCATACACTTGAAGACCATATTTTCAAATCCTTGAGACTATTTTGTATCACTTAAAGATTATCTTCTGACAATACAAACTTCCGTTTTTCAAAAGGACCCATCTTTACTTTTAATTATCAGCCTAGTAATTATGGGGGCTTAGACCATTTTAAAAAGTTAGTTATTAGTAATTACCTACTATTGATTTTTCAATATAAATTATTTGTAAAAATGATTCAAGTATAATAAAATAATATACTACATCTAATATTATATATTATAGCTTTTATTTTTATAAAACCATTTTTAAGGATTATTATCCTTAGTATAAACATTTTAATAACTCAGAAACTACTCTTTAGAATTTTAGATACATAAAAATTTGCAAAAACACCATTTGCTAAATAATTTGTTGTGGAATAGAGGGGTTTTTATTTGAAAAACAAAAATTTGTGTCGCCACAGGACACTCCCTAGCGTGCAATGAAAGTTACATAACGTTGCCTTTATGTTGAATTTATGTTTTATATAAAATATTACCAATTAATATGTATACGATATCTCACAGTTGTTTGTAAGTAATAATATTTTATATGTTAACAAATAATATCGCTTACATGTAACATGTTCATAAAAAGATTTCTTTTGTCACATCACAAATTAACACTAAAGCGATATTATTTTTGCGATGTCATATTTTATCATGGATTTTCACGCCTTAAGTAATACAAAAAATATATATCAGAAATTAAAAAAATGTTCTTTAGATACACTTTAAATTTCAGAATTTGAATAAATGTACTACTATAGGGAACCATAGGGGTGGGTGAGCAATGAGCATGCTTCACAAATCACCCTGTATATTATGAGAACATTTTATTTTAATGAAAATAGAATCAAAACATTGTCGCGGGATACAAGGGAGCGTTCAAGCATAATATAGAAACTCTGAGTTTGATGTGTATAATAATTCACACATCTATAACAAAACCGCCGCAACTTTTTTCTACGCAAAAATGTCACGAATTGAAATCATTCAGTCTTATATTCTGACTTCTACTACTATTAGTTGGATAAATAAAAAGGTAACATTACCAAAAAGTATGAAATATATGGAGTTTTGCTATGAAAATAAGTTAAAAATTCAATATCAACACATCTTTTTGGTAGCCAAATAAAAAGTTTTATTTTATACGGCGTTCTTGCGTTATAATATATAACTCATTTTTAACCATTTACCGGGATGCAGTAATATTTCAACATTTATAAATTTTGAGTATTGGAGATTTTGTTCTATACATATATAGGTGACCGATTTCATTGTATTAAACATTTTTGACAAGAAATACATCGTTGCACCGAAACGTTATTATATTATGTATGTACAAACCTACTGTATAACCTATTTAATAAAGTGTTTCTATATATTATATCAGTTTTGTAAAAGATGAGAAGTTTTTAAAAGTATTCAAGTAGAGACATACAGATACCCATTTTTAAATATATTTAAAATAGGTATATTTGAGTACTTAAAAGCTTTTTGAATATTCAAATACTTGACCAGAGTGGTGTACATACCATAATATAGTAGTGGCTATAGTGTTCTTGTGTTACCTACTATTGTCATATTATATGTACCACGCTGTTTAAGGAAAGTGTCTCAAATTCGAGCGCCATCGTACCGTATGTACAATAATATAATTATTACTGTTTTTAATATTATAATTACAATGCCGGCAGACCCGTGAAAAATTATAGTTGGCAGGTATATACTGTTATTAATCTAATATTTAAGATGTCATAGAGGTTTAATATAAGCACCTACATCAAGGATTTGGAAAGCCACGTATCATACGTCACATATTATATAGTAATAATGTATAGGTCCGAATGTGTCGAGACTAGATCGAAGAAATGTACACACACAACAAATTAAAACAAACACGTCGAGACTTCGTGATACGCATTATTAAAATATAACAATTAGAACGTATAGAAACTTATAATATACATAGGTATACAGCGAAATAATGATATTTTTATCTTTGTCGTACAACAACTGTAACAAAGCGACTATAATACCGGTATATCACGTCTGGAAACCCAAAATTACGTTCAATGCGGTTTTCGAAAAGAGGTTCGAATAGCATTATTATTCGGAGTAGAATGTTCGGCAGTGGGTGGTATCTACCAAGGGCTTGTGTACGGACACCGCATCCGCACTGACGTAATATTATGTATACATATTATACATTATTTATGAAGGTATGCCAAAAATATAATATAGCCACTGGCCTAATTACAGAGGTCAGATGAACGAGATTTCTATAGCCTTCGCGATATCGACGTTATAATATTAGGTATACATTTATAATATACCATCATGTTTAACGCCGCAGTCTGATAAAGTGTTTAAAAGTATTAAAAAAAAAAAATGCGAACAACATTTACTTCCTTCGTCGCATTAAACAGTGTTTTAAATTTTTTTTTAGTGCGCGTGGGCAATTGAATATTATCATGAAACGTAATATCAGATGCATAATATTATATTAAGTGATCGGAAAGATAAATCCGAGAAAAAAATGTTTGTTATTAAAAAAGTTATAAATTACTAATTTAAACCAAATATACAAATTTGGCTCAAAAAAAAAAAGTGTATGCATTGTTATTTAAATGCCCAATTAATTTCAATAACTGATAGTATAATCTGAAAGAAAATTTCCTAATATAGTTTGTGGGTTAAGTTATTTTGGAAAAGGTTGTTTTTCTTTTAACTTGAATAGAAATACAATATATACAACTGTTTCATATTATTATCATTTTTATAATTATTTAAAATTGCATACATTATTATTGATGGTACACAACCTATAAGTGCTAACGATGGACAGTTTTTTATCTTTCTCGATGTTTTCAGATGACATAGTTGATTTTATAGTTTTTATGATAGTATTAAAAATAAATATTCATAGTGGACTTATATCTCCTTAGCAGATATTCGAGTGACAGCTTATTTTAGTATTCTTTCGAAAGTTGATAGATTAGACATATAATTGCTCTTTGCATGATATTATGTTCTTTCTCTCCATTCTCAAAATAACTTGTGAATTGAGTGTTTCTGCTAGATCATATTTTCCCTTTTTTATGTCTTTTTATGACACTAATAATTATAGTAAAAATAATACAATTGAACAGATATGTCTGACTATTTTAGTATTAATTAGTACAGTGTTAAGTAATATCAATACAAGTTTAACCCTAACATACATTATTAAGACATAGGTACAATATACTATAGGCATCATGTTTTGTATTTTCAAGAACGGTACCTAAGTAAATATGTATTAATAACATGTAAAACAGGAAATAATATATTATATGAATTATTTGTCATGCCACTATACTGTATACGATTTAAAATAGGTAAAAGTATGGATAGCTTCCTATTGCGTTGTTTTATATTTCAATATATTTTATTTAAACTTTTTTAAAATGGTTATTCAGTGATGTTAAAATTTAATCATTATAGGTACCTATAATAGTATCCACAAGTACCTATACAATTATATTAGATAACGTCAATGATAATTATTGAATTTAATTTTATTGAGCACATACTAACTACATTCTGAGATGACAATGTTATTTAATAACAAATAACAAATATTATTATAAAATTATTAACGTCGTAAATATTTCTCAGGTACTCACTCCACCGCACTTCCACTCCTCTTCGCGGATATTACGTTTCAGATTGCATATTGGTAGGTATATCAACCGTGATTTGCATTCTCGTTGCATAATTCCATTGTCAAACTGTTTATTATTAATTATTCAACAATATTAATTATACGGATTTATTATCGTTTGCATATTTACTTGTCTTGCAATATTTTATTCGCATCTTGCCAGTCAGTGAGCAGTTTGCTATATGCATATACAGGCACAGCTATGTATAATTGTGTACCTACATATTATTATGTAAGTAATTATTTTTTTTACCTCTCTTAGATTTTTTATTGACCCGTTATTCGTTTGCAATCGATCGAAAACCAATAGGAATAAACGTCAACATACATTATACACTGTATCCTATAGCGGTCGTCATAGACCTCGAATCCTTATTGGATTTTTACGATTTTTCACCTTTCACTAAACACAGTATAGGTACGCATACCCTGGTACGTATAGTATACCATGGGGTGTATATTTCATGTTTGAAAATCGGTGGACGTGATGATAATATACTGATTTATACGTAACAATATAATGTTGTTCGAAGCCGTTTCAAAAATTACCGGTTGAGTATTTTACGCCTAATTTCAATGCATACAACGCGTACATACTATAATAATTGTTATTAATTGTGATTATATTTCGATGATAGTTTTACTTTTTAACTTTTATAACAAGATCTGCAGGTTACGGCTATTTTACCACTTTTATCAATATATAAGTAAATATTAACCTAGTTTTTTGTATGTAACTTCTCCATGTCTACTCTCAATTGAATATGCATAGTTTCTAATTTATTTATTTATCACACTCTATAATGTATTCTGTAGCGAATGTATATAATACACAATTATTCACTCCCTCGTCGTATCACATATAATACCTTATGCAGCTATGTCCGTCTATATTTTTTTGGATATACCTAATTGTACACATATAGGTATACATATATGTGTTTTATTATATGTATTATTGATCGTATAGCCTTCGGAATAGACCAGTATCACGTACCTGCAGATAAGTTAATGTATATATGATATGATATACCTACAACATAATAATATTATACACACATCGCGACTCCCCGTCCCACAGGTGTCAAGCGATCTCTCACCTAACCCTAAGACACGCGCGCCAAGCATCCCACTGGGATTTCCCCGTACAGTGTACAACTCACAGTGGTTGCTTTCCATTCGGTCGCGTTTCTCGATCAGTGTCCACTGTCCAAGGGCATACTAACTATATAATACTGTACCGTACCTATATATGTGCTCACGCCTATAATATATGTGCCCGTTTGGGATTTAGCTAATGTCCTGCACGCAGGACGTCCATTCACAACTGCGGCAGTGTATTATATTGTACATAATACGGTAAAATGATATAACACCTAAACCGTCAGAGTATATATATATATATTACAATATAATATTACAATAATACGTGTGTATAACAGTCGATCCGTCTAGTTTTTATTCTTGACGAGCGCACTATTATATTATATTATAATAATATAGAGGTATACGGTTTGTTATACTATATATGTGCAGTCGTCATTTCCTTTCCACATTATATCGTTATAATACTTATAATAATATGCTGACCTTTCCAATTTTCTACGCGTGCTCTGCAGCATTCACGTTCATTCCGATCGATTATAATAATAATATCGTTTCGATTTTCTCCGCAAAACGTTTATATCCCTATAATATATAAGTGCACAATAACACGACTTGCGCACAACAACGACGTCTCTTTTAGTGATGATATTAGGTCAATCACTTAATTTGCCACAGCCGAATCTATAAAGGGACATCAGAGCCAACATCGAAATGGCCGACAATCTCCAAGATGCATTAGGCCCGATCCTGTAGACAGCATATCGTTCTTAAATTTATAAAAAGTGTACAACCTAATAATAGAATATTGATCGAATGATATGGATTAATATTGTTCTATTTACCATACATTTTAACCCTTTTGCTTTACTTTTTCGTCTTCAATGGTTAAACGTAATTTATAATAAACTTTCTCCGTGTAAATACTATGTACGCATTTCAAAAGCTAAAAACCTTTGTTGTCGTTACTAAATACTAATAATAATAAATAAAAATGAGTTATTGTACATCGTATCGTGTTTAGGTACACTTCAGCTGGTACAAACTTTCATCGCACATAGTATTTTATTGCGTATATACACACAAATGCAGGCAACACCAGTGCAATATTATAATAATTATTATATTATTTTACGTTTATTGTAATCTCTGCAGTGTGGTCCAACATACTTCATGGTCAAATGTTATATTATGTACAATGCGACGGCCCTAAAATTGAATTAATTATAATTGATTTAATGTGTAGACAATATGTTATATTTGGAATTCTTAAGCTCAATACCAAAAATAAATTATTGATAAAATTGTTTAGATTTCATGCTGAATTATCGATACGGCTTCTTAAACTATATTATTAACGAATGCTGATTCACAATAATAAGTGTTTCCAAATAGTTGATATTCAAGAGAAATATTCAAGAGATTCGTAGCTTTAGAAATATTGTTCTGAAAATACTTGCAGGGATTTCACTACGTGTAATACACCACGTCAGTATTGGTACGGTATAATAAAATATAACTTAAAAAAATTAATAATATTAACATCATCTGCTGTTTTTGATTTTGATTTTTTTCAAATATTTATTTGTCATCTCATAACTGAACTCTCCACACTCCACAGGCTACATTATTTTAAAGTATAATGTGAATTCGTTGAATTTACGGTATACCTGCAGATAAAATGTCATTTTATATTAATTGTTAAATGTATAAGAAAACATCTCATACATTCTCAGCTAATAATTTATAAAGATTTAAGGAAAAACGACTTTGATAAACAACTGTTATAATACCTATAGTTGATTTATTATTATATGTCAACCATATTATTTCAAACAATATACCTAACCTAACCGTGAAAGCACATAATATTTGGATGTTGCAAATCCGCATTGTTATTACTTTTTTTCAAATCGATTCAAACCATATTATTATGTTATATAATAGTATTACGTAAAATACGACCTTTTATTTTGTTGTTACAATTTTGAAGAACTCGACTGACCGTTTCCTACCGATATTATAAAGCCATAATGTACCTTTGGCGTCAGATAACTACGTAGGCTTCAATAACTACTGTTGTGTCAATGCAGGTCATACTGTGAACCGTATTTTCTGTATTTTCTTTCTTGTGCAACGTATGTGATGGTGGTTACTTACACGCAGTAAGCAAACGTTTATCGTTTTCACTTCTTTCAACAATAATATTAAATACAGTGTCGTACCGTCGTCGCTGAAAATAACTAAATTATTTTTGTCAAAATATCGGTTATTGTAACAAATGATATTATTATATACCAAATTGAAAGATATTACATTATAAGCGTACTTACATAATGTACTGTATTGCTTTTAATAGATACCGTCAACGAGAAACTTTTAAAAACTAATTAAAATAAAACGCCAAACGTATAGTTTGAACACATAATAACATTGATTAGGTATAAATATAAAATATTTACTGACAAAAAATGTCTAATTTTTGCCTCTTAAATATATATCATTAAACCCTTAAATCTCTGTACCGGCGCAATATTCATGTGCCTTACGGTCGAGCGTCCATAACTCGAATCTCAAGGAGTGAATACAACGAAATTCAACTCATGTATTTTTCCAGTTATATACCTGGATATATCGAACACAACTTAAAACACTTCAAAGGGAGAGAACAGATTTCGAGTAACTAACCCGACTGTTATCATATCTTGGTGTAATATTTCGACCATACACGAGGTTATTATAATGATGTAATTTCTATATAAATTCTACTATTATACAATAACTGTACAGGTCGCTGCAGACGACGGAGTCTGAATATAGTCTCCGTCGGTGATACTACTTTTTACAAGCATATTATACAGGTACGCGATATATATATATTTTATTTCATTCACCGGCACCACTCGAAACAAAAGTCGCCGGAGCGATAAAAATCGCCGAGTTAATATTGTCGTATATTACACACCGCAGTGCGTATAGGTATATACCGGCGGCGTGGTATACCTATATGTAGGTAGGCGACGTGCTCGCATCACACTTCCGTCCCTCTCAGCTCGAGTAAAATAATATTGTGCGTATGCGTCGTGTGTTATAGGTCGGAGAAAACAATAATAATAATAATATTAAATACGAAAATAAATAACCGACCGAATGAATCGGCGGCGGCGGCGGTGGCGGTGTCGGCCTATAGGTATGTCGTATATAATACGACGCGTACGCCGTCGTTCGGTCGTGTCTTTCGCGGGAGGACTCGTGCTCAGACGTCGGACACGGCTATAACATAATATAATACGACAGACCGCGCGCGTTCCTCCGGTCGGCTGTCAAAAGACCAAAACCGTGTATAATAAACCATTGTGTTTATATTATGGCGAGCGCGCGCGCGTGCGTGCTGCACGTGGCCAGCGTCAGACTCGATTTTTGTTTTTTTTTTCGCTAAGGTACCCACCGCCATCGCAAGCGCGCACTAAACTTTTTAGACTTGTCAGTGGAAAAAAATATATTTACACTCGCGCGATTTCTCTCCGTCGCTCTCTCCGCGACCGCCGCGGTATCTCACTATAACAATATAAACGCATGCGGCCAAGCGGGGTTTTGATGGTGTACATAGTTATACGACGGACGACCTCGGAAAAATGGCAAATAACTGGTAATACTATATTATAGGTATGCCGCACACCCGTCACCGAGGCAATATTGATCGAGATTTTTTTATTATTTACAATCTGTTAACTAAAAAACAATAGGAAAAACACGGTAGGTATCCGTTGGTTCTTTGTAGAATAATTTTATTGAACAAAAAATAAAATCTATAAATTTATTTTATTAAATGGACTGTATACATGAGTAACCGATAGCTGGTTTGACAACAACTGAACAAAAAAGGCCGTGAGCTCATACGGCACGAACACATAATAATAATAGTAATACAGATAACGATTTAATACTAATATTTGGCGATAATGACATATATATATATGGTGTTCACGCCGTAACAGTACCTAAACAACAAAAGTTTCACATGAATAATTTGTGGAGGAAGCTTTTCACTAATGGCACCTCATAATTAACAACTTTTAACGTTTTTTGTTTTTTTTGAGACGGCGTTGAACATTTCTAGAGACGAACACTTGGACACGTGGACATTTGTTGAAGGGATTTGGGTGGTTTGACAGTTTCACCTTAAATCTTTTAAATAGTCGGTCTTGGTGATTTTGGAGACTGTGGGTCTGCAACGTCTTTCTGGAGTGATTTGTTTGTAGTAAACCAGCTAGGGAGCTTCTGTTATAAGCCTAATGGATTGAAATAACTACTAATAATCAATTTATAAAATTAAATAAATTGTTTCCACATATTTTGCATTTTATTGCTTCAACCGTCTATTTTTATTCGCTTACCACGTCATATTAAACGAGAACACTTCATAAGATGTTTCAAACCATATCATTCTTTTAAATTTAAAAAATAGAAGCTACAGAAGAGATTATGTGCAAAATATCAAACATTTCAATCTTCAATGTGACGGAAAGGAAGAGAAGGCAGCACATACCAACAATAGTCCATGCATTTACAAACGTTTTTTCTCCCGACTTTCAAGCTATTTTAAATCCCTTAATATACAATCTTGGATCTAACACTATTCTGTGAAATCCATGGATTTATATAAGAGTAGGACTAACACAAATTACTTAGCTTATACATAATGTATTATATTTTTATTCCATTTATTTTAAAATTATAAGTTGCTTATCATTCATTGCATCATGATTGTTCAAAAAAAGTTATTGAAGTTACAGTTAATTTACAGTTGATCTGTTGTATATTTTACTATATTTTAATTACACGTATATTTAAGAAAATTCCAAAGAAACGAAATGCACATTTTTTTCTATTTTCTATTTCATATTTCCATGTAACTATATAACTATATATCTGTCTAGAACTCACATCGTAATATATACCTAGTGATCCACTCATATAATAAAATTATCAATTATTATTTATTTATTTCGTTCAGCTGTACCTTTGGATATTCCTCACAGAGGTAGGTAGGCACTCTAACCATCAGAGTTTTCGTTTGCCCCGCAAAATCACTGTATATATAGCTGGTCGTCATCAAACCACACTGCAGCGTGACAAGTGTGAAGTGAGTATACCTATACATATTATATACATCGTTCATATGCGTTGTCGAACGTATATAATAATAATAATAATAAATAATATGAGATATATTGTCGTCGGTTGATTGGATGTCGCGATTTTGATGTGCGCTCGAGCGTTTACTTATTACTATACACGTCATGTTATATGTGCGTGTCGTCCTGGAGTCGGACTCGGAGAACGATATCGCTGCAACCAGCTATATACCTATATTATTATTACTATACAATACGATTATTATCGTCGCAATAATGGAATCGCGTCGATGTTGCGTGTGGGTCGTGTACGCGCGGGTGGGCCGGGGTGAATACGCATAGGCCTACCGTTGCGACGTGTCAAATAATATAATAATAATAATAATAACAACATATTATACCTACCTAACAACACATTGTCTCGCCGTGACGCGGGTGTACGGTATGCGCAAAAGGTTTTCTCTTCCTCTTCGCGTACATTATATATATAATTAACTCTATTATACAATATCGTCATATTCTACAGCATAATAATATAATGTGCCTCCGCATCGATGCGGTAAACTGTTTACGGGCGGACGACGATTGTTGTCGACGTGTCCGCGGCGCTGTCGAACAGTATAATATGTGACGTGTCTCGCGTCGCCTCGGGCATCGTAGTGACGTCTCGCCCGTTTTCAATAATATCGTACACGTTATTATTATTTCTATTATTATTATTATTATTATTATTATAATATTATACACCTACATATACGTTCGACACGATTATATAACATACACGTTAGCGTGTACAATACCACCGCGGCACAATGTATATTATAATAATATAAAATCGCAAAATCACAAAATATAATAAAACGTAATACTGTATAACACGACGCTTTATGTTATATGCGTCCGGGAGTAGGTATGTACGAGATATAGATAGTAAAAATAATAATAATAATAATACGCGGATGGCCCGATGGCTTGCCTCTGTCATGGACTCCGGTACATAATATTATCATATTGGTGTAGATAGGTCTCGTATTATAATATAGGTTAGTTAACGCACAACATAATATATCGCTAATTATCAATGTATCATATATCTACTGTGTCATGACGTTATAGTATTGTATATATAATAACATGGCGATTCTTGTATCACGAACCGCAGGCAGTATATTTAATGGAATACGAACTCATAAGAGTTTTTGAACGGTTTATGAAATATTACGAGGAGACCTGAGGACTTCTGCACAGCCCATTAGCGGATATTTGGTGAAATGTGTGTATGGGGAGTGGTGATGCCACGGGGGCTTGACACGTTTATCCGTTATCAAATTTAAGCAGTCTTTAATACCTTCAAACTTACAAGACTACATTTGTCTTCCCCCAAACATATAGATATATATATAAATTTGAATAATAAATTATAATATAATTATGTAGGTATATTTTAATATTATAAATCTAAATCATGATGCAAATGGACTAAACCTGCTGGGAGAAAACTTTAAAATATTCTGGGGGACTTGATCATTTCACTCACCCCCCAACATCTGCCTATGCGAGCCACATACTCTGATGCGGTAAGTTTATTTATATGAAAAAATCGATTTTAAATCATAATTCGCTCAAAAGTTAAAATATCTTAAGAATCCACGACATATACTGACACACACATGTACCCTGCTATAGGCTTCTTAGTTCATCCATGAAAAATTATGTACTATATTGTAAATGATCGAATACAAACACTTGTAGTTTCCAAAACACTCCAGTGGACGATAAAGGTACATTTTTTTTGTTCAAATTTACGTATATTATACTGCATAAAATAGTAGGTACAATAAAACTTCCGTTAACGGTCATCTCTATAGAACGGTCACCTCTATGTAACGGTCAATTTTTTTGGTCCCGTCGTGTGTTATTCTAGTTTTATCCTACCTCTGTAGGACGGGCACCTCTAAAAAGCGGTCATTATTTACAGTCCCTTCGGTGACCGTTATATGGAAGTTCTACTGTACTTATCTATTATGGATTCTAGACGGTTGATAAAGGATTTTCTGTATATAAAGTAAAAACAAATATATATTCAACGGTACCCGACGAGTTATTCATTCCATATAAATACGGTGCGATGGTCAAATACTATATTATTATATTACATTACGTACTGAGCTGTGTGTGTAGGTACTCATGACGTGATAGAAATAAAAGGACGGAAGAGATCAATCATTAATATATAAAATACAATATATAGACGATATACGGCCAAATGGCCACTCATCGTAGCAGGACACTCGGACACGTACATACTGCCATTGCATTAGAAATATATATTATTGTATATTGTTATGTTATAAATACACACGACTATTTGTATGGCGTGTGCAATATTATTATGAAGAAGACTTTAACGCAACAAGTGTAAGATTTAGTGAAGCTGATTTATGTTTTATTTCAATGCGATTTTCGGGTACCGCATTTGTGAACCTATATAATATGATGGCTATATGTATATAATATAAATACATCGAGTCGTTTTGTACAAATCTTTGTTCAACATTGTCTTCGACTCAGCAGCAGCTTAAACGATAAAATATATGGTGGTGTACGGTTTATCTTTACATTATGTACACATATATAGAGGTACATATATAGGTACATATCCATAGGTCGTATAGGACGCCGATTGCGTGACGTGCTCTGTTCGCCCTTTTAACAGTTTTTTTACGTTTTCTTTTTTTCACCCAATAATATATTATTATAATAATACCCAGCTATAGGTATATATACACCATAACGTGTCCTGACCAAACCATTTGTAGACTTTGTCGGGTACTTATATAGTTATATAGGAACAATAGCTAGGAGCCTACATTTTTAATACATTATAGTATTAGAAAAAAAAATACAAAAATTTCAACAGTAAAATATGAAAAAGAGTTAGAACTATTAAACATCTTATAACAATTATAATTAATATAATTTACTCTGAAACACTTATCCTAGTTTTCCTTATAGCGTAACGTATAGTGATTGGCACGGCTATATACGGTTATTGGCACCAAGTATATAATATTTAATTTCGTTTAGTTAATATTTGATTATGAATTTAGGGATATTTCCACTTATTTTTCGGTTACACTGATTTTGTGATTTTATCAACCATTGTATTATCATATTATTTATTTGATTTTTCACAATTTGATGTCATAATGGAACATATTATAGGCACCGATAACTATTAAACTACAAAAACTATATCAACAATCAACATATATCAAAAACTTATTCTTAAGATACCAATAACTTTACAAGTTACCCTATGTTTTATATATTTGTATACCTAATATTTATTAATTAAAAAAAATATTTATTATGTATTTATATATTTTATGTATTTTATTATTAATGTATAAAATCTGAAGTTGTTTAACGCAGCTAACTATTTCGATGCTGTAATAATATTATCGTCACCGACATCGTTTTATAGAATAAATTATTCGATTATTTATCGAGTTCAGTTTTATCGACGTTTCAACTCTACGCCGGTTTCATTAGTTTTTTTCATTAAAATTATGCAAAACTTTTATGAGAAACTATAATTTGAGAAACTTGAGATGAATCCAGACAGTTTGCTGGGACCTGTAGTTTGAAATACTCATGGAATGTGTCGTTACTCGTTAGGTATATAATATACTAAACAACAAACATATTACACATAGGTATAACACCGTGGATTTCTACACCAGTTTCCTCGGTAAAACATGCGCATCGGCCAGTAAATATAGGTATATTATAATATTTTTTGGTAGGCGACTAAAATCAAATAAATAAAACAATTCAGGTTACCAATGATATTATAATAATATATTGTTATTGGTGTGTGGCCGAAAGCAAAAAACGAAACCGTCTTAAATCTGCACACGCGCGCCAAAACTCGTTTTACGAAATAATATTAAAATATCATATTATATATTTTCGTCTCGACGAAAAGTCGGCCGGTTTCACCGAAATCGCTTGCACGTCATAATACGATTATTATTATTATTGTAACGACGATAAACAGTTTTTTTTTTTTGAGGTTCCGCGGCGCAATATAATAATAATAATAATAATTTACGCTGCACATAGTATTATAACACATCATGTACATGCAATATATTATATGTTAGGTAGGTACCTAAGACGTAGGACCCTTCGACCGCGCGCGCGATATATGCGACCGCGCGGAGACACCCGACCGCAATAAACACGTAATTTTACGATATCCGTTGGTAATGTTATATTTTGTCGTCTTGTTAATAAACCGTTCCGAAACGCAATTGCGATCGTAAAATTCGTAGTCGTCGTCGTCGTCGTTTTTTTCGCTTTTCGACATAAACAAAGTCAAAGAGACGGCGGCGACTTGTATTATATTATTATTATTATATTCGAGAGCAGCGCCAACACACCTCTGCAAAAAGATAGAGAGAGGGGGTAGAGGGGGATAGGATTTTTTTACTTTTCGGTTTTTACGACCAGCGTTCGCGCGATAGGTCCGGTCGTCGTGTACAAATCAATCCGACAAACGCGGCGCGCGCGTCACTCTCTTACATATACATATAATAATAATAATATATAGATTGTCTATAGTACGTACAGGTACCCACGTTATGTTATTACACATAGGTACACATATATGCGCGCCGGAGAGATATTTATATATTATTTTTATTTTCCATACCACAAGTCAAACACGGTCGAAACGCTCGTAACGTTCGCGATTTGTGGCCGTCATAAATCGCGACGGACAACGACGACAATATCACATTATAAGACGTGACGCGCGCGCCGCACCTGTTGCCGCAGCGACGTACGAACATGAGAATAGTAATAATATGTATATATATACATTTTTATGCGACCCTGTATACAGGGTGATTCACTGAGAAGTACTGCACGTTCAACCTCCTTTTATATACAACTTAATTATGTGTCGATGTTTTATATATACAATTATTAGCGTTTGAGGAGCACCAACCTGTGGCGGTAAAATTAATTTCAAGAATTAAAACTTACACCGTTTGAATTTAAATTGATAAGTAGATTCGTTTTTTTTTTGGAAATGTTATTATGTAGGTACCATACAAATCAATGATATGGGTCCCTTATATACCTGCTATATACCTATTTCTTAAAAATATGTTTACCTAATATTGTTTATACTTGCTTTATAATACTCAGTAAATGTCTAAAAATTATAAAATATTAATGTGGATTAGCTGGTAATGCCAATACCAAATCATCGTTATGCCTAGCTCAACCCATGTATTATCATTTATCATAGTATAAGTACTTGTTTCAAGTTTCATAATTGATGAGACACTATAGTTCGAGTTTGGATTTATATATAATTATATTATACAAGTACATCACAATTTTCAAAAAAAATGTCTACCTAAGAATCAACAATAAAAATGGACACATTTTTGTTGGCGTAAACATTTAAGTACCTACTCGAAAATATGTTCATTAACTATAGGTACCTAATAAATGCATAACTAAATAGAAAACAAGGTTTGAGCACGTTTATCGTATCACTCTGTATAGACAGCTAGTATTTATATAAGTATATTATCATGTGTATTTTTTTCATCGTGGTCTAGTGATAATAGGCATCGTTCGGCCGTTCAAAATAACGTCGAGAGGAATATGGAAGCCGCGATGATTATTGCAGGCTCCGCTGGCAGTCTACTACCGTCTACAGAAATTATGTATAACTTTATTATATCAGTCCCACGTATGTCCGTTTTCCAATTGATAGTGACAATTTTTTTTAATTATTGTGCATCATACAAATTAATTTTTTTAAATAATTTTTCAATATTAAAATGTTTTACCTAGGTATAGTGGTTTTTTGGATGCTGTATACTAGGACCGCACATACAAGGTGTAAAATATTTTACATAATTCGTTGCCAGTAGGTACATCCTGTGACATTCTGTCAGTATATACATAAATTATGTGTTTGACCATTTTGATTACTCATCCACAGGTGATTTCGCATATTGGCGAATCATCTTTTGCCATTAGAAAACCGTTTATTATTCATGTGTGCGTTGTCCGGATCTGTGTAATGTATTCATTGATTATTTTTTTATTGATTTTTTATTCCTGATTTCCGCCAGTATATGCGTTTGACCGTATGCTGATTACTCGGCATTACTTATAGCTCCACAGCCAATTTCGCATATTTGTGAATCATCGTTTGCCACTTATTAAGAAAACCATTTATTATTCGGGTGTATATTGTTGGACTCTATATTATAGTCAGTACCTATTGATTTATTTAGTATTTATTTAATTTTTTATTCGCGTTTCAGCCATTTGTGTTCTTGAGTTATAGATTTTACTTGGTTTAGATTTGTCTCCAGCTGCATGTTTGCCATTTAATTTTAAAACTTATCTTGAATATGATTTTAATGTCTGTATAGCAATTGACAACCAGTTGTTAGTTTGTTACTTGTCACGCGCTGCAGGAGTTTTGTATTTGCTAGTTTTGTTTCCCTATTTTCCAATTATTATACTGCTAAATAAAGTGAATAAAATAAAATAGTATCATATAGGTACGTTGATTATTCACAGGTATTATATTGTATCGTCGTCCCATATAAATAATTTATAGCTACGCGCCACCTATATATTATAATATGTTTATGCATTAATACTGTTTGTACAGACCTACGATGTCATTTAATTTTTATATTTTACTACTAAATAATATATGAATTTGTTTACTTGTGTATTAATATTAATTTTATTTCGTCGTAAAAATGCAGTAACAAAGTTGCATTACTATGATTTTTATTATATAATATTTGTATCCATATAAATGTTGTTTAACGTGAAACTATATAATATACCTATGCTGTTATCTATACTCGCATCAACGTTGCGAGTTGAACATACAAATTACAGACATTCATATTTTTCAAATCACCCCATAATGTTTAGTTGTTATAAAAATTCTTTAAAAAGGTTATAGAAATAAATAATAATAAACGTGTATAATATGTATACTGTACAATTTTTATTTTCATTTGGGAAATAATCCTAAGAAATATGAAATTAATGGTGTCAATGGTTTTAAGTTAACGATTCAAGATTTTGCAATTGATTATAATTTTTTCTAACATGAGATACAAAATCAAAATTACAACAAATTATTTACAATATATTAATAAAAACTCATAAAAAAATAACTAGTTAACAAATTAAAATATAATATTTATTAAACTGGAAATTTGCCACAATATTTAAATGAACTCTGAAAATCAATTTATCGCATCGCTTTTATTATAACTTGAAAAAAGTAAGTAATAATGTGTAAATATACCTTCCTATAATAATTAGGTATATTTGATTCTAAGAAACCTTCACAATAAATTCTACGAAAAGGATTAGATTTTCACAGAATTCAGAATTCTGAGCGGATCGATGAAACCATGAAAGTATTGGTTTTACAATGGTTTGTAAAAACAACACATTTACCAAACATTAGTTATATGAGTTACGAAGTTATAGCACGAAGTTGAAGGGACCAGCCAAAAAGTTCGAGTTATGCAAGGATAATAGTTACAATAATAGGAAATGCAAGGGACCGACACAGTATTCGAGGTATCGACGATTTCGAATTAAACTTGTTCGAATTAATCAAGTTCAACTGTAGGTCTATCATTTATTCTACTTATGATATTATTGTAAATATCAAAATATAATACTATATGAATCTCTGTTTTGAAATAAAATAGCTATAATAACAGCTACCCGCTATATTAACGATCGAAGCTAAGTGTTTATACATGCGGTCGACTTTAAGAACGGCTCTTATATTATTATTACGTGATAAATCCACTGTTGAGGATAAAGAATGGATGTAGTAACAAAAAAAAAAAAAAAAAAAACAATAACGAATAAAAGAGAAGCGCGCGATCCAGACCGTCGAAACGGTATAATAATATTATGAGATTATTATTATTATTATTATTATTATAATATAGCATGGCTCTCGGACTTCATAAATCACCGTTGAAAATTCCACCACGCCATACGTTTAATTGATATTGACCGTACATATTGTTACCGTGTAATACCCGTACGGTGGTGCGTATAGCAGTGTTTATAAGCGCGTACGGATTTTTTATTTTTTTTTAATAATATAAATTAAGCGTCATTTGTTGCGTGTCAAAACGGTCGTAAATCCTTCACTCGACGGAAAAAGAACAGCCGAGACGCCCACGCGCACACCGGCTAATTGGACAACCGTAGTCGATCAACCCCACGCCACTATGCTAGCACTGCAACGGTCCGTACAAAAGACAACTAGACAAGCCCTTCGCGCCATAAATCATTTCCCGAGATGACACTGCGGTGTTAAACGCCCGCGAATTTGATTCGAATTACCAAAACGAAAACGTGTTAAGCCACGGCCCGCGGTGGGAACGAAATATTGTTGTTACGTCGAAGTGGCGGCAGCAGGTAGTTTCCACAAAAAAAAAATAAATATCCAAACGCGTCGCATGACATTGTAACACGTCATGTTTTATATTAGATATACGATCTGTCCGCGCGGGCGGTGGTAATGACGTTGAACGTTTTTGGTTTCATTCATAACTTACTGTTCCAGAAGGTTGCCAGGTACCAGCTATTATTATTATTTATTGGTAGCGGAGTACTTATTTCACGATCCTGCGAGATCACAACGAAATCACGCCCGTTTAAAACAATCGGATTTCAATTTTGCAGTTAAAACATTTGAAATCATTGCCCACCTCTTTTTTGTTGCAATCGATTTTTTATAGGTATTTCGTTTAAAATAACTACGTTTCTATACTATTTTAATTTCTCAAGTTAAGAAAAATGTCATACTCGGTCGTTTTCTTTTTTATATTGATCAATAAAACTGTTATTCAAAAATCTACTGCACATCAACAAATCTAAAAATAAAAAAGGCTCAAATAGAGCCCAAATATTTTTACAGAATTAAAATCCGATCTTTCTAATGGTTAGTATAAGCATGATTATTCGGCAAAATCGTATAGGCTCATATAAGTTCCTAATAAATAATTGCATTTCTTTTTTTTTAAGTGTGTTGTAAAAACTGTATATATTATCATTATCTGTAATCGGGTATATAGAATTAAATAACTTCTAGTATAAATATATAAGTGCGTTTGATACAATAATATAATATGATTTATCGATTTTACAAAAGATATATGGATGGTCAGATTTCCCTCAGTTAATCTGAACATGCACGATGAGACCTCGACCACCAATGTACGGACATATTGGATATACTACACATAGTAAGTTATGTTTAAAGAACACGATCCTATAATATTTGAAACAAGTCTCGTCAGTGTACTCTTCATGAATCACATTTCCTACGAATGTCCCACTATTCAAAATTCCCACACATTCGAACCGCATCAAACTTTATAATCAAGCTCACCCAAAAGAAGCATTAGGTCTAGAGCAGGAATACAAAATCATGAAATTCATCGAGACAGCCGGGTCGACGTCGTCTCCTATAACTATAGCACATATGTATCATATTGTATATTATTTTATTATAACTTTATTACAAATCGAACTAGGTTGCCATATAAATAAGAATAATACTTTTATAACCTTAAAATCCCCTCCCACACCAAAAAAAAAGACGAAAATGTGGAATTTTCTCGTATCCGGTCAAATGTAATTTATCGTTAAAACCCTGGTATAATATTACTGTATATTGTCGTCCTTAAACCGTATAGAATTCAGCATAGTGTACATCTTACGTATTATATATTATTATGTTATTACAAATGTATTATGCAACGAGCGTGTTATACTTACAATTGGGAAACATTGGGGTTCCGAAATGGCTATTATTATCATATATATATACAATGCGATGAATCGAGACTGAGCTGCTGAAGGTAGCAGTTTTTTAAGGCCCTTAGAAAAATATGCGTATAGTTTGTAATTTTTTTCATCAGCACAGCGGGAAGGTCCACAGTTTTTAACCGCATTATGGTCGTTTTAAGGGTTCTGGTTGTCTATTTACGGACTCGATGAGAACAAACGGGGGCACCGTATAGGAATTTATTTACGCAATTCATCGGACTATAATAATATTATATCGCACACTGTGTGTGTCGCATGCGGTGACTTCGAGAGGACTCAATAAAAAAAAAAATAACTAACACGCTACCGGTGTATGCGTGCGTAGGCACTATATATACCTACTCGGGAAATGGTTTTGTTTTTTTTTTTTTTATCCGACCTCGTTGCGTGTTCTTGTATTATTATATTAATAAGATACTAATATTTGGGTGTTACGTCTCTGTCGGGGGTTTCTTATGTATAATACATTGTTGCGGATTATCGTAAAAAATAATTTGCGGGGCGTCGCGACACACAATGATAGGAAGTGGACAAAAGCGGCGCGTGTGGGCGAATATAAAAATACGTATAATATACTTACGACCGCCGTACCGGAAGCATGAGCATATAAACATTATTATTACTACTATGTATTGTCGAAAAGTGAATTCGAGCGCTTATTTTTTTTCACGACTCGAAAAAATGCGTTTTTCGTCTGCAAATTTATGGCGCGCCGCTCAACCTGCACTATTCTGATTTCGAATCTTCTTTGGGCACGACGCAAAGGTTAGGTAACAGTGCTACTATTATTTACAATAATACATAAATACATATACCTATATATATATATATAATATTATAACACAGCATGGTAATAAGTTTATACTATATAATATTATGTGTTTATATACGGTGGCACTACATAAATCATACCTCCCGCCTACTACCTCCTACCACCCCAATTGACGTAGACACCGATGGGCGATAAGAAACGTTCGGTTTCACACGAAATCGTTGTGGCAGGAACACTTTCCCCGGTCCGAACATACAAACATACCCGCAACAATGTTGGAGCGGTCGTCGAAAATGCGGGTGAAATCAACAACCCCTGCAGCACACGTGTATTCGTATACGCATATTATACCCTCGCATAATATACATTATGTCTCCACTACTATATAATAATACACGTGGACGGAGAAAGTGCTCTGCGAATTTTCGTACACGGTAGCGGCCTGCGATAATGTGCGCGACGTATATTATATTATTATTATTAATAAAATGTGAAAATATTCTACACACGCGGTGCTGCTGCAGTCGTGTACCTACTCAGCGTGCCGTCCTCTTCAAATTAAACTGTTGATATTAGACCTTTCAAAATTTCTCTGAAAATGTCTCTCGCGCGCAGTCATTATATTGTTATTATTATTATAATCCCCGTCGCATATGGGCATTATATAATATTATACGCATCATATTATATAGGTACATGTACACGCGTTAGAAAGTGCCCCGCTCGTCCCTATTGTACCATAACGGTACGCACATTATAATATTATTATATTATTATACCTCATATGTAATATTATCATTATATTATTATAAAAACGAGTGCGGTTATAAAGTGAAGTCGTGTAGCTATCATCGCGTAAGCGCAATACCCACCAGCTACAATTCGCATATAAGATTATATATGTATACGTGCAGTGCAGCGTTATAATAACCACCCCGTCGCCAACACCTCAGCGTGGCATTCCGATTTCCGACGCACCTATTATATTATGGCGAATGTGCTGCGAAAAATTATAAATTTGTTTTGACACCCTATTGGTGGTCAGACGCCCGCTGAGTCGACCGCCGCCTCAATTGAGACAATTATTATTACATATTGTATACAGTAGGTAACCTATATATTATTATTATATGCTTGCAGTGCTCGTGTTTTGTGTACAACCGGAGCGCAGTGGAATTGGATTTAATCGTCAGTGTCAAAAATCTGTCCAAGTCATCTTCGCCGGACAACGACGATGACGGACGCATCGCACCGTCGCGGGTGTCACTCGTGATGCCTTTTTGTTGTGCAACCCCTCGACGAAATGGAAACGTTTCGACCGGGTCATGTTTCACGTGTTTCTTACGCACACGTCACGTCCCGTACTGTCAAAACCACTTGTCGGACGTTACGATTTCTTGATGTTCGGACACCGGCGATATGATATGATGATTGCTTTTCCCGAGAAACGTCGTATAGGTACACGATATACACAACAATTGTCACAACAGCAGCATTAACCATATTGTGATGACGTGTACAGGGATATGCAGTGCTTGACTTGTGGGGAGAAGGAGTGAGACGCAGGTGAACTGCAGAGTATCTCAACTAAATAATCAAATATTTTATAGCATACACCTGTTGTATTTAAAATTAAGACTTTTAGACATAAAGGTATAGGAGACTGTATCCCATTTAGAATTTTTTGCAAAATTAATAAATAATTCTTTTAAAAACGATGTACAAAATGTGAGAAATTTCCTGCAAAAGAAAGTTTTAAAGTACACCTACTATTTACTTAGCTATAAATACTTATACTTCACTGGCATAACCAGTGCCAGGGGTGTTGAAATACCCTTTCCCCCCATCGACTGTTATACTTAACACTTAATAAGTTATGAAATTTTGAAAAATGTTTGTTGGCTTGTGGTATTATGTTTGAGGGAGTAATACATGGTATGAAGGTAGTGAAACGCTCCTCAGTACCTATATATGTATATTTAATAGCTAGGAACACAAAATGTTTGTGTCTTGATAACTAGGAATTATAAGAAGTTCCTACCTCTACTATTTATTTTATAAATTAAGCACTAGGACACTGGGTAAAAGTATATCATACATGGGTATAAACACTATAAACAATAAGTTAAATTTTGTTATTATACTATATCATATATTTATCATGTAAATAATAACAAAGTCTACAAATAGGTATAAAACAACAACTTGAAAGCCGTCGTTGGAAAACCTGGGTAAGACAATGACTAGAGGTAAGATAGGCCATCGTTGTATCTCGAAAACTATCGAGTTTTTGAAAAATAGTTTTATTAAAAAATTTAGTGTGTTGGACATACTATAATAATATTGTTTGATATCAATAAATATTTCAAGTGATACAGTGCATGGGTACATTGAATTTAAAGGCAATATGCGAAGTACCTAATATTTTGCAAACATGAAATAATGAATAAGTAACTAAATAATTGTTTATTCTTAATTACTGTTATAGAACATTTAATGACTAGTCTTGCTAGGTTTCGATTAATGCCACTTTGGTAGGTTAATCATTATTTTAAGAACAAAAGACACGTTAAATTAAGATATTACTATTTGGGGCAAGACGGGAAAAATAAAATGGGACAAGATGAACCAAGTTAGTCTTATTTTTTTTTAAGTTTTAAATTCCGTTTTATATTTATGATGTTGTATGAATATACCTATAGTATACTAAAATCAATGTTTTATAAGCAAATATAACTATAGGTATTTATTATTATTCAGATATTAGTATGAAACTTAATACTATAACTATTATTTTCACTCGCATTTTCTCAATAAATGTTAATGTATATAAATTTAATGTGTTTAATGTTTTTTACACAATAAAAAAAAAACCAAGATTTTGAGTTTGAATAACATTTAATTACCTTTATGATATAAAACTAATTGTATTTGTTATAAATAAGGACCAATGTCCCATCTTACCCCAGCTATATAGTCACTATGATAAAAAAATCAACTTTTATGTTTAATAAAAATGTATGTATAACTACAAATGCAAATTACGATGATATATTAAGCCCATTTTCGGACGATTTTTTGTTTGTGTCGTTCAAATGTTTTCAATTATTGAATTAATTTATTGAGATTAATCCAACGCATAAAAAACGTACCTACTTACGTTATAAATTTTAGGATAAGAAGTTTCTCTAAGAAAATAATAATAAGCGCTTGAACAACAAAATTCGTAAAATAAATATTCCATTTTGGTTTATTTTAAATGTGACGCTTTAGTATATAATAACAATTAACGTAATAGTGGGTTCTTGTCTGTACAATTAATAATTATACGCAACTTTGCGCCAATAAATGACCGCATTTATCCGATCACGAAAACACGTGTTTCAGTAATTTTATTACACATTAATATAGTACTCTACAATCAATGCAAAACATATAATAATATTATAAAAATATGTACCTATATATAGGTATTACGCGCTTAACCCAAGGGTAAAATTATAATCTTTAGTATGCGATATGTGTAGGATGCTAATGCGATTTGATCATCCTCCGCCGAGTGCTGACCCACCTTTCGTTACGATTGTATATTTTATAATGTCGTGTTTTTATCGGTTGAGAAAGAGGATACGTGAACATTCACGTGTCATAATAATTATAATAATTAAATATTTAAACCATCTTCTAAAGAGATTGTAGTAATATATAATAACATGAATATTATAGAGTTATAGTATAATCACTCAGAAATATCGGTTTAGAAATATACATAACTAGGGTTTTGTCCGTTACCGGCTTATAATAAATCCGATAAACAATATAATTATATAGTTTAGAGAATGTCGAATAATTATAAAATATAATAATAGTTTTTATACGACATGAAACAAAATTATAATGATTTAATTTGTTAGAGTACCTATTTATACGTATGTATCTATAGGTAGTATACATATATATAATATATGTATATATATTACTATGTAGGTATTTTTTACTAATACAATAATTTCAAAAAACAAAATAATTTTACTCAATAAAATATATTATACACAGTCCTGATGAAGCACAACGGTCAACCATTACCAAACTTATGTTTTTTTGCAGTGAGACTCTTCACTTGCATCATAATATCTTTTGTAACGGTAAGGAAGTAAGAAGGGCATTTTAATATGTACTTCCAAAGGGCGTCATCCGATTGCGTCCCGTTTCAACCTTTTATACCTTTTCAGTATGTCGATTGCGTCCACAAGTCGGATAGGTAAATTATTTTTTCTTACCTTTTTATGATTCGATTGCATCCTATTGCATAATATATAAGTATTAAATTACACTTTATTTTAATATGATTTTAGTAATGGCTATTGAATACATTCGTAGTTCTAAGATTGATATATTGCGAATTGTCATAACTAGTAATTATTTTTTTAAATATTAAATAATTTAAATAATACATTTTTAATCATTAAATAATTATAATACAAATACCAATAAATTTAAGTCCAAATATGTATACATAAGTCACTAGACGTACTAAATCGCTACGTGATCGTAAATCGATAAGAGTACCAGCCTTAAGATAAAATGTTCGTAAAATCATCAAGTAAAAACCAATTCGTATTTAAATATACCTGCACACCATATATGACAAATATATTAGATTTAATATGTCAATTTATGTGTCAAATTAATGCTTACCTACTATACAATAGGACGCAATCAGAACACGGAAAACGTGGGCAAAAAATCGTTTACCTGTGTCTGGGACGCAATCGACAAACTCCGCTTCCAAAGATTGTTAGGTCGATGTGGTAGCTTATCGTGGAAAAATCTACTGTTATCTATATGATGGACAAATGTGATGGTGCCACAAATCTTGATAGAAGATAAAATCATCTACATCGGCTTGCTGCAGCTGTTGAAAACACTCGAGAATCCCCTCTCTCAGATGGTTGCGGAAATGATTGCACCACAAACAGCGGGTTCAAGATGTATTTACTTATTTATTAGAATGAAATCGGAACCGAATCATTTTTTGAGAAAAATGAATAACCAACGTAAATACTAATGCATATAATACGAAATCTTTATTCACATAATATATCATACATTTAGATTATATATTATAGTTGTGGTCGTTATAGAATTTAGACAACCACACTGCCTCAGAATATCTATAAAATATTATATAATCAGCACGTACAGTAAAAATTTATGGGAAAAACGGGAATTTTTACGGAAACCAATTTTCGACAAAATCGATTTTGGTTTTTGGTATAACTCTAAAAGAAATTACTGTAGAGACATGATTTTGACCGAATGTTTATATATGCATTTTCTGCACACCATAGCATTTTCAAAATATTCTGACTTATTTTGAGCTGTTAACGGACATAGTTTCCCTATAAATGTCAATAAAATTTTATTTGTTGGGTAAAAACTTGAAAATTTAATATAGGCTTCTAATATATAGTTTCATGAAAATATTATAAATCCGTAACAATATTTATAGGTAATCAAAGTTCAAATTTTGACAAAATACGTAAAAATGACGAAAATGTGTAATTTATTTTGAGTTAGAAATTCATAAAAATTTTTCTTTTTAAATCTAAGATTTGAAAAATGTAATACAAGATTCCTCATAAGTTTGCCTAATTTTATAATAATAAAAAAATAAAAGTATAATAAATTTTTATACATTTTAAGTCAAATTTGTACAAATTGATATTCACTCGATTTCTCATTAATTATTATTTTTCCACAAAAAAATTCGTAGATACTTGAATCCATCACGAATGTTTATATATATTATCGTATCAGCACCATCTAATTTATAATATATTGTTATATTAATTTATTATTTAATACGTTTATGTGTTCACGTATGCACGTGTTTGTGTCTTTTTTTTCTAACAAATATTAATCAAAATTTTAGTTTATTGGGCCAAAAAATAATGAAAATGTACCCCGGCTCCGATATATTATGTATATAGCACATGTAATATATTAATACATAGGTGTCATTTAAGGGGTAAATGGGGTGAACGGCGTATCCACAAATTCGAACAATGCGAACGCAGGCCATTGTAATATATATGATATATTATATAGGTATCATTATCTGTATAAGGAAAAATTTAAAATAAAATCGAATATATAGTACATCCTGTATTCAAGAATAATCTAATAAAATATATTAAACACAGTGGCTTTGACAATCATTATGTTCAATATGTGTACGGACCTACCTATATAAAAGAACTTGCGGTGACAGTAATATTATAATATTTTCACAAACATTATTGTAGGTATAATAATAAATAATAGCAATAATATCAACTTACATACTATAATAACAATATATTATAATAAAATAAGGCATAATATACAATGCATTGTGTACAGTATTACATTTATCGTAATATACTTGATCACATACAAGGGTACCTACCTAATTAATATTATTATTTAATATTTGCGTCGATAAGAGAAAAAAAATCAATTTTCGAATAATAAATAATAGTTAAGTATAGGCACACACGAATTTCGTCGTTCCCATTTTATACAGACTGAGGACTGTCAATAGCAAAATATTGCTATCATTAGGTTGAAAATAATGAGTTTTGTTGTTGTTATACAAATTTTTTAAAAAAAAGATGTATATATAAAATTAAATTTAAAAGATTAGTAAAAACTTGAACGATCTTTTTAATATAATCAAGACGGCTTAGTTGCCCATTTTCATATCTCGCGTTATTTTGTTTCAAAATATCTTCTTTTTCACATACATTCCATCTGTTTTTAATTTTATGAACTTTTGTACATTGTATATTTTATAAAATTGTGTCGAATTTAAAAAATTGTACTTACGATCTTTTTAATATTTACTAATAAAATAAATATTTAAGAAAATACTTGTTTCACAGTTTGTTTTGTATATCTTTAACCCAAGTTTTGAATTATCCACTACCAACTTTGGCCTGAATGATAGCGGCATCTTTTCATTTGAACTGATGGCCAAACGATTAAAAATGATGAGTGAATTGTTTTTTCAAACTCAGCTAATATTATTTTTGGTGAAAAAACGACATTATTTTTATAAATTCAGATATTACGTACATCGGATATAGCCATAAAGCTGAGTATTGGATTTCATACACTTGGTATACATATACCTAGTACCTACATAGGTGCACGGTATCATTATTCATTATATATATCTAATTTGTATAAGAGTTCGTATAGTTAAAAAAAAAACGGGTAGGTTGATTACAATAGGTTAAAATTAGTTATAACCATTGTCGCAATCGATGGTATTACATTTAAATTCAATGATATAATATCATTGTATACTGCAAGTACCTACGAAAAACAATTCTGAGCGGGAACGGTTTGTCAGCCAAGAATATTTTATATTATGTTTACATTATTATTATTAATAAGGTAGTCGGTCAATTGAATTAATATTATTTGTATATAATAACAATATATACTTTAGATGTTTCAAGCACCTACGAATAATATTTTTAAGCTACAACTTCAAATAAAATTTAATTTGTCTTTCCGATTGACATTTTTTTGATAAAAGTTAACTAATGAGGAATATTGTATAACATTCTCAAAACGTAGATATAAAAAGAATTAATATGTTTATGAGCTTACAACTTTTGTCAATATTCCAAGTTAAGACGCTCATAAAAAATTATTGTAGATTAAAGCTCAATTTGTTTTAAATTTCCTATAACAACAACTTTTGAGAAACCTTATATTATATTTTAAAGTTTTTTGAAGGAGAGAAAATTTTTATTTTTCTATCGACTTTAAATTTTAAAAAAAACTAACAACCATAGAAAATTTCATATGCATATAAATAGCTCAACACAAGTTATATTTTGAAAATCATGTGTTGTATGCTAGTATAAACATTAAACATTCAGTGAAAATGTTATGTATCTATAAGTATTTTTTTAAGAAATACATCAAAAACTAAAATTTTTTTAACCCGTTTTGGAAACTAGGTATAGGCAAATATAAACTTTGAACTTCCCAATGCACCAAATAGATTTACTTTCCTACTGGAACAGATACTGGAGTTAAAAATCGAGTCATTATTTTTATAATATCATTGTATACTGCAAGTAGCTACGAAAAACAATTCTGAGCGGGGACGGTTTGTCAGCCAAGAATATTTTATATTATGTTTACATTATTATTATTAATAAGGTAGTCGGTCAATTGAATTAATATTATTTGTATATAATAACAATATATACTTTAGATGTTTCAAGCACTTACGAATAATATTTTTAAGCTATTTTCACATTCCGTGAATGAAACAAAATGATAAGTGTATCAACATAATTTATTTTATGGACATTTTTAGTTTCAACTTGGCCAAAATTATATATTTATATTTTAAATACAGAGTCTTTGAATTTATATTTATTTAAGCTTATATTATGTATCCATGCAACATAATATGGTATTATATTGTTTACTTGCTCATTAATATAGCATTATACAGTTACAGAATATTGTTATTTTTGTACTCTCCAAAAGCCATTATTAAATTGTATTGTTAAATTGATCGTCCATAAAAGTGAGATAATTTACAATAACAGTAATAAGATGTCTTGTACCGAAAATATATCACAAGGATATGGTATGGAATGTGAGGATTCAATGTCGGTCAACGATTCGGTACGTATTATTCATATATAAGAGTATATATATATAAATTGGATTACTCCACTCTTTTATTGTTCCATCCTTTAAAGAATATTTAAGTTAAATATTACATACTATGATTCACGTATAATGATGTTATTAATAATTCAATTTGACAAAATATCACTTCAAAAAATACGAGTCGTTATTTTTAAATGCAAGCTCTTCATCGCGTTTTATTCACTTTTCAAAATTCATTATCAAACATTATTAATCTCCAACGCTTGAACGTAGATATATAATAACTTAAATTATGACAATGCACTTCCCAAAGTTAACAATACGCGATGAAGAGCCTGTGTTTAAAAATTACAGTATTTTTTATGCTATATTTACTATGTCAAATTGAACACGATGTACGTATTATTTATAATACGCACGTACATTATTAAATATTATTAATTAAAAAAGTGATTTCCCGGGGGCACTTCTATTCCTAGTAAGTTCTAAACTTTAAACGTATAAACTGTCAAAACATTTTTATATTCTTAACTTTTCTCTGATCATATTATAAATCATCTATTTTTCATATTATTATGTACATTCAATTTATATATATATTACACGCACTTGCCTAAATATGTGTAATTATCTTCCGTCTAAGATAACATATAATATACATTCAACCGTCGACATTTGATAATATTATTTAGATTGATGAAATGATTACGATGTTTTCGGCTCTCAAAATTTCCGATGGTGAACCTCGGGAAGAAACTAAAATGGAAATAGATATAACATTAAAAAAAAATACTTACGTACGTATTATACATCGTATATATCTAATCGTAAACGAAAAATTCGTAAAGTCGATGAAAAACAGACATATTTAAATTTACAAAATCGTAGACATATTCTTTTATTATATAGGTGCAATTAATATTATTGTTATATTCGATGTTATTTTATAGGAAAAATGGTTATCGGGACTTGACGCTGAAAAATACTCCAATATACCACTAGGTAAAATCAGTGATTCCGTAGTTCCAGAGGTAAATTATTTTTCACATGTTCGTAAAATACATTCATAACATTATGATATACCGCATTCAATCATTGCATTTTATGTTATTATATTATACAGGTTAAACGCAAACGAGTCTTAAAATTATCAAAAATCGAATCAGCAGTTAAAAAACAGAAGATTCAATCTGCTTCTGTTTTAACGGTTCATACCTATAACTAACGATTGTTCTATTATCTTGAACATTTAATTATTGTAATTTTATATTATTGTATAGGTTCAACCAAAAAATGAACCGATGATATTTGAAGTCAACACACAGAGTACGGATGACAAACAATTATTAGATGAACAATCGACCTCTGATTTAATTGTTAGTATAATATTATGATTAACCAACAATAATTATTATAATTTAATTTAACTATATAGACTAGTGTAATAAATAAGATAAATTCTGAATTAAAGAAATCTAAAATAACAAATATCATATATTATGTACTTGGAACTAACACTTGTAATTGTAATATTATCATAAACATTTAATTATTGTAATTTTATATTATTATATAGATTCAACCAAAACATGAACTGAAGATTTCAGTAGTCAGGCCGATGAGTACAGATGGGAAACCATTACTACCCGAAAAATCAACTTCCGAATTAATAGTCAGTATAATATTAAGATTTACAATCAATAATTATTGTAATTTAACTTAACTAAATTATAGGCGAGTGTAATAAAGCAAATAAAGTTAAACAAATCAAACGCTATAAACATAAAAAATAGTCGATATGGCATTAGGAATAAGCTTAAAAATAATGTAAGTATCTGTTTTTTATTAATAAGTTATATTTAATGAATTATAAAAATTATTTAAAAATAGATTATCTCACTTATATTCTTTTAAAGTTCTAAATAAATAGTCTGTTACTAAAAATAGTAAAATATTCCTTCTGTGGCTATTGTACTACCTATCTATCTATAATATTATGTCTCTTTTTACGGTTCATACCTATAACTACAACACGTTTGATGTTATTATATAGTTACACACATTTTATTACCTAATGTAGTTTGCGATATTTCTAAATCTATATAGGTTGAATGTATTACTTCGATATGAATCATCGATTGAACATTTTGGCATCTGGCCAACAATAACTCTTTTTATTTTCAATTTATACCTACATAATATCATTATAAACTATAATTTTGTAATTTATTAATGCCCATCATGTTATTCAAATAATAATGGTGAATAGTTATTTATTTTCTATGATATTATTACCTATGTAGTTTTAATGTATTTTTCGTTGTAGTGTAAAATATATGTACTTTAATTTTTATAAATTTCAAATCGATTTTTAATTATTAGAATACTATAGGTATATCGGCATTACATATGGTTACTTTGATTATTCCTATATTATCTTACTGTTATTCACATGCTTTTTTAAAATAAAATATCAGGTCTTGGAATCTGAATGAAAATTGTTTTCTTTATATCGATTTCAACTAACGATATAAGTTTTTAGTTTTTACTGATTTCAATTAAAAATAATATATTAATTTTTTTTGTAGCTCACAATATCGATTTAATCTTTTTCTGGTTTGCAACTACATTTTAAACATATTTTTTTTATTTTTTTTTCAATTGATTTACGTTTTTACCATTTTAATTTTCATGTCAACCTATACTTTTACAGAGGGTTTATTATACTAGGATATTTATACTTCAAGCTCTGAAACATAAACTTAACTGTACAGTGTACATAATAAAATAATATATTACCTATATATTTGTGTATATATAATTATACAAAAACGAAATTATATATTATGTGAGTCACGTGTATTAATTTTTGTTTAAATTGATTATTTTTCCATTGCGAAATCGGCTGACGTACAACATTAAAGTGTGAGAATATAGAACCCGCAACCCGCATCGAGGATGCTCAAATGAACAAATGTTTCTATAGATCAACGCCATACGAAAAAATTAAAAATAAACGAATCATGAAGATTTTGAAGTATTAGTATTCGGCATTACTTCTAATTATTTGTTTCCTTCATTGTTAAATGCTTGTTTTTTGTATACATTTTCTCAATAAATTAAAAAAATAAATAAATTTGTTTTGACTATTATTATATACATTTAATAACCTATTGAAGTTCGCGATATTAGGTACCAAATATAGATTGAATGAAGGGCGTGAGTTATGGTCCTCGATTAAAAACTTTAAGCCGCATCCAACCATCAAGAACTCTTTTAGATTCTGAGCGGATCAATGAATAATGTGTTGATTTTACAATGATATATGTTTTTTATTTTTTGGTTTTGTGTTCACAATACTAGTAGTAAAAATAATGACTCGATTTTTAACTCCAGTATCTGTTCCAGTAGGAAAGTAAATCTATTTGGTGCATTGGGAAGTTCAAAATTTATATTTGCCTATACCTAGTTTCCAAAACGGGTTAAAAAAATTTTAGTTTTTGATGTATTTCTTTAAAAAAATACTTATTGATACATAACATTTTCACTGAATGTGCTACGGTAGGTACCTGTTATAATTTTCTTATGTATCTGCAACGTTATTGTTAAAAATGATTTATTATATAGTATATGGGAGGCAGGTAAGTCTCATTATTATTTGCTAGTTATTAAGACTTGTGTTATATTCGTCGAGGTTTTCGATATGCGCCACGAAGATGGTGCAGCACCAGTTATACAATAATTGAGATTTCAAGCGCGCGCGTGTTACGTGTGCGTTTAAATCGTATTTCGATCCGGCACGTTTATTTATCGCGTGTCTAAAAAGCGGTTAGATAAAATGACACGCCGGACTGATACCCGCGAACTGTAACGGTTGGGTGGCGCAAATCGATCGTATATATACCGAAACACGGTACTTTGCCTATACCGAATCCATGTGAAATCTGACTTACACGGTCCCATCAACATTTACCTATACATTTATAATGTATACATTAACACTCGTTGTATTATTATATTATAGATGCCACCACTGTTAATAATCGACGACGACGTGTATTAAACTGCGGCGACGACCATTTTATAATAATATAAATAAATATTTACAGCCAGTATATTATTATTTCAAGCTCGTATATAGTATATTATGCACTATATTATATTAATAAACGCGTCTCGAGTGAATTTTTTTTTTATTGTTTTACTATTTATTTGTATATTATATTATATAGTCCAACGGTTTTAAACTATGGTCCGCGGCCTCTCCTGGGGGTCCGCAGCGACTCTATCTAAAAACAAAACAATACATTTTTTATCAGAATTAGGTGTTTTAAAAATAATCATAAATGTCTATCTTTTTATGTAAGTTACTTACTTAATATACGATTTGTAATATAAAAAAAGTATTAATATGTTGACTATGATAACATGAGATATTCTGTAAAAACCCGTATTCGAAAGAAAATTGGAAGGGGGTCCGTGATTTTTAAAAGTCCATATGTTCACCAGAAGTTTAAGAACCACTGAATTTTATACTGTTGCTTGAAGTTAAGTACACCTTATGATATAAGACGTATATACATGTAATCAAATGTATACAGTTTTTACAAATGTCTGGCTTCAGTTTATTCTACAAGGTACCTATATCATATATTATGTAATATATTGTCTTGTAATTTTTTCACCGAATGGCAGTCATAGCAATGGCAAGGGTATTGTTGATGATCTTACGTACCTACTTGAGTTTTATATAATATTTAGCTTATCAGTTAAACACCATATTGTGTGTTCAAGTTTGATTGATTCTAACACCTCTGCACAAAATGCCGACTTGGGACGATAATTTTGTTCAAAATATTATCACTCGAGTGTTACCTAATAGTATTATTTTCTATCCTGTTTTAATGTCTGCCGGGAGATGTTTCAATTTTTTAAATATTGAGTTTAATAGAGAGAGGTAGTTTTACCTAAGTTATTCCAATTCTATTGGTCTACAACCATAAACTTCAGTTGTTTTGCTTTTAATAATAATGTCTAGTGTCTCTGGTGTTGTATGTGGAAAAATTAATTTTTTTAGGGAGGATGATATGTTGGCTTTATGAACTCAGCTCTTTCATTTCTGGGTATCTCCACAAGTTTGGGAATTCATATATGAATGTTATTTATTCATTATTTACCCAATATTATTGTCATAACATAATAATATAATATATGATATTGTGTATATAATACGGCGCCGGATGTTAAGTACTAATATAATATAATTTACATACTAGCTATAATATATTATAAACATCACTAAATTTTTTCGTTTGTTTTACAACCGTCTCTGTCTACATATTACATAATATACATAATATCAGTATGATTTATATAAATATAATGTCGCCACACTATAGGTACACTTTATTGTAACGATACACGATCATCAACACATATTATTATATAAAACAGGCAGGAACATATTGATTTATTTATAACCTATGTGTTTTTATTCATTTCACAATTTTTTGTAGACATGATAAAATTTACGAGTAGTTATCCCGGTTTTTTTTTAATAATCATCGATTTAGAGGACATTATGATGCTTATATATTAAGGTAAGAGGAATACTTGTAAAAAAAAATTTATAACTATACGCGCATATTAATTATCGCATAAAATATGTCAAAACCGTTAGTATTTTAATGCAATATAATTTACAGACTGCGACTTAGTTGTGTATAATATATATATATATATTAATACATTGAAAATGTATATAGTATATACATTTATACATATATTTATTACTATATATAGGTTTGTTTATTTTTAAATATGATATTTCAAAGACTACAAATCGTCTTTGTTTTCAAACGCTCTAACAATTTGTATATTGTATGTACAATATACTCTTCTCTTTTTAATAGCACGACTATATTTTTTATACCTACTCAAACGCCATAAAAATAATTTGATTCTACGAAACACCTCCATGCGCGTGAACTAGAAAATAAAAATCAAATTGTCGTAATTTTTCCTCAGAATTAAATTATTTTAATACCTATATTATAATGTTACCGCATCACTATACCTACTCGTTAATCGTTATAACCTCAACCTGTATATTATACCATCATAATAGTCATATATCGAGCGACATAAAGCCGATGAGTTTAATACATATCATGACACTGTAACGAGCGAAAGAGGAGTTAGAAAATCATAAAAATATATCCCAACATCAAGCTTGCAATATATTTTCTCATCGATAATCCATACAAATCGTAATATTTTAACACACGCTAAAGAAATATAATATCGAATATGTTGTTTTAGCATGGAAACTATGTTTTAACATAAATACGTTTTCCTTGTAAAGGACATGCCGTGGTTTTTATGAAAATATGCGTATTTACACAAACGTGGTTTATATATTGTAGCGATCAAGTGATTTACGTGGGTTTATTCAAACAACAAACTAAAACACCCAGGATTGTGCATGTCGTCACGACATTATTTTGACCATGTTAGCATTCACTTAAAGTCTAATAATACTACAATGGTGTTATAGGTAAAACGTGGTAAATTATATTATACGCCTTACTCTATCGGTAAGTCAAATACATAGAAGGACGAAGGAACTAGGAAACACAATAATGTGGGTAGGTATACTCACCACGAGGTCCTGCAGGATTCTATATTTTTTGATAATAATTTAAGAATATGTGTCGTAAAGACTGGATTTTAAATTGTTGCTATTTTTGCTATAAATCCATATCGTAGGTACGGATAACTTGATTTTTATTGCATATTTTATTATTTTAAATAATTTATAATCCAAATAAAATGTAAATAAATAAATAAAAGTTTTTATTTTTGACATAATACAGAAATAGGTATTCAACATTTTGCATATATTTTTTTAAGGATGTATAATAATTATACATTCTAATTGTTTAATCAATGTATATGTATAATTTCTTTAGTTTTTGAAATTTTTTAACGATATTTAACTAAAAATAAACCATACCATTAATGACTGATTTTTTAAACTTGCAATATTATATATTATTGCATATTATCTTTTCACCGCATTTTATATAACAATATATAACAAGTAATAATTGTCATATATTTAATTGCACATTTCGGTTCCTTAAAAATATACAATCTTTTTCCCAGTGCACGATTTTATTGATGGACTATTATACTATACATTATACCTACATCGCGAAATACATTCATATATAATAAGTACCTAACACATAATGTGATATACATAACATATAGGTATACACGCACACAATACACAATTTCATATACAGCGCATATATATATATATATATTATAATGTAAGTATACTAATACGAATCGCTAATAAAATATATACATATATATAATATATGTACACTGTATACAGAGATTACCAATAATAGTCGTAATAATGGCCGCCGGGTGTTATCCAGCGAGCTGCAGCAGGTCTCCCCTCGTCATCGACGCCGCCGCCGCGCGACGACTGCCGTTCCCCGGCGGACGCGCGTACATCTGTCCCGGCGAACGCTGCGGCGGCAACGGCGTCGTTACGACTGGCACCGAGACGAATTTGGGCTTTTGGGGCCATTGTGCTGTCGTTGCTGGTGTGCGTTGTGCTGCAGAAATACGATTTTCCCGTAACGGTCTCGGCGGCGGCCGTGGGGGCAGGATCGTGTAGGGCTGCTGCGATGACGGAGCTAGGACGTGGTGGAGGAGGAGGAGGAGAAGGAAAAAAAATATATATATACCTAATAACACAAAGTGGCGGAAAAAGCGTTTTTGTTAGACTCGCCATTTATCGAACTCGACCCGCGACGTGTCCTGACACACATATAATATACAATATGACATACATACGTACATATATATTATGGATATAATATCACCGCCGCCACCGAGTGACTTTTTTACGATTCTAGTCAGCTGCTGATCGATGTTTGTTGCGGTCGTGTGTGCTATTAATATAAAATATTGTATATTATTTAGCGGCTATAGTATAACATTCAGTGGCGCGAACAAACAAAATTATTAGCGGTGGTTGCGCAACCCCTTGATTATATATTTTTTAAAGTATAGACATATAATATATATTTTAGCAGGTACCAATACCTATTTAACCCTGCATACTGCATAGGTTGTGCAATTAATTTATCCTACAGTGTCTGTAGCTCGTTTAATATTTGAGCGGGATCGATAAGATGTCATCGGGCGAATAGCCACCCCCATCCACCTATTAGCGCCACTGGTCGTGTGTTTATACGTGCGACCTGAACAATATATTAAAAGTCGTCAGAACCGAATAATCATTATTACCATGGTAATACCATTCAAGCGGTATCCGAGCATTAACCAGTATACTATAGTTAACTGGTAGGAATGCCGGAAAAAGCATCAGGCCTAAATGATTGTGTCTGTCACACCCGTACGGAAATGTCCACTTCACCACTATGCATTAATAATTCTTACGTCACCTAAACTAACAAGTATAGAACAGATGAGGTAATACAGACGTAGGTAATTTAGCAGTAAAAGGTAGTATATTATATTATATCCAATAATAGCACGTACCCACATCTTCAACGACTCCGGCATTCGCGTGCTTTATAATAGTTTTGATTAATTTAAAAATCCGTTGAATACTTGCTTACACTTGTGTAGAATAATATAGATTAGTTTTATAGTCTTATTTGTTTTTGAACATCATGCTGCAGCAGGTGTGCAGTTTATTTATTTAAATACTAAATAGTCGTAAATATTTTTTTATGATATTATGTTTAAACACGTTTCAGTTCTAAAAACAATGAAACTTCACTTGTTCGTGGATCTTTCATGATCACTTATTTTGATTTAGATTTCAATCGTTATAAATTCAGTTGTTAATTTTTAGTTCTGTATATACTTAAATATCACACCCCCATGGTAAATGTTCAGTAGGCGTACTCCTTCACAGTAGGTTGCAAGTGATCAAATCCTAAGTGTTTAGTGTATAATATATTTTATGTTTCTGACGTGTACAGATTTACAAAAATATATTTTTTCATAACACGATGATAATATGATATAGGACGACGTATACCTCGATATATCAATATTGCAAAATCATTTGAAAATTTCATTATTTCGTTCGTAAGTACGCGATATTAATAATAATATAGTCCATAAATAATAATATTGTATACACGATTGGTGAGTGGTTTTAAATTATTCGTAGCGTATATACACATATCTACCGTTCGGACCCCGGAGCATAATGTATAATAATATAATATAAGTTCACCAGCAGCTATAGCCATATAGTTATAGAGACGGGCGATAATATGTATTTCGTACAACCACGACGTAGAACGGCGATGACGTTTCCAATATAAATCTATAGTTATTTATATTTATATATTATTATTATTATTATTCATTTATGTACACAAAATATGTAGGTACAGCCGTTTAATGGTCACTGGGAAATATTACCGTGACGACTAATTGGCCGATATCATTTTTTAGTTATAAATCGTTCTGTCCATAAATTCTACATGCGCCGAGTGTATAACAAATTGTATAGGTATATACCTACCGATATAAAACTAAGTGCTGCAACACAAATAATAATATATTATGTGCATTATATATACCTACGCGCACGCGCATTATTCACCTTAATATATTGAATACCTGATACTATTATAATGTATATTATTATTATATAGGTCCACGCCAACCTACGCGTATTTACGCCGTTACAAATAATATTATTGGAAAAATATGTTTGTTTAACCGTATGACCGGAAGCCAGTTTTTAACCTCACTCGACCACTAATATGGACCGAATGGATAATGTACCGTAAAATTGAAGGCGCGCGCGCGATAACTCCTCTCCGCGGGTTTTTCGACCATACCGATTGCGCAACCGGTCGGAACCATTAAATCGCGGTTGATGAATTACGCTTTTGGAAGGAAAATATATAAAAAAAAATCCCACTAGATAGATATAGGTACACAGGCACATGTATATATAGGTATAATACGAGTACAACATATTTTATTATAGTACGGCTAACACGCGCCCGTTATTTTTTTTTCTCTCAACGTTATTAATCATAACGACAGGTATCAATCATCCGCCGCAGCGTGTTTGCGCTCCGAGTACATCCATCGCGTATATTATTATATTAATATTAAAATAATATATTATTGTTTATTATTTACTATTATTATTGATATTATTACTATTGTCAACGCATGGCGTGAGAGACGCGAAACTCGACGTCGCAGTGGCGTAGCAAGGGTATGGCGAACTGTGCCTACGCCATGGGCGCAAATTTGTGCTTCAAAATTGTTGTCAATTTTTGAATCTCTAAAAATGCACATTTTCCTAGGTTTGCCCAAGGGCGCTAACGAGTCTTTCTACGCTACTGGTGGTCGTCGCTAAATTTATGTTATGTGTGTTGAGTGAGGCCCGGGGGCAGGGAGGCTCGAGTTTTGAGACCGGGCGGTAAATCCTCACCGCAATCATATAATGATATAAATTTAAAAAAAATAATAATAATATTAATTTCTTCGCACAAATCCATAAAAATGTTATATATATATTAAGTTTATTATTATAATGTTATATGCATAGGTACGAACGAGATCTATCGTCCCCGCGGGGTAGAAAGATTTTTACAAAACGCACAGCGCCGTCTCCGGGTCGTCGTCTGCACATTTTCGTCCCGGTACGCATACAAGCATACAATAATACTATGGTTAGGGAGCGGGTTTAAATGCAAATTAAGATTATTTTGAACGCTGTTTTTCAACAACAAAATTCCTTAGAGCTTTTTTCTTTTCAAGGCATTTTTATCTTTTGCTTTTAAGGGGATTCAAATATAATACTGCCAGGAGCCTTGCATTAAATGTTCAACATTTTTGACCCATCTTATATTGAAATTTATAGGAAAAAAAGTCTAAAAAATTGTAAACAGAATATGTCCATAAACAGCTCAAAACGAGTGGCGGGTGGTAAAGTGGAAACCCCAAAAAGTGCTGGACGCGTATTCCCTGCACAACCAACAACTGAAATGTATACCACGGTCCTTACAAAACAAAAACATTTGGTTACATTTCATATTCATATTATATCTCCTTGCATGGCGCATATAAACATTCAAACATATTTCATTTTCGTTATTGTTCCCACATAAGTGCGACGAACGGCACCGATAAGTTTATTCTTCCATGAAACTGTTTCGTAAAATAGTCTGTTGTTGCATAGATCCCTGCATTACCTTTTCCACGAACGCAGGGGCGAGACAAAAAATAGTATGTGTGGCTCGCTCGGGAAGGCGATTTCAGTCTTGTGCGAAATAGCCCACTTCCCGCCCTTGCCACACAGTATACTATTGATGCAAAAAGTCACAAAGATGCATATCAATTCTTGTATTAGATTTATGTCAACTTTTATGAGCATTCGATGAAGCTGTCTCCAGTTATTTGTGTTTGTATAAAAATATTATGTCCAGAATAAAGAAGTGGAAAATCATTACACAGGTAATAAAATACATTTTTTTTTTATTGTTAAAAAATTAATTCTTAATTATATTTACACAAGTTTTCTTACTTGAAATAATTGTTTCAATTTATATTTTAGTTTGGTATGATGAAAAAAAAATGTTTTGTCATGTATACGGTAAATATTTACGAGTAAGCGGCAAAACCGATTTTGAGTGTGCAATCTCCCTGTAATTTTAAAATACGGTAAATATTTTGCGCAAGCGGAGAATTCGTGGATAAAAAAATTTGAAATTTCTTCGTAAAATTCTATACGGTAAAATTTTTTGTGAGCGACAAATAGGTGGACAACGAGAGTGTAATCTCCCCATTATTTGTGTTACGGTAAAATCGGTGTGCTCGTGTGGGACATTCCCGCTTGAACTTTGTGAAATTACCGCAAAGAAAAAAAAAAGGAACTGTGAACATACAAATATAATATACTACTCCCCAGCGAAGTTGGGTAATCAGCTTAATATTAATATTAATTATAATAATACAATAAAATTTATATTTTGCTCAATTTATGATTAAAATCTTGATATTATTCAGCTTTTGAGGTATTTCGAGCGTATGGTAGTCGAAAAATTAGGTGGACAAATAAAACATATATATCTGAATGTTTTGTTCAATATTGAGTTTATAATTTTCTATTCATTTAATTTCAATATTGTTTCATACTTATAAACCTATACAAGCAAACTACAGGCAAACTGCTTTACAACTTATATACGTCTCTAAAAACTTTATCAATTGTTCATTATGTCCTTTGCATATTTTACAATATTTTTTGCACACCAATCGTCCGTACCATATACCTAATCACAGTTTACGTGCACCTATAGGTATATGTCACCACGGCGGCCCGACAAGTCCTATCGAAAATACTATAGAAAAAAAACGAAGACGAAATAATAATAATTACAAACAACGAGCAGGATAACGACGAAGGCAATCTTCGATCCGCATCATCGTCCGCCTGTTGCTGCTGCAGCGGTGCACGTGTCCCGGCGCAGTATTTTGGCATTCCTCCGCGAGTGTATAAATAATAAACACGTCAGCGGACGGGCGTAATGCGTTCCGGGCGGAAAAGTAACAAAAAAATAAAAAATCTCCATCCCTTAAAACCTATACATATATATATAATATATATACTGCCTGCCGTATTATAATATTATACATACACCTACTACCTCCGTCGCACGCCGCACCAAGACGCGGTGCACAAAAAGCGTTTTCGGCGGCGATGCGCATATAAATGAATATATATAAATAATAAATACGTATAGGTACGCATCGCGTGCAATGTGTCCATATCGAATTCGGACCTCCTACAACGGTGTGCGAGTGTGCGCCAAGTTAAACCCTTAACGTCCGTGACCGAGGGTACAGCTGCGGCGGTGGGCCCGAGACACGCGACCCCCCCGACACCGCGCGCGCGAAATCCGCCGCCGCGGATACCGTGACGACGATATATTATATATTATTCATACACGCCTCGAGTCTTATTTTTCCATTCTTTTTTATATAAAATATAACATTATATGTATAGGACTCGGTATAGGTAATATAATATTATTTCTTACATTTCGTTTCTATAATATAATTCGTCCTGCGCGCCGCCGAGCAGCTCTCGTCAGCCGCCGTTTTCTTTTGCCCGCGATTTCCTCTCGCCGTTCCGCGTTTAGCATAATATATATTGTACATAATAATATAATATACGACGTTGTGATTTTACATTCAAACAGAATTCGTACGTTTAAATACATTATATTATTGTGATAAATGCACCTATGTATGTGTATATGCATTATGTACCTACGTCAATACGTGCATGCTGATGCGCTTCCATGTGCCGCAACCTCTGTCATCGCACATTATGTTATGAGATGTGAGGCCTGTCACCACGTCTAGGTATTCCCGATTCCGTATTATATTTTATTGGGATTTTACCAATTTTCGTATAAGTACCAATATAAATTGCGATCAAAACATTTATGGTCGATTATAGACCAGTAATAGTTGCGTTCCATTATTTTCAGCGTTTACAGATCAAAATTATTGCACTAAATAATAGCCACTGTAGGTAATTTGAATTTAAAATATGGGAAAATAATATTTATTATATTATTCAGAAGATATAACTTACTTTAGTTATCTTATTAAAAAAAAACTTATAAAGAACAAAGATTATATAATTATATAATTATATAAATTATAAACATTTACAATAAAAATAGTAGTAATAATATAAAACTCATGCACACAATTTACCCAAACTTGTACGAATCCATAGGACCAGACATATCGAATCACCTTTTTTCCTTCTTCAAAGAGACCGGACTGGAAAATCAAATTTAGAAACAATATTATTCCAAGCCGCATGTATAAATTGTACCTATATAAATATAATAATAAGAAACAAAAATAATGTTATCTACTGTTATGTATAAACTCTCCATAAAAATGTGGAAAGATTAATGGCCTTAGCTGCTGAAGTTTTATATAAATAATAAAAAAAAAAATAGTAATAATAAATTACAATTGCAATCTTAATATAAAAATATGTAGTTAAGTATCATCACTATGTTATCCAGCATATTATACTGAACTGCAGTATAATATATGTGTGGTGAAACGAACCAATCAGGCCGATAAAATAAAGATATACAGTGACATTGATTTTGTTTCCAACAAATTCATACTTATTAATTTTAATGATGTTTCATAAAAGTCCTGATACAATTATTACTATAGAATATATTGCCTGCAATAACCTATTAACACTTAAAATGCTAGAATAAAATAATTGTTTCTCAAAAAACAAAAACTATTTAACCAGTTATTCGGGAACTTTTGCTATCTAGTAATTTCATAAAATATAATATAATATAAGTTTTTAGTTTGAATTATATAACTATTTAATATACCTGTATAGTAAGTTTATGTATAATGTATGATAGTTCAATGTTGTTGGAATTATAGATTAGTCATGACTAATTTTTTTGCAAAAACATATTTTTCATACTTGAATAAATTATAGGAAAGACTAAGAGGTAAAACCTAAATTGGTGCACTGATTTAGTGATCAGTTAAGATACAAAAAATGTTGTACTTGGCTCAGCTGGTCCATGGCCATATTACCTTTGTCGAGTGAAATTATTGCACTGCAGCAACCGTAACGACTTGACGCTTTTACGACACATATATACCTATTTTTCTTCTGTATATTTTATATTTTATCGTGTGACGATTGCGCCTTTTGTCGCCGCTGCGCTTGCATATCGCAATTATTCTTGTACGATTTCGAGTGTCTCTGATGTAACATATATTTTTGGGGAGGCTTAGCACCCCGAGTTCCACCCCTATATAATACCTAGTCGCCACGCCTATGTGTATGCGAGGCCGACGTTGATGTGCGTAGGTATATTGTACATTTCTACATCTGATGACACCGTCCCTCATTCGAATTCCGGTTATGTATATAACATATATTATTTTATTAATAATAAATTGTTCTTTTAAGTACAATATCATACTATTAGTGACTATTACGATCGATCGGTGGTGGCGTTTCTTGACGATTTTCTGATGAACGAACGAACTTGATGTTACACTCTGAAATATCGAATATACAACAGTGTGGTACGTTGGCATATAAACTATACAAGCATAATAATATAATATATTTTATAGTTTAAGAATAATCCTTATTCAATATCAAAGGTAACAAATTTAAAATTGTACATATAGGTATAAAAATATTTTATTTTTTCGTCAGCTGAAAAAAAAACATGGCTGAGCTACCCTTTAGCTTTCTTAAGAGTATAGATGTTGAACAATTAAGCACCCTCCAAGTTTCAAGTAATATATTGATATAACTTTATTGAAAACGGTACAGTCGTTTTTTGAGGCTATTAACTTTTGATGAACAAACATCCAATTTTAGTTATACAACCCGATTTCGTCCCTGAAAAAGTAAAAATAAAAAATTTAGATTATATTATAAGATGTATCTTGCTTTTGGTGTATCTCTATATAGTATATACCTACCTCAGTTCACAAGCAAACTTGCGTCACTTTGCGAATTAATTCGATCAAGACGCGTACAATTAATTTGTGGGGGATTAGAATATAACTATCACTTTGTATAAATCGAACGTGGTTCAAACTTCTCTTTAAACTTTCCTGATATTTTGAAAAACAATTTTAAATTTTCATAAAATTGGTTAAATAGTTTTCGAGTACCTCTACGTATAATAGCTAAAAATATACATCAGGTAAACTTTTATATTTGTTTAAAGATATATAATTTCTTTATTAGAAATCATACGCGTGCCGATTTAACGGATACATTTACTTAATCTGCCCGATCAACTAATGGCAACCATTTATAATCAACAATTTCCATCGTAAATTTTAAAATCCCGGTTTCAGCACTTCTCCGGGTTGGTAGGTCCCTATCGGGTCCAACTGTGAATTAAAACTATCCAAGGTTCACTCAAACACATAGAAAAAATACCATAAAAATCGGTCCAGCCGTTGAAGGAGTTCAGTGATACACACGGACAGAAGAAATTTAATATGTATACCTATATATTTAAGGTGGATTATATATTATTATACATAATATACACTATCGTTACGCAAGGGTGGTGATTAACTAGTTATTTTGTGGGCATCAGTTATTATTTTTTTTTTAACTTAACTAGTTAGCTAATTTTCTGATCAACTTATGAACGTAACTAGATTATTTTAAAATAGATACAACTTAGCTTTTCTCAGTTGATTTAAAAGTTATCCATCAAGTTAAAAATACTTTACTTCTAACTTATCAAACTTGTGTTGTCTTAACTTAACTTAAGATTATTATTTTTAATGACATGCCCCCTTCTGTCGTTAAGAATATTTGTAGGATATTATATTATATCTATATGATCAGAACCGGCCTTAAAGTGGACCTAGGTCTGAGGCGAATTGTTTTGGACGAGGCCCAAAATGTCATACAAATATGAGAGGCCCGGGCCTGGGACCATTGGCCTCTGCTAATGCTAAAGGCCGACTCTGTATTACATGAATGTTGAGTATGGGTATGACTATAATGTTATGGTAGTGCTACGGTTGACTTGACGACTAATCATTTGAAGCTTTTCTCATTTTCGCCACACACGAATCGTATTGTTCATATTTACTATCATCCATTATTATTGATCAATATATTTATTATATATTCATAGCTGTCAACAACAACCGCATGTCTGCATTGTCAGTTCGTCTCTTCGGTCCGGCACATTATATATTATGTTGTTGTTCACTCACAGATCGATGAAAGCGAATAAGAACGGCCCACCGGAGATAACGCCCAAGTCCTCGTGCGAGGTGCAGTTGTACAACACACTGAACAGGCAGATGGTTTTTCTGCACAATACATTTAAAGCGATGTGAATTACACCATAATATGTTTATGAAATTGACCATGTTTAATGTTTATGCGAACGTAGGTACATGTATAGGTATAATATGGTTCTTTAAACGATTGGCCGGATTTTATTATTCGAGAAAACTATATAAGCATGGATTTTAAGTATTTTATTATTATACTATAGTTGGTCGAAATGGCTACATAATATATAATATTATATATCTGTTTTAAAATACAAATACCTACCGTGAGATCAACTATCATAAGTTTCAAATTTTCTTAAAATATCTGTACCCAAAGTGTGAGTATACATATTACATATATATTAATATATATTGTATTATTATAACAATAATAATATACGTCGATTATTTCGAGTACAACGATACAAATTTCGTGTGCATACTACATAATATAAATTTAGAAGGTCACTTATCGGCTATCGCCTATCCTTTTTTCGCTACTTATATAATCAGCTTTCTAAAGTACCTATGCTCTCCAACATGAATGTCATCGTTTTTTGTTACAGGTGAGCCGTCCTAGCACCGGTAAGTCATCATTACCCGCCCGAAACTAATTTAATTTTTTGTTCCTGTTTTGTATCCGTAATTTATAATTTTGTACCAAAAATGTGTTCCCCTCTCCCTTAGACCCAAAATCAAATCTCCTGTGAAGATAACGCATCTCTTTATTTTGCTGCAGTCTGCAAAACTGATGAAGCTATGAAGCTTTTTGCAGTATAAAAATTGAGTCTCTCGTTGATTGTGTATAAGTTCTTCAGAATTATGTCCATAAATATTTTGTCAAATCGACTGAATCCTTTGGATCGTCGCTTATCATCGACAAATGTAAATCCGCATGTCCAATGAACCTAGAATAAAGGTAATAATCCTATTATTTTTACCTACACTTTATCTTCGATTCAGAACTCCCCTCATAATTTATATCGATACGAATAAAAGGTGTTGTATAGTATATTATTTGGCTTCGTGATCGCACAAAAATTTTCTCAATATTCTCTGCAGCAGCCGCGCTCGATAAAATCTGGACTACGCATGAGATTATTAGTAGAGCTCTGTCGCTTTTATAATACTACATGGTAAGAAATACAAAAAGGTGGATTAATTTTTTTTTTTTCTATACGTTTCGCACAGGTGGTGGTTTTATTTTTTAGACTTTCCCGCGATTATGACGTCGGGGCGGCGTACGCCATGACATATATATCAGGATCTGATATTATGTCACCACCAATGTATGTGTGTGACCACAACCGTATCCTCGACAATAATGATATATCCAAACCGCACGCATGCAATATAATAATATCCGGCGTAATATATTATATCGATATAATAATATAATAATAACAGTCGGTCGGGACGCACCGTATTATATAGGTACACACGCGGGTTTTAGCGCTGTTATAACATTACATTATATCGGACGTCTTATTTACGACGCGTTTTTTTTGCGATCCGAACGGCCTTCGGATCGAAACGATTGGCGGCCGACTATATTATATCGCAACGTGATATATATATATACATATGTACACGCATCGTATATCATACATTATAATAATCTATTATTATATAATATATATATTATTATTATATTGATCGTCTATTGTGGCCGGCCATATATAGTACGTGCCCGTTTATTAAATCTGTCTCTCTCTCTCTCTCTCAATCTGTGTACCTCTGTCTCTGACTGTCTCGCTGTCTATGTCCGTCTCGCTGTCTCTCTCGGCGTGTCCGTGTCTCCCCGTCCATCTCGGCTCGGGTCCGTCTTTTCTCGCCGCATCATGTACACGCATAATACCTATACGAGCATGTATCACGCGCGGGCGCGCGCGCGGCCCGTCTCGCGGTGTCGCATTCGATTTCGTTTGATTTCTTCCGTCGTTTTTACGACGTGCGGCGGTGACGTGACGTCACACACGCGCATACGTACATATATATATATATAATATAATAATATTATAACGTTACGGGCCGTGTTGCCAATGCGTCGAGACGAATTTCCATAACGAACACGGGCGAGCTCGCGCGTGTGCGTGTGCGTAGACAATGTGCGCGCGGGCTCTCTTTGAACTCAAACCCATTAGAAATGCTAAACCCGGCACTGCATATATATGCGTACCTATGCCGTACAGGTCGTGCGCTGTTGTATACCTATGCCGATGTGTATAATATGTATATATTAGGACGAGCCGAGTTGGCGCGGAGGTAATTATTGAATATTTTATATTTTATTTGAAAAAAAAAAAAACGATAACACTGTGGTGCGCCGACTAAGCCGACAGAAGAACGACGACGACGACTATTATATTATTATTGTGTAGGTACGGCGGAAGAAAAAATAAGAGATGGAAACGAAATTGTTTTGAAGAAAAAAAAAATAGTCACAAAAGGCACGTAATTGAATATCGGTGACACCACACGGACGCGCGTGCGTTAATATTACATATTATTATTATTATTATTATTATATATGCGCGTATACAATATTATAATATTATGTTTTTAGAACGGGACGGTCGTGCGCGTGCGCGCGTACAGTCGCATGTATACTCGGCGTGCACACGTGCGCGCGCGCTCGACGAGAGGACCCCACGCGGGTTGACACCCATTCCGCGGCCGACAGCCAATGGCTCGACGCGGCCTTTTGCGCGAGGGGTTCCGCGAGAGGTGCCCCTGCGAAAAAAAACACAAACGAAAAGGACTGAAAAGAATATGGCCGTTTGCCGCGAATAATAATTATCGCGCATACAGAATAATATATAATATTATATAGGTACCGACCGCCGGCCGTACGCGTACAGTGTTATTACCATTATTATTATACCGCCGCTGCGTGTGCACTATATACCTCGGCGGCGACAATAATATGTAATATATTATTAAAAAATATATAATATCACGTCATTATCATTACACGATGTAAGTATAGTGCGTCGCAGCAGCAGTCGCGGTTTTCTGCACTCCGAAGTCGTCTACTGAATTGTTGTTTGTATTTTTTTTAAATATTATAATAATATTATTTCGTTAATTAATAATAAGACAATAATAATATCTGTACGTCATATATTGTCGCCGTCCCGACCGTCGCGTGCACAAACATTACATATTTTATGCGCGTTCGCGTCGCGTCGTCGCACGAACGCCAACCGACGATTGAAGATTTTCGTTCGTTTATCGGAAAACGGTAGCCGTCGACCGCCGCCGCCGCCGCTGAGTGCGTTCATCGCTCATCGTGACGACTCGAACGTTACATTATTATTATATTTTACCTACCGCCGCCGCCGACGTACTTGAGTACAGCTCTCGTCGTTATGCCCTTGCCGGACAGGTATCGACGTGTACAGCGCGTGTGATAACAAAATATTGTTTTACAATCATTTTATTTGGATCTGAATTCGGCGGCGGATTATCGTCCCCGCAGACTGATATCATCATGTACTCGGCACACTACAACGGATTCACGTTTCAAGGTAAGACTGCACATTCAAAGTTATCGTAATTTTATTATACTATCATCGTTGGGTTTTACAAAGTACACAGGTACAGTTATAACATAGTATTTAGGTACTAAATTGTATATTTTATATTATGATAATATCCCCGAGAATATAACAGCTGGTTAAAATGTGCAATATAATATAGTAATATACTATGATACTATATTGTATCCCGCGGTTATGTACGATTACTGAATTACAGCATCGTTTTTCAACCTTTTTGTGTCCCGCTGTGAGTTATAGGTACATACATAATTATACTATATACCACCTGCTATAAGTCTTGGAAATTTGCACGTGCCACTTTAAAAAGAAATAAATCGCTTTAAAACCCATTAATATAAAAACTATAATGATTATTGATATAAAACGCAATAACTATATATATTATTGTTTATTATATAGTTACTATTATTATGATAATTGATAAGCTTTCATTGCATAAAAAGCAAAATAGATCATTAAATTATTTTAATTCTTAAATGGCCAATAGTGATTACAGTATACACATGGTTTTTAATTTAATATTAATAATCATTTTTTTTTATTTAAACTACATTATAATTTCTTTTGTGTATTACTTATGAAGATTTTACTTACATACTACATAGTGACACACATAGGTATTACTGGTTGTAAGAACCACTTGGACTAAGTGATTCGATTCGAGTTTAAATTTATCTTATATGATTGTATTATCACACATACCTATTCACCATATTTATTATTTTCAATAGACCATGCACGTAATTTGCAGCTTTATAATATTGTTATAAATATGTATGAAAATAATAACTTTTACATTTTTTAAAAAGAGTACATCATTAAAATTTTTCGATGAACTATTTAACAATGTAGGTACATGAATTAATAATAAGAATAATAATGTACCAAAAAATTATAATTTTTAATTTATATGCTGCAATATTATGATTACTTCAGTTCATATAGTTAAATACTTAAATATGTATAATAATCTGTAACTTTTATTTCCTAGTTACATTTAAATTATAGAGTAAGGATTATTGGTTATAGCATTCCACATACTTTTTTTTATTGAAAACATAAAAAACCCTTTATTTTGATATAGAAAAATAAACGAAAAATAAATTTTCATATTTTAATTAAAATATAGCCAAATGTCAAGTATTCAAAATTTCTTGAAATGAAGAGGTCCGTGTGAAAACAAAACAAGTCACATTTTACTAATTTTTCAGGACAAGCTAAACAAAATTTGTTATCTCATTTACCACTATTGGCGGGAAATAATTCATTTTGAGATATCTTTGGAAATAAAGCGATTTTTCTGATTATTCTATTAATATTCAATTTGGCTTTGTAGATAAATTCAAATTTTGAAAACGGCTTGGTAAATTCTGGACGATTATTGTATCTCTACTTATCGTTTGTCATATAAATGTTGACATTCAATAGAACAACAGGGGTGGGCTACGTGACATTGCAGCCCCATCCATATATGTAATTTTTTTTCAATAATAATTGCCATTTTACCAACTCTTTAAGTTTTGAAAATAATTTAAGTTTTAATATAGATCCCCACAATATTATATCGGTTTACGAGAAGAGTTTTTTGGATATTATACAATTTAAATATCAATAATATCATAAAGGCCCAGTGCTTGTGAACTAGGTTAACGATTATCGGATGATATTAGATAGATTATAGGTAGTACTTATATTATGAACCTATAACGATCAAACTGCAACAATATAATATAATTTTAAATCCTATTACAACTGTAATCTAGGCCAAGGGCGTGTGAACCAGCTCGGTGGTACGTTCATCAACGGCCGACCGTTGCCTAATGTGGTCCGGTTGAAAATCGTCGAAATGGCCGCGGCCGGCGTGCGACCCAGCAACATATCCAGACAGCTCAAAGTGTCGCACGGGTGCGTGTCCAAGATACTCAACAGATACCAAGAGACGGGCAGCATCCGGCCGGGCATAGTGAACAGTGATCACGTCCAGGTAATTATATTATATGGTCGTAACCATTTTACATCCACACACATAGAACTAAGAGAGTATTGTTGAAACACCGTTTACTGATACAATATTGTTTATAATTGTTTACATGTATTATATTCTTAGGAATAAAAAAGAATGGAAAACCTATATAATATAGTATTACTATAATTTACGAGATTAGAGGGGCGTCTTAAGGGGACTTTTTCCACCCAAATATCTGTAAATTTCCCCAATTCAAAAGTCAGTACTTAGTACTAGGCATGCTTTATAATTTTTAGAAAATATTATAGAATTGGTGGAGTATTATATTCACGTAGGTGCCTATATAATTGGTGTCTCACTGTGTTTTCTGTCATGTGACAGGCGCGTCATAATCATTACTATTTCTTATTGACGGAAAAACTCCATTTACAAAATATTATACACATAAACTGTGTAATAAATAACAGATAAAATAAAAATTATAGCATTTACGAATAATATTAAAATCCACATTCAATTAAAATAACAAAATTGTATGTGGTATATAATTTTACAGCCATGATTAACAATTAACTAAAATTAATATCTATAATAATTTCTATAGCCATCAGTATAATATATTATATTCACAGGTGATGATTTTAAATATGTTTTAGAAACATTATTAATAAAGAAACTTTTTAGATTTGGTATTAATTCGAAAATTTAATCATTCGAATAAATAAGAGTGATCCGTAGAGTTATTTAAGGGTTTCAGAAAAAATGAATAATGAAGGCAACTTCTCCTTATATTTAACGATTGTTTATTGAAATATGATTATACTCCATCATAATCTAAATGTCGTGGACGTTAAATTTCGTTCGACCTTAAATTTAAATGCTAAATACGAAGAAAACGATTCTGAAAGGCCTTCAAGATTCTCAATTACACCTATGTTATTTGACTACCAAATAAGGGATGCATATTCTAATTAGGATCTGACAAATGCAAAATATATATTTTTTAAGGTATTTCAATTATTAAAATGAATAAAATGTGTACAAGAATGTGAAATGAAATCAATATTTAGAAAATCTTTATTAGTTATTTGATCAATGTGTCTATTATTAAAACATTGATTAGAATTAAATTTAGGTAGTTCCTAAGTCAGTAACTATTTCACTAATTCAATAGAAACATTGGTACACTTATAAATTATAATCAAAATAAATACAACATTGTTTAATATTAAATGAAAATATTTGGCACTTGTCGATATTAAAGCACAAACCATGTCATTAACGCCAATTGTTAAAACTATTTAAAATTTTCTTGTAATTTAATACAATTACGAATAGACTCAACTGTTTTAAATATTTTAGCGTCGTCTGCAAATTAGTTTTAAAATATCGAAAACACAAAAGCATCAGTTTTTTATAGGTATTTTAAAATCAAATTTTAAATCGTAAACCTACTATTTATTTGTTGATATTCATTTCTAGAAGATGGATACGTATGTTAAATTACCGCTATGCAACAAAATTGTTTTGGACGATTATTCATTCACGCTGTAATATTTTTCTTTCACGAAACACGAGTATAAAAAAAACAGACACGATATTTTAAACATTTGATGGGTATTAATGTATATATTATTTTTGGTTATTGGTTGTCTGAAAAACGGTATGCTACGCCCGGCACGCGTATTACATATTTTTAAAGCGTTTATCATCGTGTTTTAAATTGTAGGTACTCTAGTGGATAGGTTTTCGTAGATTTTTTAGTCAGATTATAATATTATATAAGAATAATTATTTTAAGTTTTAAAATATAATCCTCCGATTTCCCACAGTTCAAAATTTTCAAAATGGATTATTAAGTAATTATATATTATAATTATTGTTTTAAATTGCGTATTACTGATAAAATATAATACTAGATAATGAATTATACTTATTTTCTTTTTGTTCATGATCTATTTTCGTAAAAACACATAGACAAATATATGCTCTTCCTATAATTTCTTAACAATAAATTGTTATATTGATCAATAGGTATAGTTAAATTATATTCATTGATAAACGGAGTTTAGCACGATAAAATTTATTTTTTTTTATTCATTAATTTTATTGAATTTTTTACGGATTATTTACTTAAATTTATTTCCATAATTTTAACGAATTATGTACCTAATATGTTAGACATGCACAAATACTTGACAAGAAAATATGTAACTTGTATGACTATATAATAATATAAAGAACAACGTCTTAACGAGTGACAAAATAAGTTTTATCAACATAATAATATGTTATATCATAGGTACATTAATCTGTTTTAAGTTCCCGGCGATTGAGAGGTTATCGATATGTTGGCTGGAGACTTTAACGGACGTATAAAATATAAAATATGATGTTTCGTTTTCGATCATGAATATTATAATATATAATATACCTACTTTAATATATAGTTTCAGCGACGCGTGTTCTTGCGCGGGGACGCTATAATAAAAACAATAAAAACATATTGCGTGAAGATAAATTAAAAATAAATTATTCTGTTAGCACGCGCCCATTTACATAATTATACAGTGTTTGGATTTAAATTATTGGCGAAACAAAACAATAAAGGCCAATAAATCGGGCCGACCGGCGTTGATATTACATTATGATGAAGACGTCGTCATCGTGTCTTCCGATTATTGCTCTAAGGGATTTTCGGGACACATATTGTGAAACTCGTACCTACATAATATCGTCTATATGTATAAAATGTATATGGCTCATGAATATTTAGTAACTACACCTTTTTTTCGTTTTTTTTTTTATTTTTTATAATATACACGAAATTCCTGATCAATCATTTTAGCTGTTGGCATTTCTGTTTTTTTCTTCTTATTCTTTAATAGACCCCCCACAACATGCGACGAGCCGCCTGCGCGCTATTAATTAATGGACCCCAAGTGTTTTGGTTCGTGTGTGTGTGTGTGCATGTACGACACATTCCTCTCTCAATCTCTCACTCTCTCACTCTCTCTCCGTTTTCTCCATCCTCGGCGGCATCTGCACCGGTGTTCGACGCGTCTTACCTGTTCGACACCAGACAACCCGGCTCCATCACACTGTATATACTGCACGCGTGTGTATTATGGCCCATTGTTTTTTATAGTCGGTCATAAAACATATCCAAAGATAATTTCGGCAACACGTCGTCGTCGTTTTTCCCGCTCAGCATTTTGAGCCTGGAGTTATGGCTGCAGTTATCAAAAAAAAAAAATAATAATAAAAAAAAACATTTTTCTAAATTTATTTTTTGGATACTCATTATATATTGTATAGGTACGACGCGCACGTTATAATATAACGTATCGTATCAAGATCTCAACGGATATCCACATATTGATCCTTCGTACGTTCAAACTATTTTAGCAGCACTAACTGTTATATATAAAACGTTAAATTTTGTTGGTCTACTAACTGTATATAATACAGTCGAGTCTCGATAACTCGAAAACCTTGATAATTCGAATTTTTTTTTTTTGTCCCTAGGAAATTATTTTAATTAATTTGAGTTATGTAACTAGAAAAATACATAAGTCGAATTAATTTTTATCTCCCTTGACATTCGAGTTATCGAGACTCGACGGTATAATATAATATTATATTTTAAACGTTATATTCATCTTTGAGTATTTTCGTATATAAGTACTACATAAAATACTATACATTATATTATATTATTTAACGACTAACGACATAATCTTATTTTTTTTTCAATATTCAAATAATATTGTACATCTACATATACCTATATATTATAACGCTTTAACTTCTAATAAATAATAATTGTATGGTTTCTAGAAAATCTATCCGAAACGAATTTCGTATTGTGCAGAGGAAGTCAGAGATACAACAATCAGATCAGATCGTCATAGTAATTACTCAATCGACGGAATACTATCAGGTAATATAGTTTTTTTTTTTTAATCAATAAATACTTAGTATAATAATAATATATAATAATATATTATAAACAGTATAATAGTTATAAAGACATAACAGTATTATGATATAATAATATAGAATATAATATCGAATACCATAATTGACGAATTATTTACAGATCTAAAATAAATATACAAATAAAACTTTAACTCCTCAATGTGTAATATTAATTTTCACAAGTATCATATTATAATTTTATAAGCTCATTTATTCCTTAAAAGATATCTAAGTTATAACTTTATAAGCAGCAGTAGGTGTGAATGGTCAATAGGTATATTATGCTGAATTTGATCAAATGACCATACATACGCTTTACAATAATATATCTCGATGTATGTTTATCATAAATATTTCCACTTATAATTGGTCTAAGAACCATGCATCTTAAAAAAAATGTAACCACGCAATTATTATGAATTATTATAAACGAAAATCAAGAAAACTGAAAATGACAAGGATGAGTGATGATTAATTTATTTCGTATAATATAATATCATGAGTGTCATTATTAATATACCTATAACAAAATATGTATACAAATGTAACCATAAATTTGTATTAAAATGTATTATAAATAGCCGGTGAAAAAAGATTTAATATTTTCAGATATTCACTTTTATACGTGGTTTAAAACTGACAATTATTATTATGAATACAGTTTACACACTATTATATATCGGTATTTCAAAAGGTTTTTAGAATATTAAAAGCGTAATTTATTATATTTACCTATTCAAATTGTGTAAAATAACTTACGCATGTAATACGTATGTATAGCTGGATTATAAATTTGCGTAACCGCATTAATAATAATCACACACACACACATACACATTCACAATACTGCAGCGCACCTATTAGTAAACACACAAAATGTTAAATATATATATAATATTATCAAAAATAAATTACACTAAACATAAAATTGCTCGTTTTATTCAAATTCAAATGTTCTCCATACTTCGTAGTATACGCATAATATGTTATATTATATTTATAATATTATGCTTTAGGTAAATTATAAAGAATTGATTTATATGTTAAAATAGAGGAACTAGTTACTATAGACGCAACATTATGTACATGCGTATATCCGTGCATGTATGTATAACTGGCACTGCTGTATAGTATACAATATCAATTTGTATAGCCGTACAAGTACATATATATACGTTTGGACATAAATTATAAAACTCACACACAATTCGTTAGATAGAAATTATATTTTACGCTCATATTATACCTACGGCCTGCGTGAAGGAAAACATTTTCTCAGCGTATAGACAAATGCAGTGTGTCCGTTGTTGGGGTATTATAGGTGGGTCACTCGTATATTATAAAGTGACGATATATATTATATCATTGTAAAATAAATAACGCATCCATTTAACACACATTTTCGCGATATTAAGCTCACCGCGTGACTACATATACCTACCTATAATATATCAACATCGTATAAGGTATCGATTTAAAAATTTAAACGTTCGCGTCACACCACGGGTACCTATATATAATATATTATAATACATATACGCCGGCACAACGTAATGGTATTTACCGGTAGGTATTTATAAGTGATGTATATAATACTTCTATATACACGCGTAGGTACCTACACTCCGGCGACAATGCCGGTATATATATATTGATGGTTTTTTTCGGTCGCGCTACCGATGTACGATCAACACCGTTTAACTTGTTTTGGCCGTCGGCCTGGAAATCTGAGTAAATACGATATTGGTACCAGCTACCTATAATATAATAATATATTATATCACATCGATATGATCCTGCGACTGCAGGGTGCAGTAGCGTAATTGACCGCTTCGGACTATCAATATACCTATATAATATTATATATATATGTACGCGCGACGATGATAATGGTAATAATAATAATAAAAATATATACAATAATACATATTATTATTAAGAAGGATTCGAAAAACTTCCATTAATCACGAGGTCACGACCATTATTACATAATAATATATAATGTTGTGGGGGGCACAAAGCGTTGCGTGCCACTATTGTCATTGGGTATCTCAGCAGCAGCTACTGCAGATCGCCGAAAAAATCTTAATGATGGATTTCACGGCATTATTATAGTTATTGGCTTCCGGAATACATCATTAAGCCCCCGCGCAACGACGCACATTATTATAAAAATAACATCGGTGGCATTTCTGGAGACTTCGGGCAGCGGCGCGCCGGGGACACGTATATCGTGTTTTCTCAACTACGTCCTGCTGTTTCAAAATTGTATCATAAACATATATCATTCGGCAATGGACTGCTACTGCATTGTTGCCGCGCTGCCAAAAACCGTGTTCGAATATTTTACTCGGGATTTTTTTTTCATTTTTTCTAGGGCAGCAGGGGTTGTTCTTGCGCAATATAAATTGTTTCTTTTGACGTCGCTGGCGTCGCCAGATTTTGGCCATTATGCGTCGTTTATGTAGAATCCATTTCACACCAAATCAGATATAAGTTATTGGCGAAATATAAAGCCAAATAAGTACATTATAATATATAGGTGTATGATATTTATATATGGATAATACAACAGTACCTACTACATTATACTGCTGCAGTGCGATACTGCAGTTAAAGGTAAACACTACAACTTGATCGAAAAGTACTATTTAAGTTTTTAGAAATATATTTTGTTCTTAAATTAATAATGTTTAATGATTTCAAAACGATAGATTTCAAAAAAAAAAAATCATATTTTTAGCTACTGTTTTTGTAGTTTACATTTTTAACGATTTTTTTTAAAAATTTTTACAACAGCATACATTTTTAGTTTCCCATTCTATATGAATTTTTTTTTTATAACTCCAATGTATAAAAATAAAATTTTCAACGAGTTGTTAGTTAGTTCAAAGAATTTAAAATTAAGATGAGTGGTGGTACCTCGCGTATTTTAGTCCAATATAATATGGTCATCTAAACTTGAAATTGTTATAAACTTATAACAGACATTACCATATCACACGATATTATTATTAAATATTATATTTTTGTAACAATAATAATATCATTTTCACAAAACTACGAAAACAATAGTAAAAGTTTATAGTGCATATTTTTGCATATTAAGTGATTTTGTAGTTTTAAGAGCATATTTCATAATTAATGATAATTTAAAACAATAGTTAAGACAATATGATAATTCGGCAATAAAAAATAATAAATAGGTACCTAGGTACATTATAGAGTAGATTTTTATTTTGAGAATTTTGAATAGGTATTATTGTTTTATGTTTTAAAAACCTTAGTATAGACTATAGTTGATATACAAATACAATGTTCCGTTCCTATAAATAAATGTTGAGTAAGAATTATAAAATATAAAATATTTATGAAAATTGTGGGTAAAAAAAAATTAATGCTTAATTTTAGAGCATATTTGTACCTAATTTTTTAAGTGCACAAGTGCATATTTAGTATTTTTAAGTGCATTAATTTCCAATCCATAGTCATTATTTACAAAGACGATTATAAAGAACGTTTATAGAAGACTACAATTTAATACAATTAAAGACTATTGGCCTATACTATTTATCACAGGTTTTTTTTTATACATAACGTATAATACGCTTGTACAATACAATATTATACAATTTGTATCATACAATCTACATCATTGAAGGCGACTTAGTGAGTCCACAGAAATTCGTTAATTCATCAAACAAATTTTTCATTCCACGAGTACATACAAATAATACAGTATAATAATATGTTACTGTAGCCGCAAAATAATAGTACCTATAATGGTGACTTCGATAATGTTGATTAAAATTCCCAACTTCCTCAAAATTAATATTTTTTGAATGTACTTACACGATAAATATCATTACTATTGAGAAACTATAAAAAAACCCACCGGATACTAAGCCCCGACTTGTCAAATGTCATTGGGAACCATGGCGTCTATATATTTATCGATCGTTTATAACTATATTATAAATTATATAGGTATTTACTTATTTATGAAGGATTATTAAAATATAATATATATTACGCGTGTATAAATGAATATTATCGTGTGAAACAATAATAATATTTGCGGTATCTGACACTATCTGTCTATATATTACAGTATGATATTATATTATTATGCCGCATGTTCACGTCGTCGGCTATTGTCGGAACAAATATTATGTTATAATATGATAATAGATTATGTATAACCATATACGATATTCACGAAAGGTGGTCGGAAAATCATGAAGTGACCTGAAAAATGAAATTACAATGAAGTGTCGACGGACTGTCGTGAACCGCACATTAGGCCCCAGCTGCAGTACAGGCACATTATAATAGCGCGGCACGGAGAAGGGCGTTCGGTAAGTTAATACGCCGCACCAATAGTGGTCGGCTCGAGATCGTCGCTGGATGCGTGTGTATAGACACATAACGTGAAATATGGGACACGATAATAACACACCTGTGTGCGAGAGAACATATCTGACGACAGCGACAATAATTAAACTAAAATATACGAATTAACCTTGAAGTTCCCTTAAAATTGAAAAAAAATAAAATAATACAACACGATCGTGTTTACAAAATATAGTGAAAATCGTTACACCGCGCGGGGTCTATAATTTTCAAACGCCACAGTATAACGCGCTGTTTTTGTACAAACTCGACGCCGAAATAATGATATTATTAGATATTAGAAACAATATTATTATAATAATTTAATGATGCATGGGTACCCATTGGTATATGTATATTTTTTTACACAGCGTTCCTTACATATACGACGCGTGTGGGTCAGTGGCGGATCGCCGGGCGAGGCTATAACTACCTAGGCGCACAGCCTCACCTTTATATTAAAATAATAGAGGGGAGGAAAGAAAACATTTTTCGTTTAAATATTTCTTTGCGTTCGACAATATTTTTAAATGTTCTACGATTTTTATCATTATTTGGACATTTAATCTAATTTTATAATGAATGCAATATATTAATTAATATAAAATACACTATAGGTACATTATATAATATATGGAACGGCCGTCGTGATGCCACACTGCAACGTTCATATCCCATCTTGAGTGAGGCGAAAAGTATAATAATAATATTATTATTATTATTATATTATATTACCAAATGAAACAGAAAAAATATGGCCTTAGAGGTATCTTATAGTCGTTAGTATAGAAAAAAAATCGCAGCGTGATGTCCGAGATCCAACAATTCCCATCACATCGATGTTTATAATAATATTATGATACATTTGCTATTATATTCAATATTATTCTAGATAAATGGCGAAAGTTTTACCAGTACCATGAAGGTCCTACAATATTATGTATTCAATATCTATATTATCGACATCAGTTGTTTTATCAATAGACACCCATCTTATTTCCCCACTCTGTTAAATTACATTGTCTTTTTTCAAACATAATATTATACATTAATATATAGAAATATTAATATAGAGTAGGTTTTCACTAAAGTGCTTTTATACTATAAGTATATATTGTATTGTATGAAGTAGTATGACGTGTACTTTTCAAGAAACTTTCGCAATTTAAAGTTCGAAATTTCGAATAAATCTTTGAAAAAGAAAATGATTACGTTAAATAATTGACTATGAAATATAGGTGGGTATAATAAGAGATAAACGTATATAACTTTATTTTAGAAAGTATTAAAAATTCATAAAACTATATACCTAATATATATGTTAAAAAAAATAATATGCATTTCTAATATTGTCTTTTTGAAATTCGTCATTGTACAGAATGGATTACTGTGGCTTTTGGTCTGCTAAAATGTATATTATAGAATAACATGCAAGATGAAAAACCTACAATATCTGAGCCCTATAGTTGTGTATTTTGAAGTCACGATTATAAATAAGTAGGTATATTAAATTCTTTAATGTTGTGTTTATACTTTGTATAGCTTTGAGAACATTATTATTCTTCCAGAAATTTCGAAAATTCATGCATCACCACTTGGTGTGGGTGTATTATAATTATTGTATTAATTAAATATAATATGTGTCGGTTGCAGTTGTGACGATATAATTACATTAGTTTATGCAACGATATAATGATGTTTCGTAAATTCACGCTGACAATATATTATTATAAGTTATACCTACTGTATATAATAATAATTCGTTGACATTATAATACGAGTTCGGTAAAAAGGGGCGAGCCCATCGCGTGGTTAAAAATACAAACTTGCTAATTTATTTCGCAATCCTCTCAGCTCTAACAATGCGTTTAATTATGAGACACGTGATAAGAAATCAGTCAATAAGAGAAAGTTTAGGAACGTACGTTTCGAATATTGCAGAAAATTGTAGAAATATAATGCATGCAACTATTGGCGCGGGCGAATGACGATAAATCTTAATATTAATCGCAACGTTGGAAAAATAATATCCAATATGTATAACATAAGTAAACCGTTAACCGTTAGTTATAAATTATAATAACTAAACAAACGTCAAGAAATAAATTATTAAATTAGTAAAGTATTAAATTGACATCGAGTACCGCCGACCTACCTACCGAATAACGATGATGTGTTCAGCGTTGTAATAACAAGACTCACAAGAACACATACATTTTATTTTAGAGCGGTACAGGAAAACATTTTGACTCTAATAAATCAATAGAGTATAATGTTTTCAATTTGGCATTGACATTGTTCCAGACAACGGAATTGCAATAATTTATCATGGCAGACAAAATTGTATTATAATAATAATAAATTATTAGATGTTTCAAAAATGTTTAAAAAGTGTGTTATCAGAACTTATATATTAGATTATTATAAGAGATATATATTATTATACTAAATTTGCAGAGATTTATTAATACATTTAAGGGGGAAACAAAATATGATTAAAATAATCATCATACGGGAATAATAATATTGTAATTTATCATTCGTTCGTCTACAGTTCAACGGCAAAGATATACATAGCTATAATAATAGGTAATAATGAATTCTTTATATGCTATATATGCATGTAACCGGAATCAATAATTTTGATATAGACTTGCAATTTAAAAGGATAGGTAAGTATATTTAAATTTAATCATCGCTATGTAAAATAGTTGTAATACATTTGTAATGAATCGTTTAATCCTGATGGGTTCAATACTTTATTATATGATCGACTCAATACGATGGTTAGCGTCAGTTCTAAAATAAATGAATCGACAAAAATAAAGACGAATATAATGTAATCAACATAGTTGTTGGTTACAAAAATTTGTTATGTATCCATTCATCGTAGATGGTTATTGGCCTACTTTTGGATAAAAATAAGTATATACTTGATGTCTTACCTATATTTTTAGGTAATTTTTTGCATATATATGTCACACATTTACTCATTGAAGTACTGGTACTTAACTGATAAGGTAAAACCGGGTTTGAGATTAGTATGTTCTATTCTCACTCGATGTAACCATTGTCCCGGCGTGAGGGATATCCAGGAAGTGTGGTCACACAGGTCCCCACGCCTTTATTTTAGTGTTATTATATTATAAGAATAATATTTGTATTTATTCTCATAATGTCAATGAAGGTTTTGTAATCTTGAACTGATAAGATTAATATAGAATATTAAAGATTAAAACATTACCTATATTTACGGATTTATTTGTTGTCCGGAGTCTTTTATTAGTTGGGTCTTCACATATTTTATCAACTACACAGGGTCTCGAAAACCATATACATACAGTGATGGCACTGCATATTATATTGTATTATATAATATATATTTTTAACGAAAACTAAAATATAATATGTGGCGACTTGGGCGACTTTTTGCACCGTGCGTGGGACCACTAGAATCCACTGTTACCTAGGTAGGTACCTTGATGACGTAACGGTACATTTCTTTGTAAGCCGGCCATCACGATAAGAACAACGTATCGTTGAAAACAATAAAGATATTAATATCACATTACTTTTTTTAACGAGCACTGTTAACTGAATGGTATATACGCGACGGACAATAATTCAATATATAATATATTACCTATGCTATTGTTGTATTGTTCTGGGGAGGGGTGGGCAATGGGTTGCAATATTTTCATTCGCAGCGGTTTCTCAAATCCATTTTATACGTTTATATAATATAATGTTACTCCGATCGGTATAATGGTACCGTGGTAGTGACGTCGGAAGTCGTACCGAGAAAATCACCACAGTCATTATCGTGGTCAAATATACCAGTAAGGTATATAGAATATAGAAATCCGACTGATAACTTACTTCCCGACACTATTTATCCAATTTCTCTAAACTATATTATACTGCAAGATGTACAACGCGTGTGTTAAAGAAATAAATTAACAGATTTGTCTCTATATAAATATTTTATACTGTAAATTAATATATTATATACCCACCCTAATATGTGTATTCAATTAGTATAGATAATATATAGAATTTAAAAATCATTATATAATGTACCATAATGGAACTAGGTACATAGTTTTGATCAGAATTTATATTACTTAATAATAAATATGTAATTGCTATAATTCGTCAATAATCAATATTATTATTAGTAAAATTTATTAAAAACCTCAATCTACATAGCCGGCATAACGTTAAACTTTTGTTGTTTCCGTCTTTAAATTGTGAATTAAATCATCAAGTGAGCGTTTTAAAACTGTTAAAGATTCAACTTATACTTTGAAATTAAAGTACTAATAAATGCGTATGAGATATCTTAGATAATATTCTTGCCTTTGAGTTTGATAATAGGTCAATAAATTCACTCTAATATCAAAGAAACAACAAAAAATCGATTCTGCTGCGCGGAATTTAAAATAGATTTTTTATTATTCGACGGATAGACTAAACGTGTGGATCAACAACCAAAATCCTCATTAAAAATTTATAGTAAATATTTTGTCTACGTTTGATGATTTTAAAAAATACGACTCTATCTAAGTTTAAAATGTATAATAAAACATTTAGCTATAGGTAGGTTTACCTGAGGTTTTAGCACATCTATATGATGCGATACTATATATTTTATATCCTATTTTTATCTATAGTATTATAATGTTCATATTAATATAATATATATTTCAACCAGTGACTATATTATACTATCTGTAATATTCATACACTACAATACACAATAATTTAAGCCGACAAGTCATCAAACGATGCGACAAAGGTTAATTTTTTATTCGTTTGGTCGTGCAGTTTGTCGCGAAAGATCCACCTGTATATAATATATATTGTACATAATATAATGTCCTACATTAAACCTGCGGTGGCTTCGCCGTTTCACGATGTTGCGTGCGGGGGCGCTATATAATAATATATGGGCACGCAATGTTTTTGTAAAACACATCGGCGGCGACCCATTGACAAATTTTTAATAACATGACGACGAGAAAAAGGAACGCGTCGTCGGCGTTGTGCAATAATAATAATATGTATAATACAATATATTATTGTTATTAATATTATATATTGGGTGTATATTATAGTATGTTTTCCGCAGCGCGGTGGCCGACAATCGAATTTGCGGACGTCGTCGGTTCGTCTATCGCGTATATATACATCCAAGTGTATATAATAAAGCGGCGGCGGCTTGTGTGGTCGGCTTCGTATCAAAGAACGAAAGAATGGATATGGAAAAGAAAAAATGTTGTTTAGCAAAAGGTGTCGATGTAATAAAAACTGCTGCAACAAATTGCTCATTTGTACTGTATATATCACGCGCATATAGTACTGCAGTATAGTGCGGGGGGGAGTCAATTTCGGTCATGTTTTTTCGGTCTCATTGACGTGCACACACCCACACCTATGTATGAAACCGCGCACAATGGATCGCGAGGTATACTCTACACCGGGGTGACCCGAGGAAAAAAGGAAGCCGCGAGGGCCACCGGGCTAGTGTGTGTGTGTGTGCGGCACTGAAGCGGACTGAACGGGCGACGATTATAATATATATTGTAATATAGTGACGCGATCCAAGACGACCAGAACACACGTATAATAACATGTATAATGCGTGCGTGCGTGCGTGTTATTATTATTATTATTATATGTAGTGTTGCAACAAAAACGCAAAGACCCTCGGCGGCGGTGGAGACGATATTTTGTGTTTGTGTGCGCCCCTGTGCAGCGGGTCAAAGGTACCGCCGCCGCCGCCGCCGAACGGGGTTAAAAGCCGAATTTACGAGTCGATTTCCATTATTCTGCACTATACATCGCGATTGTCGCCGACCGCCGTATACTGTATATAGCCTGTATTATACGCGTAAACGACGAGGGTGCATATCATAATAATATAGTATACAATATATTATACGTAAAATAACGACATCGCAATATAACATATTATATAGTACGTATATACATGAAGGTGTATATTTTGAGAAACATTTTGTCGGGGCGTAAAGATCCGATATCTTAAGTCACAATTTCTTTGCGAAATATCTCTTATCAGCGTTATCTATTACGTAAGAATACTGTTTTTCACTTAATTTTTTATCTTTCCTGATTATTGCATACGATAGTAAAATCTGAATACACGCACAAAACAAAACAATTTAAAACACATCAATGTAATAAAGCATTCAATGCTCCGCTCAGAATCTAAAAGCTCTGTGTGCGGGTCTATTCCCACCCCCTCATTACCACGTAACTGTTCGTACTAACTCCTAACACACATCGGTACAAAGAATAACGTACAAAAATATAAAATATATAATATTACTTAAACAAAAAAGAGTACCTATATGATTTAGATGTATAAAATAACTTAAAATGAAAATCAAAGACAATAAAATTTTATCCTGACTCCTGAGATAGTTATACTTTTATTAAAAATAGCCAATTTTTAAAAAGTTATAGCTGTATTATTATATAAAAAAATGCACCAATACTTTAAATATCTACTATGGCAGAAGCAGAAGTTAAAACAAAAAGTTGATAATCCCCAAGCCCTAGATAACAATGTTGTCTAAATAAGCTTGTTGATCATAACTTAATCATATTATAATAAATTATAGGTACCTAGTGCATGTAATTTCAACGTAATTTACAACGGAGGGTTCTTGTAAATTACTTTTAAAGTTTGAAATAGTATTTAAATAAACTATGCTTATAATTTTAACTATTCATAAAATGTTGTTTAAATTGCCCGTGCAAAATCCCTTAAAAATGTTACACTGAAATCTTGCTATTATTTAACACCCAGTGGTACTAAATATTATGTATTTAACTTTATCTTGCACAAAGATAAATAAAACCCTTTTCCACATAACCTTTTAGCAAAAGCTAAACAATGTGTATGCTAAATTACTCTACTCTGAATTTAAGCATAACATTATTGTTAAGTGTATTGATTATTTTTCAAAATTTCAAGTGGATTTTAGAAATTCTCGTTTTTCTCGAAATTGATAACAATTGTACAGTCAAGTGGGGGGTATCATATTTTAGACGCATTTTTATCGCACCGTTTCGTTTGCGTTGTAACACAATTCGCTACGAAAGTCTCTAATCTCAATTGCACAAAATGTGACACTATTTCAATTACGACGATAGTAATAATATAGGTTTCACATCGGGGTAGGTAAATACTCTACGCAAGTACGAGTTCACCGTATTCACAGTGGCCACAGTTACACAATGACACATTCGTTGTCTCCTGGGACCGAAGTGCATATAAAATAAATGGCTGTGAAAATATTAAATTGCTTATATGTATTATATTTATATATATTATATACGTATGCATATCTCGATCTCTCCTTCTCGCCCTTGATCGTCTCCACGCAATAAATTATACAGTTATTTTTCTATTCCTCGGTCGGACGGTCAGCAGCGTGCGTCGGGCCGACCGCTACTTAATTGAAAGAACGTTATTTCGCACCGCATCATAATAATAATATAATACGAATAATTGTTGGAAAAAATAACTCGTTTGTCCACAACAATTAACGTTGCCTTAATGTAACGATGAAATATTACACGTTAATTTGTATAATATACCTTACACAGTTATACATATCATAGCGAATGTACTCGGGCGGGAAGCACTATATTATACGACGTTTTGAATTCCATCCGTTTTCGTTTCTGTAAAATAATAATGTGATAGTGATTATAATTATGTATAATGATAATATTGTACAATATTTTATCTGCAAATATGCACACGCTGGTAGGGCGATCGAACCGATAAAACGTATTATCATTATTATTATTAATATTATACGACGATGATTATTTTCCCGAAGATTCAAAAAACTTTTGTATAATTCGATAATACCCGTTCTTCTAGTACTATTAAACATAATAAATTGCTATTGGGCGCGATGAATCGGACAAGTGGTTCTGGCAGTTAACACGTATAATTTTTCTCGAAATCTTCGAGTTATTTCAATTAAACGCGCGCGCGTACCTACCTATATAATATATATATACCAGCTATTGCGGTAATATACACCGGAATTAACAGCAGCTGCGATACTAATCTGACCCCAACAGCTCGACTATAATATATTATATTTTATAATTATGCACGTGAGGTTTTTTCTTATTTTATTTTTCCTTAATTTCGTATTAAATTTAATTTTTTTTCATCAACGGTCGTCGCCGTCGCAAGTTGTTCACCACATCGTAAACGTCAAAACGATCTTGTCATAATCGAATTAGAAAAAAAATTACGTTTCGTCATAAAACGTAATAAAATATAATATATACCTAAAGGTACCTACTTCAGATATATAAAACAACTGTATAATAATTAGTTATTAGTATAGACAGTATAGTGATGAGAGGTGACTGATTAGCGATGGCCAATGATGTCGAGGCAATATTTGGATACCGATATCGTTAGAGACTTATTATTCGATGTACATAAAATGTATATAATATTATATTAAATATGCATAATGCTACATTGGACTCGATTCATCCGAAGAACGCGAAGTACTTTAACTATTGGTAACAAATTCAATTTGAACTACGTACCTATATAGTATAATAACATACCGTAAATACCTAAATCCCAAGAACAACCTGAGATAAAAAAAATAAAAATAAAGCTTTAGATAATAAATTCAAATCCTAAGTAGAAGATTCATCATTCATTTTTAGTCGTATTGTAATCATTGACATTTTTCGATAGGATTTGATATTAGGAATTATCCCATCGAGCCATCACTATTATGGTATTAACATATTATAGTGATTACTTATTAGTATTTGCAGTGAAAAAAAAACTGCTCGTGAAACTAATGATATAATAAATATAGATATACAAAGACTTTATTGGCAGTGTATGCGATAAAAGAAAAAAAATTGTGCAGCCGAAAAGTGCGTATAGTGATATAATAAATACATGATTCATAATAAATTTACTGTCATTAATAAATCAATTTTGTGAGTGACTTTTATATCAAAGAAATATTTCTGGACTAATATTTAAGTTTTCAGTACTCTGATTTACGCAGAACACAGGTTTTAATGGCATGATAATTATAGATGAAAAAAGACAATAATACTGGTATTTCAATTATCTTCCAAACCCTTCGGAAAGGCACCGAAAGGATACCGCACCGGTATATCTTTGTTTTTAATTCTTACCAGCTACCGCTCTATATATTAAAATCAAACGGTACATGATAATATATGATACAAATCATTGTGCGAGTATACAATACACACATAATAATAGTATAAGTATTCGTAGGACGAGCAGTATAGGTATCTATCGCAAGACGGTCACTTACAGGGTCAAATCTTGTGTGTGTCAAACCTTCCTCCCACCCCCAGATCTCATATCAATTGATGCAAAGAAATATTAAACTATAAAGTGTTTACATGGCGGAGGACGTGCGATTGGAAATATAAATATGTGCTGTACCTAAGAAAAAACTTGTTCCTATTTTGTATTTTTTTTTACTTGAATCCATATAAATTATTCAAAAATAAGATAAATTTAAAACCTAGGTGATATGCTTTTATTTAGGTATTTGTTATACACCATCTCTAGCCGACAATTCAACAATAAGCTCATGTGATGGATTTGAAAAACGTACAAGATAAAAATATTTGAGCGGCGTACATTCAAATGAATGCCAGCCACCCCTCCCCCCACCAAGATCGTCGGTCTGGATCCGTCACTGGTCCCTTTTGTATCTTACGTCGTCACCTCGCATTATATATATATACATAAATTATTTGTATAATGCATAAACCGTACGTTGTAAGTACTTGTTTCATAATGTCACCGTCGCGTCGTCCGTGAGCAGGAATATTATTATTCAAAACAATAATGATAATAACATGTTCTGTGGCGATGACGATGAGATGACTGACGTGGAATGAAACAAGGAAAAAAAATGAGGAAAAAAAAAGCCCGCAGCAATACTGCGTTTACGCGCGGGCTGAAAACAAACGGAAAGAACGGCCCCCAAAGGACGAAATAGGGAAAAAAACGTACACCTAATATATCATAATAATAATATAAAAAGACGACAAAAATTACCGCTTCCTGACGCGTATCAGTGTGTCCCGTCGGCGGCGGCGGCGGCGGCGCAACGTTATTAATGGGCAAAGTGCGGGTGGCCCGAGCTCGGCGGACCCGCTCACAATGCACCGAACGCTCTCCGACCCATTGATCGCGGACAATGGCGTGCCATGCAAAACACGCCGCCCTGTCTCACTCGGGCCGTCCGCCGTCGCTCTTTTTCGGCGCGCTATTTGCCGACCGACATTACAAACGCATATTATTATTATACATTGTATATTATTATATTACATACATAAATATATACACGACCTGTACAATAATAATAATATATACACGTGTACAACACACACACACACACACACACACACACACACACACGCGCGCGCGCGCACACGCACACACACACACACGCGTATGGGAAGATAAGGTACTCGTCTTATATAATATAATATATGATAATTTTATCGCGGGCGCTTATATATATATATAGTATGTGCCCGCCACCAGACAGCGCGGTACGCCTTTTCATGTGTTGCCGAGGTAATATTGTATAATATATAATATAATATAAACGCGTAATATTATTATTATTATTATTATTATTATTATTATTACAGGTATAATAATAAAGCGCACGACCGACGGCCGATAAAAAGAAACGCATATTTTGTGCTGTACTAATAATAATATGTGGTACTGGGTGATTCGCCGGGCACGATCAGCCCCCTTTTTTAAATTTAATAATTTATTTATTCAAATTTCGATTTTTGGAATTTTTAAATATAAACTTAGTCGAGGAGTATCTGCTGTGGCTATTTTTATCGAACGAGAACCCACCGTTTATTTCCTATAAATTATTAAACAAATTATTTTTTTTTTTTATTCTGTATGCACCTTATAAATCGAAAAATGGACCCATTTTTATATTATTAGTTTTGAATATTGTAGCTATTATTCATACTATACTATAATAGTACCTAATTATTATTATTATAGAAACAATAAAATTTAGGTATTAAAAATACAGATTATTCTTCCAACAATCAACAACTGTTGTTCGTTAGTAAAAAAGTTTCATGCAAAACGATTGGAACGAGTGTAATTCGAACATTATATTTTTCTGTTATGAGTACTTAGTTTGTCGAATTCTGTACTGACATTTGGCCTTACCTAAATATATGTACCAGAGTCTTACTACAATTTATTATTTATAGTTAATATTGCGGGAAATGTACCCATTTATATTATCGAATTTGTATACCTATAGAGTATAATAACTGTGGGAATTTTTTTTTATGTATTTATTTTAAAACGAGTATTTTAATAGGAATTTGATAAATGAATTATTTAAATAGGTACTTGCATTTTATTATAACTTATTTTAAAATAAAATTATGAAAAAAAAATTCATCGCTTGATCACACATAGTTTATATATTCTCATCAAAAAATGCGATATTAAGTAAATGTTTTCTATATTAACTATAAATAAACTGTAGTAAGAATCCTGAACACAGATTTGCAAATGTTACAAGCGTTTGTAAGACAGACACATGCAGGGGCGACGTCCTCTTAAAACTGCAGTTATTTTAACTGTCAAAGTCTCCTGGCACGCGCAGCGGGGGGGACTGAAGTCTCTTAGTAACCACTTAAGACCGACCACGTAATAATTATGCTTAAATAGCGGCTCATAAAAAGAAAAAAGTGGCGCACTCAATATGGTGGTCTACGAAACACATCTGGCGACCTATTGGTTAAAGCCGCAATTTGATGCTAAAATGTCATTAACTCACTATATACGATTCGTACCAAAAGTGGTATAAATGTTAAATTTCGGAAAATTGTCCGGTCTTCCGATTATCATCATTAATATAGCCCCGCAGAACACATCCTGGCATCCTGCCATCCTGGATATGTATAATATTATACCATATATGACATATAGGACGTACATAAATGTAATGACGACTTTCGCACAGCTATCTCTAACCCTTCTCTTCATTTTTGAAAAACTTCACGTGATATATATACAATATAATATTATAATCATGATCAAAATCTCGTGAAACAATATTAAAACTTGCAGCATGAACTGATGATGAGTAATGGTCGGATGCAGGTCGATTATAGGATAAGGTTTAGAAACCTGAATTATATTATATTTGCTCTAAAAATGTGTCAAATATGAATCAATAGTTCGTATAATATATTATATAATATTTTAATTAATTAGGTACTCGACCAAAAATAAAAAACCCCTATTTATTGTTTTATTTTCTTTATTTCAAATTTACAGTGTACGAAACGTCATGTTATACGACTGTTATAGCGGTACCTACCAAAAATAAAATTGTTCAATCTGCAAAATTTACAAAAATATTTTTGCCTTAGTATCTTATAAATAATGGTTAACTATTATCGCGTTTTTATCATAGGTATATAATTCAAAACTAAAAATGTTAAATGACTCGATCATTTAGGTAGGTATATTTATAGGTACTATAAGAAACTGAGGTGTATACAATATATGCGAAGTAGTTACACTCTAATGACAAAATATGATTTACTCATCCAGATATTTATGCTTTACGAAATATGACAGTCTGAGTAATATCTGCATGATTTATAAAGCGTTGGTGTTTCAACCATCCAGAACTTTACGTAAACTCAGAGTACATAATATGGACAATCAAATGTGTATAGGTAATTTAGGGTGGTCCTTATATGGCAGTTTTTAAAAAATATTTAAATTTCTCAAGGGAAAACCCCTAGATTGGTTTAGTTAGATATAAAAATGAAATATTAGAAGTTTCAAGACAATCAGAAAAAGTTAAGCCGTGCCACAAGAGCCCCAAACTTATTTATTTTTGATTTTCACAAATTATTTTATATTTTAAATTCTGACCAATGAAATATAAATTTTTTACAAAATTGTATCTAACAATATTTGTATAAAATACTATTTTATAAATTTTACATCCTTTATTGGTTTTCATAGAATTATTATTTTACAAACAAATAGCATTTTTATACTAAATTTTGTTTATTTTTATAATTTTGTGGACAAAGAGTCCCATTGTCACATCCAATATAGAACGTTTATTTTGTTAACTATAATCTATATCAATAATCAATATAATAAGTATTATAATATTGAAATATAATTTACTTCATACATACAATTGAATAGAAAAGTATTTAGTATAAATACAATATTCTACATTATGGTTTATCTTACCGGTTTATTGAAGATAAAATGCAATACCTAACTAAATTCAATAAATATCTATTTTTGTCTTATCTTATCTTGGATACTTGAATATGGATTATTTCATGAACAAACTGACCTGTACTAGGTATATTGTTTAAAGAGGTTTTAGTTTTGTTGTGACTTTGGTTTCAAGATTAGGTATTATATATTGAATGTAATGCAAATTGTGTTATTAAAGTTATCAATGATAACTGATGCATATATCATAATTTTTCCTTGCATATTTGCATGCATATTTTGTCTATTTTAGCTCCTATAACTTCTCATCCTTACTTATCATGGTTAAAAAAATTAGTTTACGTGATGCTAACTACATATACTTAGTTGGACATCCATCATCTCAAATCGTCTGTAGTAAATTGCCGTCAATTCAACAGGTGTTATCTGTGTTTTTTTATAAAATGCGTGAGGTAAAGCTTAACATAAATGAAAGTTCTAAATTAGTTATAAAAGAAGTAAGTATTTTCTGGCAAAAAGCACGTATACCGATAAAAGCAGAACAACACTGTATTACAAAATTACAAAAATATTGCTGTGAATAGAGAGATTTACAAAAATTGCAGCACAGAAAAACTGAAACACAACTAAAAAAAAATGAACAATTTATTTCGACATGAAATGATCTATTTGATATTGCACAAGCTGATGCACTGAATATTATAAAAATAAAAGAAGATAGATCATTTTTAATTTCTCAAAGACAAAAAAACCGTCCTGGATCAATGCTTGGAGTTGATTTAAAAACTACCAGAAAGGAAGAAAGGGCTGCAGAACGATTGAAAGTATTTGAAAAAAATAGAAAACGTACTTATAGTGAAATGGAAATAGCTAGTGAGTTAAATTATTAATATTTTGAAAATATTAAATTTATTAAGTATTAATATTGTATATTGTTTTTAATTATTTTCAATCATTTCCAAACTTTACAAAACTCATTTTTATCACTATCTAAACGACTTTGGGGGGGTTTTATCTGAATAAATCAGAGATCAAAAAATAAGGACCACTCTAATATAATTATTAATTCCCATACCTAACCAGCTATACCTATAGAAAAAAATAATATTATATTATGCGTCATCATATATGATGTATATGACTTTAAAACACGTCATGCATTTAAGCCTTCCGTCAACGCCGAGAGGTGGAAATTTTCGAGGGAAAAATCATACAATATTTACACAGTGTTATGATAATATATACATAGTTTAATGATTAAGTTACTTTTTCCTATACAATATAATATTTTTTGCAGAATATAGTTTGTGGTGTCAGTGCTCACACGTTTTTAGTTCGAACGCCTCGTAAAACAGTCTGATTTCGATACTTATTTTTGGATTATGAAGATTTTATACAGGACCTATAGATACCAAACTCTATTTTCAGAAGGTGAATTAAAGTCTAAATTAATTATTAAGCATTTTTAGATGTATTTTTTATTGCATATAGTTATTATTAAAGTTAATAACTCTATAAAATCGTTGAGCCCAGTGCGATACCCTTAAACAGAAAAAAGCTCTGGTTAGTTAAAATTTTAATGTACCCAGGGGGCAATTTTGGTTTCGCTTACATACATCCCAGCTGTGATTTCTTTATTTCCGTAAATTAAATATAACCGTATATTTTAGTATGTAAAAATCCGAAGCAATTTGCTCCATTGCTTGAGGTCAGTCAGTTGCATAGTCATATACCAACGGATCTATCTCGTTTGAATTCGAGGCAATTAAGACATAAGACATAGGTACCTATAATAATATGATATTATATCAAACATAATATTTTCGTGTCCATCGTAACATTTGTTAAACTGCGAAGACGAAAGATTTTCTTTAAAATAACTGCCCTGAACCTTCCGCGTCTCTTCTGCAGCACACTGCGGGTGTCTGGTCGGATGAGATGTACGTACCTATATATAATATTATAATATTAACACTAATATTATACGTAACAATCCGTATTAAAATATATATATATATATATATACAAACACTGCCGGGCCAAACGCATAGGTGCGATTATTCGGATTATTACATTATGTATAAGTATGGACAGCGGCCATTTAAGCTGTTGCGACTGTTACGATAATAATAATATACGAAATGATTTTATATATATATATAGGTATTTAGAAGGCGTATAATAATAATAATATAATATAATAACTGTCGTCACTGCCGTAGCGTGTATAATATTATTATAATAAACGCAGAGCGCGAGTTACATGTTGATTAACCTGTTGATTCGTAACGGTTTTCGCGTATCTCTGTACATTCGGTCTTCGTCGTCGTAGTGCGCGTTAACTATAAACGAAAAGCCATTAGTGTTCGTTATTATTATTATTATCATACATTTGTATGCATTTCTTTCGGCCAATTATTGAACGCTGCGTCGACCCCGAAGACGTTTTCTAGTGCCACGCGTGGTAAATACATAATAATACTATACTTTAATATATTATAATATGAAAAACGAATAATGACGTGTCACGTTTATATTATTATTATTATTACTATTTTTGCTTATTGCTTTATCAGCATGCTCTGCGCGAAAACCGTCGAAACGGAAACAGGCCCGCCCCCAAACACCTCCTCCCCAATCGATCGATACGCGTTCTCCCCGCGACGATACCACCCAAAACGTCCGAGCGTCCGGCTATTATAATAATACATAATATAGGTACGTGTATCGTCATCGTTTAGCGCTGACCAGCTATGGGTACGTTTATTATATAGTGCGTGTACCCAAATCATATTATGTGTGTGATGTGTATTATAACATGTTGATAATGATTACGTCGTCGTCGTTTTGTGTTGCGAAATGGATTCAATTTACCGGGGACGGCGCATCTGCAGCACAATAATATAAATTACAATGTATCTATCGTATCGTTTCTTATATACTCCGCCTGGTTATTATCGAGATCTAATGTCCCGTGCACACCGCCGATGAGCAATCGCGCCCGGACGGCCCAAAACGGGTTTGTGATGCCGTTTAATATTGCTATTATTATAACTATATATTATTATTATTGTTGTATATTGTTATAAAATATGTATTATAATGTGTGTATTGTATCAACTATAAGCAGCCGACTGGAAGAGCGGCGAGCGTCGCGCGTTGAGCGTTAAATAGTGAAAAATGAAAACTATAACTTTATAAACGTCAAGTTTCGTAATAATGATATAACTATAAGTTAATAAAATTATCTCGTTAACTACCTACTTGTTTTTAGAATTAATACTAATGTCTTTATTTCTTGAAATAAAATATGAAATTTTTATTTCACTTATAACTGCAAGGTATTTTTTTAACGCTTAGAGATAATTTTATTCAAACGTAGTTTGTCAGTTTAGGGAAATTTTAACAAAACTAAATCGTTGATTTATATACTTTTATTTGTATGAGAAATATTAGTCATCATGAAAACATTCAATATTTTAAGCAGAAAAATTCGATAAGATATAAAATATCTCAAGCATTGGAGTGATACATTTAGCCAAGTACAAATTTACCAAACTTTATATGGGTTCAAAAATTATTGGTCGGATCAACACTAGCTTTCACCTCCTTGATTGGCAGTGGGAGGGGGGGATTTTTCTGGAGCACCAAATGCCCTCCACGCACCTCACGAAACCACGCTTTTAGGACACATGGCTAATTATCTAAACTTGAAAAAATATTCAAATCCATCAATTGGGTAGATCGTATGTATAATATTTTTTTGACCAGTTAGAAGATGTCAAATCTTACTTAACTATAATTTAACTTAACTGTAGATATTTATTCGTTCATTTTGAAGTTAAAAGTATTTGCATTACTTTTTTCCGTATTTAACTATACCTACACTGGTTAGGTACATTGATTTGGTTTATACCTATTAGTAACAAAACGAGATAAAAAAAGCAACGTGTAAATGTCTTAGCTTTGAATAATTAATATATATATACTAACATATCTTGTTGTCACCTTGTTTTCTTTTTTATCACTATCGGAGCCGTCTCTTCAAAAATCCTATAGGTACCCTTTATCGATGTACTCTATATTATAATAATATACCACGTATACCCCGGTGCTACAGAAAGATTTTTTGACCATTATATTTTATTATGTAATATATGCGCGCGCCGTCCGCTTATGATCTATTATTATAATTATTATTATGATGCTGCTGTTACGACTAATGGACTATCATTATTTATAGGTACGATATAATAATATGATAATATGAAAAAATAATGATAATATAATAATATTATATAGGAATTAATAAGCGCCGCCTCGTCGAGAACGAATGAAACGATATATCATTAAAAGTTAAAACTAATAACATTGATTATTATTAAAGTGAATTTATATAATGTTATAACGTGCAGTCGTGTAATATTATGTAATGTAATGTAACGTTCGAATCTCACTATAGCACGCGCGCATTATGATTAATAAAATTATGCGGTATATTACTTCCATAAAAATAACAGATTTATATACGCGTCATGAAACTCGTTGATATCATGACGATAAACAAAGTAATTGTATAAACCGATTTTTGTTTTAATTTTTGTTTAACCGCAGCAGTGCAGCACAGTATAAATTAATGGTAAAAGTTTGTGTTAGGACTATATTTTGACCAAAATTTGGCACAGTCGTGCAAGTTCAAAACAAGCCGACCGTCGCCTCTCGTGTATATTTAGGTACCTATACCGACAATGGCCAACTCTTATTTGATCACAAAACGTAGGTACGCCACTATAATTTTGCAGTTATTATACTGTACAAAATGTGTCCTTGGTGTATTTTTATTTTTTACCGTCATTTAATTGTTTTCCATAATAATATAACCTGTGATATTTTATCATTGGGGGATATAATATTTATAGGTATAGTATACCTACAACTCCAGGTCGTAATATTGCTTCACATAATAAATACCATATAGGTAGATACCTCTGTATTATAAAAAATTTAAGTTGTCATTTTCGCTTGAGTAAAATAATTGGACGGATGACCCAATATTTGTATTCAACGAAAACTGCAGTGCGATTGACTTGGTGCAAATGTTGATTGTTTTAATTGCTATTTTAAATTCTCAGTTCATTGAACCATTATTTTTAATATTTAGATATCCACTTTTTGCTTATAAAATTTACTGACGTCGGTACTACCAACCTGAATTTTAATTGTGCATTTGAACGAGCTTATAAATATACTTTGCTTCGGTGTCTAATTTTTCAAAAAATATCTAACAGGAAATACTATTATTAGGTACCTGTATATTATCCTGAATGTCTCCAATAGAATTGAAGTCAAAACTAAGAAATAATTAAATATAATATAATGAAAATGTGTTTTTGAGCTACCGTGTCATTGCGCTCGAATAATTTCTGGTTTTTAATTTTTAATTTAAAAGCATATTATCTATACATTTTAATTAATTGTTATATATCTATAGAATCCAAGTACGACATATTTTTCAAATCATATTAAAATATTTTACTTTTCAATTTACAAACCAAATTATTAAATTAATATTTTAATCGATGGTAGATTTGATATAGGTACATATATAGGTGGTCACATTTTTTTTGAGAACGGTGACAATTATAATCGCTATATTTTTGAAAAATCCAGAAGACGATTGCAATAATAATAAATAAATAATTATAATTATCACAAAAACCAAGGCTGGTTTTTCGTAGCATCCATACTAAAGTTCTTACCTACAATTAGTGTAAATGTTTATTATTATTTTATGCATACAGAAATAAAATATTAGCCATTAGGTTGATTTAGGTGTATATATAATGTATATACTACATACATATAAAGGTTTGATGGTCTTATACTAATTGGGTTCAAGTTGTTTATATAATAGCCACAGTACCCATCAGCTATATGTATCGTCTCGATTACCAGCCGTAGATAATCTGATCGTTGCAGGCTTTATATTTTATACAGAAATATGTATTAACTCGGGTTCTAACTTTAATGGGTATCCCGCGCCAATTATATTTAGGTGCTCAGAACTCGTCTCCCCGGTCTATACAGCTAATCGAAAACGTTAACTCTCTCGATTTTTTATATGAAATATATCGCACCGTATATAAGTTGAACGGGGCAAAAATATTTTTTATTTGATTGAACAACGATTTTTACATATTAAAGTGTTCTAAAACCGCGGTGTAATCCGTTGGTATCATGCGGTATTGGTAGTATCCATTATTTGGACCAATTTTATAAAGACACCCGACCAATTTGGATAAAATTTTGGGTGCGACCATTTTTTTTCCAACCAATTTTTTTAACGAATATTGCCTCTACTTTTTTTCAAATATTAAATTATACGTTACTATTTTAAATATTAAATGTATTACTTCTTTTATTTGTTTTATATATGCATACAATTATGACACAAATAATTATATGATCTGTATGTACCTATTATAACTTATAAGTACCTATTTATAACACTCCTAAAATAATAATATGCAGTGTAGGTATAGGTAACTAAAAAATGTATGATGATTTGTGAATAATATTGTTTAGTTATAACTTATAATAGTTATTATAGTTCTAAACTGTTATAAAAAAATAATAGTTTTCAAACAATTTTATAATTCTGAATCTTATATTTTGTTATTTTTTTTTGGATTTTTCTATATTTTCCTATATTTTTCTATATATTATCATAATTGTTAACTACTTCATCCCCAAAAAGTACAAAATGTGGTGGTTAAATATTTAACTTAGGTGTTTATGAATTATTTGGTCTCTACTCTCTACGTATTCCATCAGTTTGGTTCAAACAGGTAATGTTTTGATCGGTTGATATGTTTAACCTCAATATTTAATTGCGAAGACGTAGCTGATACGTAATAATCATCTAAAACGTAACCAGTACCTACGCACTAACCACGGAATTCCTTCTGAAATCAAAATACAACCTCGTATTTTCAAAAACGATTTCAGTTCATAAAATGTTATCTATATAGTAATAAGTTGACGATTAATATAATAGCGGTAGGTATAATATTATTGTTCTAAATAATATCAAGATTGTTTAAATATTTGAGAAAAAATGGAATTATTGTAAAAACATTTATTTATGTAGAAATATATCAAATATTTAAAATAAAATATTATTTATCGAGCTGGATTGAATGTTTGCACTTATTAAACATGTAAATTTGTGTTATCAATAAAATATAATAAACGAATCACAAAGTCTGCAGAGTTTATACCTGTTAATAATTATTTCGTCTGGACTATATAGATACCTACCTATATTATATCAGTGTTGGGAGAAACAACTATCTGCCAATAATGATTAAAGTTATTATATAGATTATAACTATACGTCATTTAATTTACAATATTTGTATTTCAATAAAAAAATATACATTAATTGAATTTGGTAATGTAGGTCAATGTCATAGATTTATTGATAAAAAATAATGCTAAACCAAGTATTAATATTGGACAATGATTAATTTCAGTCTAAATCTAGTTTTTATTTATAAACTAAAATTGAATTTATTTTAAAATCAATAATATAATACGTTAAGACTCTTAATCCTTTAGTGTATTAACAAATTCAATGAATGTTGCAAAAATTGTTAAAATTCATAAATTTTAAGTTATAAAAAAATGTATAATCATTTTATAAGCTGATTAATCGTTGGTGAATCATATTTTTTTAGTCTTTTTGCCAAACACTGAACAATATTAAATTTTTATTCGACTATAATAATGCATATACCTACATAAACATATTATATAATATTATAATACAATGTACAAACAAGCTGGGTTTGGTAAACATCGAGTTAAATACAACACGTATATTGCCAACAATATACCTGCAGCACTGCAATTTATTATAGTTTCGAAAGGAAATCCGTATTGACGCGTGAAGGTTTTCGGAAAATAAAATTGCCGAAATGTAAAATATAATAAAACTATATAATATGTGTACACAATTTATCACGAATATAATATTATACGACCAACCACGTCGCAGAAGGATTATCTCTATTATTTTTGAACAAATGTCGATGCGGTGTGTAAACATAAAATACAGCAAAACACGAGTCACCTTTATTTAATTTTTTTTTTATTTTATCGTTTCTCGCGCACACAAAGCGAGAATAAACATATTTTGCTCAAGACTTGCACAACAATCATAATATATTATACCTAGATGGTATTATCATACTGCTTGTACCTTTATTATACTAACACTACCGGCGAAAGTCGGACGTTTCCTGATTTTTTTGATTTTTTCCTTTCTAAAAAAGGGATAAGTAATGTTTTTATTTTTTTACATCTTTCCGATAAATTGCGCTTTGTGTAAAATACCTATATATTATGTCTATTCTCGGCGCAGTCGCTCCGACTGCAGTACAATGGAAATAACATTATGTTATTATTTACCGGTGGGTGAAATCGCCCATATATTATGTACCACCGACCGCGGTAGTACACGCGTTTACGTTGGCATATAGGTATACTTTGGTATATAGGTACATATAGTAATACCCGCAGAGCACTGCACAGCGACAGACGTCGAATATAATAATATTCATTCATTGCGGGTATAATATGACACATATTATTATAGACGTTATTCAATGAGCTGGGATCCGAGTGCATCGCGTATTGTACAAATAATAATAATAATAATTTAATATAATATAATATTCGCGTTGAATATATAATATCATTCACGTGAATTATGTGTAGGAAACATCAACGGAGTCGAAAAGGACCACCGGCTGGCACGACGAACTTCTATAATAATAATGTGTTACACCATTACACGTATTATACATATACGCGTACTGTGTACCACATATATATATATGTAGGTGCAACCTGTTGGCGAGCGGTCGAATTCACACGGTCCGATCCACCGCCGCCGCAGCGCCGACCTCCCCCTCGAAATAATATGCACATTGTCGGTAGTCGAGAATAATGAAACGTCGCGTACAGCGTAATGTTATTAGAATAGATATACACGCACGTTGTTTGTTCCGATTTATCCGTCGTCTTCCTGGTGAGGATAATGCAAAAAACCGCGATTTAAAAAAAAAAAAAAATATTAATAATAACGCTTTTTCGCGGATATGTTTACTTAAGGGTTTATGATGTATTCACGTATAATAAAAATATTATAATATTGTAATAAGTCGTGTAAAGGAGATAAATATTTACACAAGCCGTGTCCGGACCATAATATTTGGACGTATTCAATGCCCGTTCTATGTCCCGTATATGCATCATCATATTATTATTATATTGTTGTATTGATGCGTATAATAATGTAATGTACCTACCTATGTATATTATAGTAAACGGAAAAGAGTAAAACCAAATATTTTATCAAAAATATATTATACGTTTCGACGTGGAAAGGAAATAACTATTCATTTATATGAATTTATAAACCTACGATAATAAAAAAAAAAATTATTATCGCAGGTAAAAAAGATAAGTAATAGCCATTTAAATACTTTTTTTATTTAAAAAAAACTTAATTTGCTCAATGTTATAGGTACCTCAGCGACTTGTTATTTTAAAATATAAATATTAAAAAAAAATATATTATAATAATATAAATATATAATGCTTGAATCCAGCTCATTATAAAATTTCCCACATACATTTCTTAACCGAATATCATGCATGGTCTTTATGAAGTATTTTATAAGTAAACTGTGCAATTTTATGACTGAAATCTTTATCATTAGTACCTACCTTAGTATATAAGTACCTTCAGTTATTTCAGTTTTCGAAGTATCTAATAAAATAACTTTATCTTTATGTTATAGTTATTCCCGTTCTTTCGGTTTATATTTTACAGTTTATATCTATAGTCATAATGTATCTATATATATATAAAATATAATATAATATATACACATATATGATATATGTTCATATAATATATACACTATACAGTTACGGTGACACATAATATGTATCTCATTTTAGACTTGTGTATGAATTATAAATTCGAATATAGTAATAATATAATATTATATGATTACTACAATCATAATTTTTTTTCATTGCAGGCCACGCATCAATACTTAATGAAAATATAGAAATAAGATGTTGAATACTTGTTATTAAATTGTTATATGATTTTGGTATAGGTACAGCTACTATACATGTTGTAATAACAATAAATAAAACGAGCTGGTTGATGTTCTTACAGGAAGAACAGGTGATGTGGATGTGCCGTCGGAACCGGGCATCGTCATATCCAGAAAACAGAGAAGAGGAAGGACCGCGTTCACGGCCCAACAACTGGAAGGTTTGGAAAGGTCGTTTTTGGCTTGCCAGTATCCGGATATAGCAGCCCGGGAGACCCTCGCCGCAAAATTCGGACTTCCGGAACCTCGAGTCCAAGTAATAAAGCTCCCATAAACACTTATATGTACACCATAATATTATATAGAACAACAGTGATAGATGCGAATATCATTATTGATCATTAATATGAGTGCAGCTGGTCATCAAATCGGTGGGAGTGATAAGCTTAAATTATATACCTAAAAGCTTAATTATATACATTATACATTATATACATCCGAACACCCCAGCTGCTACCATATATAAGTCAGACTGTAACGAGGTCTATACTGTTGGTATAATATAATTCAAAGTAAAAGTATTTCATTCAATATATATAAAATATTCATTAATTAATTAAATATTAAGAGACTAACATAATAATAGTCATAAATAAATTTGAAAAAAATTGATAAGTTTTTATTTATCAACTTTCTTTTTGAGTCTCAAATAATAAATATAATACCTATGCTCCAACTGAAATGGGTCGTCCAATAACTAATAATGACTTATGAGGTCGAAGACCACTTCGAATGTAGAATATTAATGTCATGTCGGTCTCGTCGTAAAAATATAATATTTGAGACAGTTTTTTTTAAATTGAATCATATCGTCACCCGACCGCTACATTTAAACCACTGAACATATTATTTTGAACACATCGAGACGATTACAATCGAAAAAGTGAAGCGCCTAACTATATAGTTTATATTAATTATTATTTTCCGTATCTTTGTGTGTATTAAAATAATATATGCCTGTTTAGTGTATATTATTAATTATACTCGCTTGCACGTGTATAACTCGCTTCATATATAACGTAATATGACGTAATCATTTATATTATGTTTGAATGATTGACGTTAATATCGAAAATATATTTAACATCGAGCTGCGCGTATTTATATTGTTATTGCTTCGGTTGAATAATCAAATTTTTACTATTTTATTTTAAATTTACTAGAAAATCATATATACGACTTCTGTTCTCGGAATATTAAAAAAGACCTTTTAAATTTGTTTAAGGTGTGGTTCAGCAATCGGAGAGCGAGGTGGAGGAAACAGAATAGTTCCAACGTACAGCACAACATAATCAGCAGCAATTTTTCTGAGAACCTAAACACACCTTCCTACACTGGTAATTTCGATAATACATTATACAATTTTACAATTTACATATTATGTGTTTTGAAACACCGACGACGTCTAATAAATTAATAAAAATAGATATCGTAGAGGCGGATGTATTAACTCTTGGATCATTACGGTAGGTACGATGATGGCAGATTACCCACTGAAATGTCATATAGGTACCTACTGTTCATATTTTCAAACAATGATTGATTAATAATAGGTACTTATACCGTTTTGTTATGGGAATACATTCTAACGCTTAGTTGTAGAAATTTCAAAGCCATTATTTTATATGTTATAATGACGTGTTTGTGTACACCTTTTTGTTTAAAGAAATTTCCCAGATTTTAAAGGTCCCTATATACCTAATATTATTGGTAAAACTAGGGACTTCATATTTTTATTTAATATAGTTAAAATGCATAACTAAGAGGTACCTACACCAAATTGCTTTCATCACATAGAAATATAGAGTTAATAATTTAAATTGTGTTTTGCGTGTTTGAACCTTTTTCACTGAAAAGTGTGTATTTTATTTATTGTTATTTATTATAAGAAAAATGGCCAACGGCTTTTATAAAATAGTGTATAATAAGATAGGTAAAGCATTCTGAAATAATAATTCGGTTGTTTTAAATAAAAATATAAAATATTATTGAAAAAAAAAATCTTGAAAATTAATTCCTATAACTTATCATAAGTTATATGTATTATTAATTTAAATAAATGTTGGTGAATAATATAATATGGTACATTTAAAAATACATATTGTTTAATAATTAAATAGAACAACACAATCGAGGCCAATTATTTTTCTTACTTATTATTCAACCTAAATATTATTATAGTGTGTATTTTATTATAATTGTTGGTTGTCGTAAAATTCAATGAAGTACAAAAGTATGATTATGTTTATATACACGTCATGTATACCTATATAACTATTTCTCGTTTTATATATTTATGAGATATTATAATGCTCCCATTTTTTTTTCTTTTTGTTAAATATTAAAAAAATCAATGTACGGTATCGGATATTTTTATATTTAACCTATGAATAATAAACATACCTACGTATAATTGAAAAAAAATATGATTTCATTTTGATCAAATTATGAATAGGTACATTAACATCTATTCTTGTATATTGCCTCAAACAAAATTATGAAATACATCATTTACTAAACCAAATTTTTAACATTTTGTGACGTCAACTAATTTAAGGGGTTAAGAAAACATGTCTATGTTTAACAATAATGATTTACTGGCTTCCAATATAATATGTCATTAGATCAAATCATATTATATGTAGGTACCTACCTATCTATTATAATATTATCTACCAGCTGTAGGTTTACCTATACCTATAACCGTATAGGTACAATATTATTGTATTTTACTATTGATTTTATGATAATATACCTACTGATGACATACTATCATCAAAATATGTTTTAACAAGATTATAATCATCGTTGATTCAAAATTTCAAACAAAAATTTATACTGGATATATTTAATAAATATTAATTAATTTTCTCTTGTGATTAGAAATATTTTTGAATAGTATGATGTATCATAATATTATTGTACATGTGTACATATAAGACACGTTCAAAATGATTGTTTTTTTAATACCTCATAGATATTTATGATTTGTCGTTTTGCCATAATATTTTTTCTTAGGTACTAATCACTTACACATAATATTATAAATTATAACAAATTATTTTAGAACTAAATTTATTATTGAGTCACAAGACTGTATTTATAAATGTATAAATAAAAAATAAATATGTAAGAAGAGAATTGTATTAAAAAAAAGAAACCGTTACGTTTGTCATTATTTCCAAGACGATTTAAAAAATACAATTTACAATAGGTACTCTAGAATAAAACAAATGTCATGCATTCTCTGAAAATTTATATCGTCCCGATACAATATATTAGTATATTAAAATGTAATAAATTGATATATTATAACTGGTACATGGTATACCTATAATATAATATATAGTCTATATTATAAAATATACTATAGTGTTGCCTATATAATAATAGTACCTACTCGTTATTAAGAGTTACATACCATTAACGACACACTTCTGTGACATTATATTGTTCAATTTTCCTATAATCATAATTATCCTCATGTTAGGTACAAGGTATAAGTATAATATTACAGCATTATAAATTTGTTTTTTCGTAAAATGTACGTTGTATTTCAGCGCTTTAAACCCTGTCGAGAAAACACATTCCATGGTAATTGAAAGTTTTTAAAGATTAGGTACACTTAAAAACTAAAACTTTAAAGTGATAAATTTCATAAAATTATCAACATGTAAGAATTAGAATGACGTATTAACTAATATTGATGAATATTGACTAATATGATGAATAAATATAATTTGACTGTAGGTATGTTAAAAAGTTGTTAAATTAGTAGTGGATAGTAGTAGTAGTAGTTGTAGTAGACAATAATATATAATATATTAACTCATATAAGTCGTAGGTATATTGGCAAATCCAATTAAGCGAATGAACGTAGTAAGTAGGTACCTATATTAAATGAAACTTGTACGTTTTAAATACATTATTGATAATATTATGTAATATTATTATAATCCTCATTAACTTTAACCACCGGTTGATCATAGGGTATTTATGCGCTACTCTGATTTCAAGTATCGTAATTTAAAATTTGTTGTCTGCTACCCTCTGGTGGGCAGAATAGTAATATTATTTTAGGGATGTAGGGTTTAGTTACCGACGTCACCGCGTACTTACAACGTGACCTAGTGATGTTCGATGTCAGTTCGTGTATGCGATTTATAGGCGTACAGATAGCGCCACGCGATGCGATTTCGGCCGATTTCGTGACTTGACGTTCCAAAAACGTTATATAAAATATATTATAATATGATACGGTTGTCGATTTACGTAATGTATTGTTTTATTCTGACGATTATTATTATTTATTTCCAGGCACAGCCGATTGGAGACTTCAACCAGGCGTTCAGTACAACGGTTACTACGACGGGTCTGCGTGGGACGAATACCAGCAAACCGCACGGACCAACGCGGCCCACCAATACGGAGACATGTTAGAAAATTTTTATAACTACTATCAAAACCCTTACTAGAGAATTTTTATAGAAATATGTTGTGTGCATATACACTTTTCATCAAATTTGAATAAATTATGTGATAACATAATAATAATGAATTATCACAATAACATAATAATATTCTCTAAGACCATTGTTGGAGCAAACATTTGGATTATCATACATAAAATCATAATACATCTAATATACATGTAGATGATATTATTATAATAATTGCTCTGGTAATATTCTGTATAAAACGAAATTTAATGGGTGTATAACATTGTTTTACCATGTCATAAATTTATAGTTTATATAATATAACTCAATGCTATATTAAAAGCTATTAATTATATTATTATGATCGCAATGTGTTTTGGTTTTAAATTTATTTCACGTTATATTATATTAATAATATAATGTTCGTAATTCTCAAAACAAATTAATGTTGTCAGGATTTTACCCAAGTAAAATTATTTGTTATGAATGTTATGAAACATTATTTTGTAATAGGTAGATCGTAGATGCATTTTTTTGTTAAAACTCAAATCATTTCAAGATAGGTGGTTGGGTGGTGTAAGAAATCATAAAAATAATGTTTTCAATACTATTATAACGATTAGAGATTGTGTGGTGTGTAATTATATATAGAATATTCATCGTGTGACATAATATTTAATGTTTAAGTTTTAGTTTAAAGTTGTACTTAAAGTTTGTTTTTGACAGTGCTTGAGGACAATAATATGTAAGCATACCTATACTATGGCTATATTTTCACTGTGTCTTACACTAAAAACAACGATTATACGTCTAAGTCACACGTTTAATATATTATTAAGTATGCTTAAAATCGTACCACGAGGTCTGCGGACGACAGTGGCACCACACAGGAGGTTGGCGTAAGAGACCACAACCTCCCTCCCTCGCGGAAATGTCTTGAATTAAAACGCATTTCTTCAAAATGCCGCTATTCTTAAGTTGTATCAGAGTATTATGTAATTTCGGTTAAATTATTAGGTAAATTAAATTATTATTAATAAGTTTTTATTGGCAAACCTTTCTCCGTAAAAAAATCCAATGTGTGGTAAGGTGTGTAACTGACAGACGGTGTTCTAATGATGTTTTCCATGAACACTTATTGACGATCAAGTGACGTTCAACAAATTATGCGCACTGAAAAATCGTGAAATTATAGTAGGAGACATATTATTCAGAAAAAAAACCACAAAGTATTAAAATAATAGAAAAATATTTTATAATATAACAATTCAGGAAAACTGGTAGGACATATGTAAATAAAAACGAGTGTGAACGTACCTATCTAATTTGGAAATTGTATGGATGATTGGTATATTTTCAATCAGAGACGTACTTGCAGCTGGTGGGAATAAATTATACTTTCCATTTACTTTTTGGTAAATTAATTAAGACTTTGTGTCTCAAAAAAAGTTTGTTATAATAGTTTCGAATTTTAGTGGAAATTTCATAAAAACTTTTTTTTAAAACTCAATATTAGGAATTTATTCAATTAAATATAATTGTATTATATTTCAAGTCAATATTATTGCCACAAAAAGTAAAAGAGATACTTTCACTATGCAAGTTCTATGTTTGTATATACTATATATTATACATAGTAAAGTTATTTATCTTTATTATAAACTTAAATCCAAATAAAATTATGAATGCAAATTGCTTTCGCTGAATCAGCTTTCCATCACAATGATATCCATATAGCCGCTGGGTAACTTCTATCCGAACTCTAGGACCCCGGGACGCCAACAATACTATGGTATATGGATAATATATGATCACTATAAATTAAATTTTTCCATCCCCTCAAAACAATTATATAATATAAAAAGATATTTTATGGCCTGTCGAAACCGTTTATGACTTAAAACTTTAACTTTGGCATCACCGCACCTCTTGAACTTTGATTTACAAAGTGTCGACTGTATAGGTATGAAAAAAAGCTTAGATTAAGACATGCCGAAAACTCCTGTAGTACCTACCTATATGTCCTAAACAACTAATATGAATCCAAAATCCGTTACCAAGATTATAAAATCTGTCAAACTATAGCCCTATAGCTACACTTTTTTGGGTGTGTTAATAATAGTATGATGTAATATTATGGTTTAAACAACACCTTTTAGTTTCAATGACTGCGATAGTACCTAAAGTTATCCCTTAAAATGTATTTCAATTTACATACCGCATAGCGTCGTATGGATAATTATTGGTTTGCAAAAACTTTTTGGACAGGCGGGAAGGAGTTGGTGATAGAAATGTGGTTTTCTGGAAATGATTATAGTACAGGGTGATTCGCCAAACATGCTCCCCATGAGAGATAATAAAATAATTAAACTTCTAATTTTTGAAACTTATTGACATACCTATCTATTTGAGGGTCGTGTTTTCAAATACTATTTGGATGTTTTATCCCATTTATAAAGTGTCATATTTTGATGCCATCATATTTTTTTCACTAAAGAATCACTCTTTTTTACTGTAAGTTGTTGAAACTTTTTTAAGTGTCGATCTTTATCTAAATCGAAATTCTCACTTGTATAGTTTTTGAGTTATTTAACTTAGTATACTCAGGATAATTTATATATCCATGATTATGGGTTTAAAAATAAGGGTGCTATTAATAGATGCATCATGGACATTTTCAAAAAAAAAAAATGAGTGCTTAATGATTTAGAGTAAAAAGTTCTTGTTTGAAAAAAGAGTTATACCTATAGCCTCATCAGAACACTCTTTGAATGGTGTAAAAGCTCTCATATGTATATAATATAGGTTTAATAAAAAATTAAAAAAATGTTTAATGATTTCAACAAGTTCGTTATAAATTGAAGGAAAAACGGGAGCGAGCATGCTTATTAGGTGAATCGCCCTGTACATATTGTTATAATATATAATGTGTGTTATATAGTCGGTATATATACAATTAATATGTCGCGGCTAAATCGATATCGCGTAATGCAAAATAATTATTTATTACGGTGTTTGTGAAAGAAGTTCGAAGTGTTAGTAAAATATTTTCTGATGTTTTTGCCTCCAACGTGTATTACAATGTTATTATTATTATATATATATATATATATATAGATTCAACCCGTCCGCCGCCGCTGTGGCTTACGGTGCGCACAACGAATTTGCGGCTAACCCGACCAAACTACGTATGCCGCCGACCCTGCCACCACCTCCACCGCCGACACAGCCGCCGACCGCCACCGCCGCCGCAACTTCCGCCGCCGCCTCCATGGGATACCATCAGCCGCCGACCCCGGCGGTCAGTCGATGGACGGAATTCGGCAAACCCACCGCCGCCTCCACGGCCGCAGTCGACTTCCCGGTGGCGTCTTATTTCAACAACAATTTGTTATGATATTGTTACTAATAACTTAAATGTAAAAATAATAACTGTATGTATCGTATATATCGCGACTATACCAAATAATATTGTAGCGAACGACGTTACCACAAGTCTTATACCGCGCCGACAGCTTAATAATAACGTTCATTAGGTGCCCGCGAAAATGCACCCTGCACGTACCGCGTGTAATATTATATTGTTTATTATATTATGCGTGGCAATAATTCAACGATCAAGCTCGTCCAGATTTTTCCCAAGACTGTAGTTTCGTGTAAATTTAAATTGTTCGAGTTTTTAAATATCTGCCTATAATATTAAATAAGTTTTCAATCAATAAGACCCTATATTAGCATTTACCTGTATTTTAGATATTATTTAAGAAGATATATATAATGTCATGTTACGATAAAAAAATCTTATTTAATAAGAACCATCCTTTATTCACTATAAAAATGCTGATGTATCTAAATAAAAATTCGAATGAGTAGTATTGAATTTTTGAACTGTGTGTACTAAGGTGATAATATTGTCCTATGGTAATAGATTTGGAAAGTAAAGGAAACTATGATGATGAAGACTATATTAAAAATTGTAAATATATACGTAGGTACTTACTTTATAATTTTTAATATTTGTAATATATTTTAATTTTTTTAATCACTATAATATTATATACATATTTTTTATTTGATATTAATCTATAATGTTAAAACTAGGTTATTACTATTATCCTTTGTATTGTATATACATTTCAATAACTCAGAAACTATTCATTCGAATTTTGATTTATATTTTATAATGCCCTTGACTCCGACAACACCACGGGGAATCCCCTATAGATGTTTAAGAGGAAATGGTGTAGAAACTCACTTACATAATTATAAAAAAAATGAAAAATAATAAAAATAAAATAAACAAACGAACAAAATTATAAAAAAATATTTTTATATATCATGTTCAAAGAATTACTGATGGGTAATTCTTTTAATCATAAACATCATCGAACTTCCTACTTCAAATATGATTATTGTAAATAAACCTTTATACAGATTTGATATTTCAAATAAATATTATAAACCTATACGTATCTACATTTAGATAGAAAAAAAATAATAATTTGCTTAACAATTTAATGTAAAACAGCGGAGTTCTCATTTAAAAAAAAAATAAGTTTGTATTGACACTGCAGGACATTTCTTAAATGAAATTCCATGCATTGGAAAATACGATCGTATTAAGTTATTCGTAATAGATGCGAAAATCATAAATTGAATAAAATATACATTATTAATAGAGATTAACGATTTAATGTATGCATTTAACTACCACTCATTTTTATTGATAACAAAATATCATAGTTGCTATATTTTGTTATCAATTCGGTGGTATCTACGGATAATCTATCCATCTTGTTTTTTACTTTGTTATATTATATTAACCGTTCGACGACGACAAATCATACTCATACATTAATAATAATAATAACGTCGTATAATACATAAATCTCGTCTCTCCTATTATAATATACCAAGGTATAGATATCATAATAATTATGTCGGATACCACGATCAAAACAATATTTTTACAGTTTTAACAGACACACACCAGCCTTTCACTTCAAAATATATCTTTAAATATCAAAAATTACAAAGCAACTTTTGGAGTTTTTTCTTCAGAGCTAAGCAAAAATTGTCTGTACCGTTTTTTTTTTTATATATTATACAAACATGGTCACCCTAACATTATATCATACATCCTGTGATGTACGGCGTATATATCATAACAACACCGAGTTTACACGAAATGCACTCATAAACATGTGCGTTGAGTGATGTTTTTCTAGCGGAAACGCTATTATATCGAAACACTCCCCCCTACTTACTCGAAATTTCCCACTTTAGTTTTTCACCCCCCAGACGGCGTTGAATCGTAAAAAAAAGTTTCGTAATACGTACTACGTGTTTTCAAAGGCGTTGACCGATATATTTAAAAAATAAAATCATCGATCGCTTGTTACTGCGATACTGCGTAACCTTTGGCTTTTTTCTTCGTTTGTGTTGTATAACTATACGGAGTACCATATGATAAAACATTATATTAATATTGTTGTTTGCCCGTTGTGATGTTTGACCGTGGTTTGTTGGTGCGAAATCGAGACGTGGCCATTTCGAATAAACACTCGAAAACTCCGACTTATCGATTCGAATTTACGTATTGTAGGTATACAAATGATTATAGTTAATTATAACTACCTATTTTATTTTAGAGAAAAATAATTATTAATCATATTATTTTATCGTACGTTGTAATAAACAAAAATGATTACGAGTTTTCATTTTCTGTCCGACACGATATTGTTGTATGTTGATGTCATGAACTTGGAATACCTGTTTGGAATTTGGTCCAAAAAAAGAACTGAAAATTGCAAATATATTTGGAGCTAAACCAAATGCGTTTGAATAATAGTAAATAATAGTTTTATTATAGAATTTACAATTGAATTTAATTATTTTAAAATATTTATCAATTATTTGAATAAAGTAACCTATAATATTATTATTACTAATACTTGACCCGATTATGTACGTCACATAGTTACGCGAAGAAATGTTAATAAATATATATATATAATATATATAATATTATGTATCATCTAAAGAAACAATCATTTAAAAATTGTTTTAAAATTCGGTTTTATTTATAAAATTTGAATGGGTGGTTTGAGTTCGGTATCTTTTGGTATCGTACTCAAAAATCAATGTTTGTCACACAACTATAATAATACTATAATCATTTTACTGTAAAAAGATAATAATATTGTGCATAGTATATAATATATTAATATAGTACTTATTGTAGACTAGTTATTATTATTTAGATTAATTAATTTTATAAAAAAGATACTATCAAAAATATAAACTGTACATAGTATAGGTACCTACCTATTATATTTTATTTATATTTGAATGTTTGTATAGATTTTAAATAAATATATGATAATGTTCTCGCCGTTGTTCAGTAGAAACTATATAGGAATTCGTGTAGGTACCTACAAATTTGTAAAAAACCATGTTTGTGGCACGTTAAAAAAATGTTTATATTATAGTACATGTATATATGTAAAATTTATTTACACATATAACTCAAATAATCATACATCCTGAAAAAATTCCAATGCAATATTATAAAATGTAAAAGTATACTATTTTATACAATTTTTAAACCGTCGACCCTTGTTTTGTTTAATATTAATTATTGTACAAGTACCTCTATTTATGTTTAAATATTCTTATTAAAACGCGCCGTGCGCTAATAGTGTTATATTTTAAGACGGTTTTATTAAAAACGTTGTTAATGCTGCAAAATCGATACATGCGTTGTACTTCGGTATTAAAGTTGGCAAGTGTTCATTATACAATCCGATCTTGGCTGTTTTTCACTCGCCGGGCGAATTCGGTCTTTAAATAAACGCAACAATGAATATTTTATTGCACGCGTATAAATATACACAATTGAAAACCAATTTTACGACATTACATTGGGTTAGTGACTCTAATTTATAAAATGTCGGTTATGTGTCAACAATAACGGTCGAAATAATGCTTTGAGCTTACTTTTAAAACCTTTTTTAGTGTCCGATTATCAACTCCTCGTCTCCTCATACGTCATAAGTTCGTAATTAAATTTTAATGATCAAACTAAATTCAGTGACTCTTCCATTTGACGAACTTCCGTTTGACGAAATTTTCAATTTAATGAATTATTTTTATGAACTTCATTGTTAGTCATGAGTAAATTCTATTTAACGAATTCCTCTATATTATGATTTTTTTTTTGTTCCCCATGAAATTTCGTTACATGGAAGTTTCACTGTATTAACAATGTACCTACTTCTGCTGTATTAATAATTAATGAAATCTATTGATTTGTTCTGTATTTGATATTCTATATAATATCCTGACGAAATAATCAGTTATTTTCTCACTTAAAATTAACGAATTAGTATGCATTTTCTGTACTAGGATTTAGCCTCTATGTTACAGTCTATAATTTATAGGCACACCTAGTCGTGTTACACTTTATTCTTTTCCTCACAATTTGAAATAATAATTTCGAAAGAACGTCAACATATAGACGCCGTTCTAGCCTAACCAATAAAGTGTGTTAAAATAATTATACTTTTAATATAGGTATTGTTTACTGGTGGCCAAAACAGAGGTCGGGAAACTTCATGAAAAACCGAGCATTTCATACATAAAACTATGAATTTTACCAATACAAAACCGTTTTTAGATTATATTTTAATCTTTTCTTCTGCGTTTTAGTTATGACAATAATAGTTTTTGAAACATTTTCTGTAAAAAATAATAATCAATTAATACTTTATAAATATTATTCAAACTTATATAATATTTGATTGATATTCTATATTTCCCAAAAAACATTTTACTTTTATTTTTTTTTGTAAATATTTTAACCACATAATATATTTGGTACATGATATTATATCCATTACAATATTACGTCGTATATCTACAACCTTAGATCATATATTATGGATAGAGTCATACGAACAATTTGTGAAACCAATATAACTGTAAGACCGCAGTTATAAGCGTTTGCGCGTGGTCTCTTATCATTCATTTTTGGCTGGCTCAGATATTAAATGAACAAGGTAAACTATAAAGGTTTCATAAGGAGTCACACGTGCGCACATGTCACAGGTCCTTTAGTTAAGTGGTAAGGTTGGCTCATTTCATAGATGTAATATACTATGACTCCATACATTGAATACTATGATCCAAGCCTAGTGTTTAAATGGTTAGTAAATTCGTAAAATGAATTTTAATCTCAGTAAAATGTATAAAATTATACAATGGGAATATGAACGAACGGTTTCAAGCCCTGTAGCGTTAATCGCGTGGTTTATTATGGCGACAATAGCAAAAACGAAAAAAACAAAAGAATTATCGATCATAACAAAAACCGAACACTGCTATTGTACTATGGCATAATATACATTGGCGGTGACCGAAGTATCCACATATGTTCAAGGATTGCGTCGTCATTGTAACTGTTCGACCAAGTGCACCAGATCGGGTTCGGTTTTCAGTATGATGACTGCTTCTTCAGTGTAATTCTTGATCATCTCGTTGTAGTTCTGCAGTATAATAATAATAATAAAAATTATAATAAATTGTATAGTTGTGATAGATACCTAGGTATAATATTATTGTTCAGCGCATTTAATATGCGTAACACTAATGTAACACTAAGGTAACACTACACTTATAGATGTATAAAATATTATTATCACCGAAACACAGTGTCGTAAGAAATTGGGTGCACGTGTATTGTATTGTATTTTTTTTTGAATAATCATTGTTTATAAAATAATAATAATTTATTTCTAGTAAGAAGAAAATATAAATATCATACAATATATGAGAAATTACTCTACACTGAGGAAGAACCTCGTGTCGTAGAGAAAGAATACTTATTAATACCTACTTATTTTGTTTTCAAAATTATTTTATATTTATGATTATGTAACGTATCATAATTTTTTTTAACCCAACCCAGTTTTGTTATAACTATTGATAAGTCCAGAAAAAAATTGAGAAAAACATAAATATTGATTAAAACATATTTGATATTTAAGCAGTTATCGTAGTTATGGATATAAGCAACTGTAGATCATAATAGATCTATGTATAACCATACAACCACCGCACAAATCGTACGAAATGTAGTAAATGTTTTTAATATATAAAGTCTTAAGCGGTATAATGTTATTGACAATCACAAGTTTCAATGAAATGGGCAAGAAAATAATGTATAATACACATTAGACGCAAAAGTGTAACATATAATATTATAATCACTTAATATCTTCGGGTCGTAATACATAATGTTAGGTATTATAGTGATCACCGAAAAAACTGATTCGTATGGAAAAATGGACCCCACGGAATTATGGTAGGTGGGAGCGGGGGGGGGGGGGGAGGGCTAATAATAGTTGACCAATTTACGTAGTGTATAACTGTGACCTTTTTTTGGGCACATAATTTACCGATTCCGGAAATCATGGATATTATGATGTTGATCAATATCGTACATTTCTAAATTCAGACATGACTGATAAAATATGATAAAAATCGGACCCGTTTGTGTTTCATCCGCTTCAGCTGTCTGAGACCGCGTACCAGGTAGTAGAGCAGTAGGCCACGGAATCGCGTGATTCCAGGTTCCAGGACGTCGGCCAGCCGCAACAGTTGCTCGCATATGTCCGTATTGTTTTCCAGTTGTTTTATCGACAGATCTGCACAAAACGACGATGATATAAAAATACAAAAACCGTCTTCGATCCGATTGTATGATGAATTATAGTCCCTATTATCACAGTGTAAGAGACGCATAACAATAAACCGTAATAATAATATTATACGGTGCGCGACGACACGACATCGTCGAAAAGCGTTTAATAAAATTATACGCTTCATAATAAATTATATTGTATTAAATATAACTTTGTCAATCATATTATGTCGGGACTTGCAGGGAATAACGAGTTGGGTCTTTTTAGTCTGTTGACTTATTTCTAATACGAATCTTTGTAATTGGCAAACAATTCGATTTATAATACATTTACGTAATAGGTGGCCATTTTTGAATTTTCGTCCTTTTTTTCCATAGGTTTCAATGTAAATCGGCTGATATTATTATTACGGAAAACCCGCGGGTAATAGTGTGCAGCAGCCAGCAACTGTTACTAAATCAAATTTTCAAAAGTGTTTATAATGGCCTCGAAGTTTTCTGAATACCTAATAAGTAAGTCATTTGTACCTATTTATTTGTTATAGCATATACATTCGAAATGTGTAAGTTACCCCCTCCCCCCGCCTTTAGTTTTCCATGAACATATTAAAAAAAAAAAATACTTATATTGTTTACGGGTTTATTTTCGGAATATTTTCTTTAAAAGATGAAACTATTACGTCTTATCTAGCGCTTTCTTAAAAAATTGTTCATGTTTTTTTTAGTACTTCCCATCAATCGAACACAGGTCCACTAAAATAGGTTACATAATCTACAGAATAATGTGTCGTGTGTACCAGCTATACAGCTTACCCGAAATCCGATCGGCGTACAGTTGAGCCAGTGCGTACTTGACGCTCACCGTGACGTGGTGGTCGGCGTGCAGCGGCGGCATCGTTCCATCGCGGACCCGTTCCAGGAACCGTTCGAAGCCGGCGCAGTCGCGGGCCTTGGAAAGCGCTCCGACGGCCTGCAGCGCGTGGGCCGCTTCGACGTCGGTGGCGAGTCGTCCGCAAGTGGCGCACAGCCATCGGCCCGCGGCTGTGGCCCGACCACCCGGACACTGGCCACCGCCGCAGGCCACCGAGCCCAGGTGCGTACCCAGTTCCGTGGGGTCGGCGCACCGCGCGCACGCGCACTCGAAACATTTTGCGGCCGACAGGTGCCGGCGCCGGTCGCGAGTGCACCACAGAGTTTGCGTGTACGTGGCCGTGACGGGGTGTCCACGGGCTATGGGCACCGTGGCCACCACGCGGATGGCCGGCTGACCGTCGGTCTCGTCACCGACGAACACGTGTTTGGTGTTCGGCGTACAACAGTGGGCCATCATGGACGCGCGCGCGTACACGGCCCGGAACTTGCGGCCGCCCGGCCGGCGCACTTCGAACGCGTTGGTGTCCAGCACGGCGGCCGCCTCAAGAGTGGACCGGTGGTCGTGACTGCGGCCCGCCGACCGCCGCAGGCCCAGCCTGTCCAGCACGAATGCGGCCACGTTGACGGCGTACGCACGGTACAGCGGCGTGTCCAGCCTGTCGTCCAGGTGCGACTGTAGGGACCGGAACTCCGCGGCCCGGCGGCCGTCCCGCTCGTGCTGCAGCAGCAAGCAACGGAGCGGCATCACGAAGCAGTACGCGGCCGACCGGCGGCTATCGTAGTGGCCGTCAATCAGCTGACATTCGGCGTCCCGGTGGACGGGCGCCGCTTCGCACAGCGACCCGCACACCGGCCATCCGCACGCCGAACACCTGTAACTCACGGCGGGCGCGTAACACGTCAGGCAGACGGGCGGCGAGCCGGCCTTGGGGCCGACCACGAGCGGCCGTTCTTCGAGCAGCACCTCGCCGGCCGCGACGTCCCGAACGGCCACCCAGTGCCGGCCCAGTTCCGGCGACTCGACCACCGCGTACGGCGGAGCAGGGCCGTCGTCCACCGTCTCCGTGCCGCCCGACATGTATGCGCAATTATAATATTATACGAAACGGTTTATACGTTATAGCTGGGATTGTCGGAGAGCGCTGAGACGTCCGCGCACTGTGTACTGTTCTGTCCGTCGCGGCCGACCTCGTTCGGTGGCTATTCCGACCGCGCGCGCCGCCCTGTCCGGTACAAAAATAATCTCTGCTGCAGAGGAGGCGGACGGCACTCGTCCGCGGGGAAGGCAGCAAAGGCGTTCGTCGTTGTCGCGAAATCCACGCCGCCGCGCCGCTTATAAAATTCGCCGTGCGGACGAACGGTCGTCCGGGGAGCGGTTATAATATTGTTATGACGCATAATAGAAAGTGGCAGCGGGTAGGGCGAAGAGGCGAAAAAAAAAATCGCGATGAAAACAAAAAGAGGCGGCGATGACGCCGACGGTGTATAATAATATATTTACGCGTATGGGCTCGTAAAACCTCCCCGCGAGGGCCTCGCGAGTGCGATATTCGCGCCGTGTCCATACCGCACCGACGGAATGAAAAAGAAAACACGCGGGGAAAAGCGCTTATAATATCATATTATTATAGAAAGCGTCATATTTTTACGGCGTTTCTCTGTTTTTTTTTTTATGGAATTCAATCTTGGACCGGCACATAAACTCTGCAGTCGTGTACATGTTACGGCGGGGTGGGTGCGTACGCAGGGTACGTCGGTGGGTGTGTATGGTCGAACTTCGCTGTATAGGCGATGAACGGAAAAAGTTCGTAAAATGTGTTTTAAGCCCTCGTGGGTGTTCAATATTTAGATGGTTCTATATATTTTTATAGTCTGTCGAGTAATATAATATGGTCTTTGGCTTTACGCTGAGTGAGTATCCACACTTTGACCGGTCCGGTTTCAATCCTGTAAGAAAGTTTGCAGGTTGCCGCCGACAGTATTAGTATTCTTTTCCACCGGTTTGTTTGAAACAAGCGTAAAAGACGTACAAAACTAATCGCTTTGCAAAATTAAGTACTATTAATTCTCAAATGGTCTATGACATAGACTTATTTGACTATTATAGCTTGCAGCTGATCGAAAAACAAAACGTCTGTACACAAGTGGTAATAATAGGATTTCGCAAGCTCGTGGGGTCGTGTGCGTTGTTACTCGTTTTTTCTGAAAGTTTATAATATTATAAACATACCTATATTATATAAAAAAAAATGTATATCGGAAAACCATTCCAAACCAAAATTTTCAAACACAATATTATAGAGTATAATATACTATAAACATACGTACAGGTTGGTTGAAGATTTTATCCCCGAAATATCTTCGGTTAGGTTATCAAGTTTTACTTATGAGTTATTTTAATTTTATATAATATTATTAATTGAAAAATTGGTTCAATAATCTAGGGGAAAAGATAATATGTATACTAAATTGTCTGCAACACTTTGTATTCATATTATAAAATATATTATTTTTAAATTCTTGAAAATGTTTCCTTTTATATTTTATAGTATATTTTTATTTTTATTTCTTATTTCTTATGAACTTACGTCTTAAGTATAAATACCTACTCTTAGGTGTCTCTTGCCCTGTGATAAATATTTTTACCTCGGCGGAGAGCTACGTTTGTATCCCATTTGATGGAGCGTGCACTCACTCAGACACAGGCCGACAGGCGGTACTCCGCGCTTTGAATCGGGGGCAGGAAATGTCTTGTACGCCTAGAACACTCTAAGTTTGGATCCATTATCGCACCAAGTCGTTAAAACGTGGGCTTACATACGTAGGTCGGCGAATACGTAGGTCGGTATACAGGTAGGTATAAATAGGAAAGTATAGGTGGGTGCGGGTAAGGGGTGTCTGCTAATATTATATAATATTCATTAGGGTACCGCGTGAGCATATAAAGTCGCGCGCAGTCCGTTACTTTTGCCCTCCGTGCGCGAGAGATTTGAATAAGACCCTCATATATTTAAGTAACTTTCGGGGAGACAGATGTTTTCAGCTCGGGAAACCGTCACGCGTGGTGCGAATGGCTTGTCGTACATATTATATGTATATACGTCGTATATAATACTCTCGCATAATACTTTCACACACACACACACACGGACGAAACAAACATAATGTATATGTGTTACATTATATTATGTATATCGCGGGTGTGTGTGTGTGTGTGTGTCTGAACGGAAACTGGCACTTGACGTCTTTTGAATGTTTAATGGACAGCGTCGCCTCGTGCTTGCGTGCGTACTACAACGGACTTTTAGCCGACACGATCGAGAGTGTCCCGGTCCAAGTGCGCGAGCTCGAATTAACGAGGGTCGACGACGTAATATTTTCCTGAAGCCGAATCCTAACCCGAAGACCCGCCGGGTGACGGGACACGAGAGCGATATATATAGTGCAGGATAGGGATCGTGTCACTTGTGCGTATATATTATTGTGATACACGCATACGGATGGGGCCAGCGTTGTATATATTATTATGTAACGGGCGCAGTCACTGATAGAATATTTATACCGTCCGGAAAACTCTTTGTTTTTCTTTACGCGCACTCGCACGCCGACATCGTTGTCCATAGGTGTATATACTGCGATAAACGCCGATGTAATATAATATTATGATTAATAAGTTATACCGTCAACCGCGGTCTAAAATAGGTATACGAATAAAAAACACTACACGATAAGTATATTATTATATATCAATATATATTAAACCGTGCCGTCGACGCGTTGGAATGGCGATCGACTCTTTTCGAGGAGTTTCTCTAGACATTCCGATTTCTTGCAGTGCAACGTCATGATATTATATATTATGGTCGTAGTGCAAAACGTAGAGCGATTCTGGAACATCCAATCTCTTGATTTTCGTTTCAATTATGTTAATTGTGTACACGCTTTACAGCAGGCAAAGTGAATAATCCACGCACATACAATATGCCCAGCAAAGTTACCATGTATAGGTACGATCATTTAAATCTTTATGCATCGTACAAGCATGTAACGCATAAACGGTTCCTATCGTCTTAATACCAATGGGACCAATGGTACCAATGGTACATAGACACGTAACTATAAATTTTTACTGTAAATAAATTACACCTGAAATTAATAAAACATTTTTTTTTTTTTCTATACTTAATTTTTGTTTTGTTATTATTTTATTACTACACATCAAATATAAATTGTTATATTATTTAGATAAATTATATATCACGTTATGTACTTACGTAACAACATTTTGTGTCCAGGTAGGTATTTAGGAAAAATATTGGTTCTTGATTCGGACTTCGGAGACATATTTTTACGATTGTTTTGATTTAAAAAAAAAAAATGAGAATCTTATTAGTTTTTCGTTCACGCTGAGACGCGCGATTAACACTTTCAAAGAGAAAAAATTAATTAACTGCAAAAACCTTATCCAGAAACTTAAAAATCGATGGCAATTAATGTTAAAATATTTGCGCTGTATTTAAATTGTTTTCTCTTTTGCTCCTTGTTTAAACTTATCGTCACCAAGTCTCAGAATAATCTAAATAAGAACAACAAAATTGTTAATGGTTTTTTTTACAAGTCGCAAACGCGTTTATCGCAAATTAAATGAAGGGGAAAAACAGCAACACTCGAACTGATGACGAAAACGGACTAAATATAATAATCGTTTAGAGCAAAAAATATCAAAACTCAATCGTTGGAAAATTATTGTAAATGTGTGTGGGCGATAGTTATTTTTCACCTATATCTTCAACTCAATATAGGTAACATTAATTCCAGCATTGGTCTACTAAATTGGCATAACGTGGGTACATAATATTATTAGTATTTATTGGGTATTTGAAATGAGCCTGCTTAATATCTAATTAAAATCTGATGAATGATTGCTTGATGTTATATTAGTTTTGATAAACTAATATAGTACTAGTATAGATTCAACTAAAAGAAAGTACCTAAAGTTTTCTGTATAATATTTGATCAATTGTATTTTATAATGAAATGCATTGGAAATAAATGTAACCAATAATGTATCCAACTATTTTATTTACCTACATGATATTTGTATTATCACTAATGTGATTGAACTATATTGAAAGAAAATATATAATAGCCCATTTTGTGCGATAATTCAAAAAAGCCTTACGATGTATTTATAAAATATGCGAGTCGAGACATCGTTCATATGCGGCGGGAATTGGTCTGACGTAGCGAGTATGTGTCATTATAGTCATTGGAGACCTTTATAACCTAGCTGGTTTCACCTGGTTAGATTTTGAAAATGTAATCATTTATATAGACATCTATTTATTTAACCACCCACGTTAAAATTAAAAATTCGTTTTATATTTATTTTTTTCTTTGATTACATTGCAGTTTACACCACCTTGTACCCAATAATAATTTTAAATATAAATAAAACAATAAATATTTCTTAAATTTGTTGAATTTATAGTTAGAAATCTACACACAGACGTCAGACACGTAATTTCCTAACCATTAAAGTATTATGAGAAATGTTTGACAAAATAATAACTATTCTGTGCATCCCCCTGTGACATTCTGGGTAAATCGTAACCGGTTCCCCTATGGCAGGGTGTCACGTGGGTATGCTCAGAAGAACGGATTTTGGCAGGCCCGCGGCATGAGTATAGTAAGTTAATATTTTTTATTTTGGTTTTTTTTTTCAGTTTTATTATGGTCCGGTAAGGACTTTGCCCCCATTCAAAAACTGAAATGACGATACTGTGTTAAATACTGTGTTACTGTGTAATTGTCAGGATTTATTATTTTAGGAAAATCTACCGGAAAAGTGTGAAATCTGGATGGCAAAAATAAAAAAAAAATGGTGCCTGCTGACCTGCAAAAAATATAAACTAAATAATAATATATTTTTGGTTATTGTAAGGTTACTATTGGTTATAATTGAATATAATTTTAGACCTGTATATTATATTTGGTAAAAACCATATAACTTTGTAAAAGTGGTATTCCCAACGCTAATTTTTTGATGGGTAACCCGGGAACCTACACATGAACATCATAAACAACTTGTTTATAAAACATTCGTAATTAAGTATACGCACCTCGCGGGGTCTGCAATCCACCGCAAGTTGATTTTCTATCTGAAAATATTGTTATATAAAATACTGTTCTCATAATCACAAACTTGTTTCACTGGCAACACCGGGTGAGATAGCTATAATACCTATAATATAATCGAACGTGTCCTCACCGACTCACTGACGTCGACCTTAAATAATGATACCATGAGGCTTACAATTTTCTCGGTACCTTCGTACCACCACGTAAGTGTGTACAAAGAAAGCATCTTCCAAAATTCGCATTTTAATGTTTTACTTGCACAATTATTTTCAGATTTAAGATGATCGATGAAAATGTTTAAGTTTTGAACACCATACATCGAATATTGAATAACGAATTGAACTAAGTTTCAATCATAATAATATAGAGTTGGCACTTTTCACGGGCAACGAAGTGCTTGATCCCTAATATATTAATATATACAATTAATATTATACTTATGTATATGTTTTTCAACGTGTGCATCACTTTGCTTTATTTATGTAACTCAATGCATAATATAAATGCATGCCGGTTTATATGTCTGTAAGTTGTAAGCATATAATATAATATATGGGGTGATGTGAATCAAATAATAATAAGTCATTATTTGCGATCAAATAGTACTATACTTTATACAATGTATAATATACATCGACGTTTATATATAATAGTTGTTAAACAAATAATTGTGAAATCAGAATTTCGTTGATAGTTGTATGGTTAAGTAACTCGTAATCTCGATGTGTTCCATTTTAAGTGCCCGAGTGACTGCAACGAGCGACTGACCACGGTCGGTCTATGTAATATGTCATTTAATAGGTTTTTGCAAAATACTATTTTTTCTTACAGCCTCTCATCGCCGTGTCCAAAATTTACCACACGTAGATTTCACATTGTCCACTATCCGACGTATTCGGACTGCCTACCTAGGAGACTAAGTTGAACATTAATCGATTTTCACGTGAGGTGACTGACTTGCTAGACACCCAAACACGTTTTTCAGATTTATGCGTTTTGGCTTTCACGAAATTTCGACTTTTATAAAAGCACAAGACTGTGTTTATACTTACCAATAGGTACTCAAAGACTGAAATGTTCTATATATGGATATGGATTATAATAGGTTCCATGTGAAAAACGAAATGTATTCAGTAGGTATTTACATAGATTATTTTGTTATTACAAATAATAAATACTAATAGTAGATAGTTACATAATAATAATATAGTACTTACATAAATATCTAAATATTTAATTTAAATTTTATTTCTTTGTATGTCATGTTTTATATTTTAAGCAATGTATTCAAATGTAATGCTAATAGCCTTAGCAACCGAACCAGAAATAATTATAATTTCAAAGCTAATAAAAAATCATAATGATTATAGTTTATAACATAGTATAAAATATATTATACAGTGTTTAAAATTTAAGCACAAGATACATATTTATAATTCTTTATTATCTCTATCCATTTTAATCTATTGTAACTTCTGTTAACTGTATTATATAAGTACTTCATGTTGTAAACATCAATTTTGTCTAATTGCCCGGCTGGGCGCGAAGACTACGGACAAAATAAATAAAACAAATCTACGTATGTATTATACATAGTTTATTATATTATTATGTAAGCGCACACCGGAGGTAAAAAATAATAACAATATGTGTACCTACTTTTTAATTATGTTGTCGGCGTTCATAGATGGGATATAAAAAGAGATCGGAAAAGGAAAAAAAAACCTTACATACATAGGATCGGCTTTTGCACGGTCCACGTGACGACGACGAAGAAGTCGAACAGTCCGATGCAGCGGTGGCGGGGCGGAAGGTAATTGAAACGTTACGAGCTCACTCCGCGGCGGGTGCACACCGTCATCAACAGGCTACGGCCGCCGCCGCTAAGCATGCGTCGGCGGGACGCCACACGCCGCCGCGACGACGGCGTAACCACCCCGCACCGCGGCCACCACCACCCCCGACTGCCGTTTTCTTTTTCTTCCGACATTCTTTGCGCCCCCGTTTTCTTTTCTCCCGCCTCTTCTTCTTCTCGTCTTTCTTCTCGTCCCGCCGCGCACTCTTTCTTATATATATTATATTATATGTACACACCACCACTACCACCGCCGCCACCGCCGCCGCCACCGCCGTCCTCCGTCACCGCTGTCGCGTATCGTTTTCCTTCTTCCGTTTCTTATTGCCTCGCCACCGCCGTCGCCGCCACCGCCGCCGCCGCCGACCCGGGCCAGCGCGGTCTTCCGCAGAGCACAGACACGCACGCACGCAACAAACTCCGCCCACGGCGGGGCGCGAACACCTTCCGCCGCCGGCCCCGTCCTCCTTCGTGGCCAACGGCGGTAAACCAAAGCTCCGCGGCGGCCGCAACCTCCGACCGACGAACCGGCCGCGAAAAAAAAACGCTTTTTTAACAGTCAGTCGCGCCGGTCCGCCCGTCCCCGACGACACGCACACCGCAGCGGCCGCACCACCGTCGACGTCTTCGTATATTAGTATTCGCGGTTTTCGTCGCTCGATTATTTCGTTCCCGTCTCGTCGCCGCCGAACATGCACCTGTCGGAACCGATGAGGAACCGCGACGGTTTCCTCAAGGCCGACGTGCTGGCCGAACGGACGCTGGACAGCCTACTGGCCGAACACCCCGGCGAGCTGGTCCGCACCGGTTGCCCGCACGTCGTGTGCACCGTGCTGCCCACGCACTGGCGGTCCAACAAGACGCTGCCGGTCGCCTTCAAGGTGGTGGCGCTCGGCGAGGTGCCGGACGGCACGCCGGTCACGATACGCGCGGGCAACGACGAGAACTTTTGCGCGGAACTGCGGAACTGCACAGCCCTGATGAAGAACCAGGTGGCCAAGTTCAACGATTTGCGGTTCGTCGGCCGGTCCGGTCGAGGTGAGTGCGACAATTATTATTTATGGTCACATCCGCCGCTGTTTTCGTGACTTTGGTAAGGCGACCTCGCACGAGATTACGTTAACCTAAGTGACGAGATTTCTGGAAAAAAAAAATATAATACAAAATTGGTTGACTCTTGGTGGTTAGTGTAACTTCAAGTGGTATACTACAATGTGTATGAGTGAATACTAAACTTTACATAGTAGGTATATTACAGGTAAACCAGAAAGTAGATTCCAATACTGCTCGAGGTCAAACCAGTCACCAATAATTACTGTTGAATTTTTGAACTTAAGTTAATACATACAACAACTCGTGTTACCCGTCCACATAAAAAATGAATTACCACAATTAATGCAAAAAGTATGTTTCATCACGATTAAGGTTCGCCGTGCATCGCGGTAGACCGTGATGTCACTTTTATGTTGTACCGTATATTTTTAGCGTACGACAACGTTATAGTCGATGTCTGCAATAATATAATTTCCACCGGAAACCGTTGCCCTGTAAATCGTATTTTTTGTTGATTTTGAATATGGTTTTTGGTTTTGTACTTTGCGGGCGTCTATTACCGTGGTTTTTCCGATAACGACCGCGGTACGACGGCAACTCACGGCGAAGAAAAAAAACCTTGTACCGCGTCGCAATAACCGCCCTGGTAAGCCGGCGTCTCGTATAGGCAATTCGCGTGCAAGAGCGCGTGCAGGTGACACCCGTTCAATCCAGTCGCTTTATTACAGTCCGTTTGGCCGACGGTGCGGGTATTTTAAGTAGATCAAATGACATCTCGTCGAGAGAATTGAACGCGAAACGGAACACCGTAACGCACAATATACACACGTATATTATATTATGCCGTACACACATACGACGGGCGTCGCGAATCAAACGGTAATAAATACGCGACTTAAACGTTTCGGCGTTTTAATATAACGTCGCGGGACGGCGAGGGTGCGGCGCTATATTATGTGCGTATCGGGGAGGGAGCGAGAAAAATACGTATAAAAAGGCCAACGGGGCTCGGCGTTTCGTCATGCTTCATCATTCCCCGAGGATTTTTTTTTTTTTTAACCCCGCGAGCAATGATGACAAATTGGCCTACGCGACGCCGTGTAAATCGTAACGGCGGCGGTGCATTTCCGCTGCCACGCTCCCCACAGTTTCTACGTTATCCCTCTTTTCCTTTCCACACCCCCCCCCCCTCTTGTAGTCATCTCATATTATACACGTTTTAAAGCGAACCGGAGGGCTGTGAAAACACGTTTTTTTTTTTTTTCTTAAATCTGGCGTGCGCCGAAATGTATCGCATCCCCGAAAACTGGGGCTTACGCGGTGCCGATAATGTCGTTATGATGTTATAATATTATCAAACAAGAATGCGGGTGCTTAAGTATAACAACATTACGATATTATCGGCGAACGATTAACGGAGCCCGATGAGAGTCCGGCGAAACGATCGTCTTAATATTGACAGTACAATGTATAGTATAACAATATATACATTATCAACGCACTCCGGCGAACCAGCGACATTAATCGTCTTTCGTTAAAAACTTTGCCCTTGTTGCCGTTTTAATCATTTCGGCGCGGAGTAGTAGTTGTAGACGGCTGCAATAATGAGACCGGCGGCGGTGGAGGTGGCTGCTTCCGCGGCGGTGTGCCGCGTTACCCCCAATAATTGATCCTCGTCGGTTAATTTCCCGGGAAAAGTTAAAGTCGGTTTATGGTTGTTTACACGCAATTATCACGCGTTTTCCGCCGAAAACCGTGAAGCTGCACACGTTCTATTATGTTTAATGGTTATCTCCCGGACGTGTTGCCGTTTGTCTTTATATAATTATTATATATTATATATGGGTACGTATATATTTTTAGGTACATATACGCAATGGTAATAATACGTTTGTCTTCACCCTACGACGGTGATAGTAATTATTTAACATACCGGCAGCCCGAACGTTTATAACAATTAAATATTAATTTCCATTATCGTGTGAAGTGACGTACTTATGTAACATTATGTTTTAGAAACATTTACAAAGACTTAGTAACAGTATACAATGATGTTGTTATTAATATTTATTTAATAGTCAAAAATTTCCATTTTATATAGTTAAATATAATTATAATATTAATAAACAGGTAGGTATTCAATAAAATAACTTGACAACTCATAAATTAATTTGATTCATAACAAACAACAACAACAAAGTTTAAATAAATCAACAAAAATAATAATGGTACTGCAAATACAAAAAAAAAACAAAATTAGTGGGGTGGCTTATTATTAATAAGTCTAACAATCACTGTTTGGATGGGGTGGTCTCAACCGTAATAAGTTATACGGACGGATGGGTATCTACATCAAAAAAATCTAGGGAACGTCTAAAACAGAGATACACTTTAAAATGTAATTTTATAAAGAAGCACAATTTTGCCTCCATTTTCTTATCAAATTAGGTATAAGGGAATATGACTGAATAGTAGTTATGCATAAAACTGTTTAGTGGTCTTGTGGATGATGATCAGTATTTGGAAACGAAGAGTGTAGAATGCAAAATCGTCTTTGGACACGCTATAAAAATTACATTGTCACATTAGGATATTTAAATATAACATTTTATAGTATTTAATATTTACTTTTATTTGACAGTTGTCACTGAAAAGCTTTAAGTGTGGAAAAATTGATCAAGATGCTCAATATATAAGTGTATGAATGGTTGTTTCCAATACTTGATAGTTGATACCTGAAACACATAATTTATTATATAAAAAATACTCCTACATTTTATCAAACCGCATAATTCTGTGTTACTCCGTTTTAATTATAGTAACATTGTACTACATATTATTACATTAATAAATTATTTGCATAAAACAATTTAAGTTTCAAGTAGCAGGTTTGCAGTACGGTATTATATCATTTTTTAGTTGAGGATCAACTTTATAGTAGTACTGCCACTATACTTATACTTATGCAATATGCTTACTATTGCCTTTATTTATGGTTTTCTCGAGTTTTTAATTGTTGGCAAATTCTACTATTTTCCAATGCTCCACGATTTTTGATTATACAATTAGTATATGTACCATTTCGTGAGAAAATTACGTCAGTGTTATAAACGATATACAATTCGTTTTGGTAATAAAGTCATATTATTTTATAACTCGTGAATATATTTTATTGTTACTGTTGTACATTGTAAGAGCTGATGTTTTACTGTAAAAAAAATAAATTTAGTTTTAATTTTTCCTATTTTTTTAATTTTAATTTCCTTAGCGATTTTCTTATTTACACCAGAGTCTCTACTTAGTTTACATAGGAATAATAGCAAGCAAAGCAATATTTAGGAGGGACAATAAGGTGATGTTTCTCGGACGGCTAATTTAAAGTGGATAGCTATAATTTGTTTTTAAATTTACATTGTTTTAGTTCTCTCATCACTCCATTCGCTCATTTCCAACAATTAATGTTTTATTTTTATATTTTGTAATTTATTACTTTATAGTATATTATCATTACAACATTTACCGTTTTAAAATTCAAAAGTGATATAACAACAATCTTCAACTATTTTAATAGTAAAATTATTAATGAACTTCAAATCCAGGAAAATTTTTTTTTTACAAGATAGTTAATTTTTTTTTGCCACTGGGTGGTAAATTTCTAAATAACAAACAATCATAATAGATTGACAAATTTATAATAGATAGAATTAGAGGGATACGCACAATAACTCAAATATTTGGTTAGCTTAAATTTATTTTGAATAAAACATTTTCTGATTAAAATGAAAATATTATGACATAATATTTTGCATGAATGGTGATGAATTATTGTGTACAAAAAATGTTTTGAATCGAACAAAAATATAAATGAATCGTTTTAACATGTATGGGCCGTAATAAAAAATTACAAATTATAATTATAATCAAGAACATATAAAAAATAGCACATTAAACAAAAACAAAAATATTTATAATAAGGAAAAATAAATTATATTATCAAATGTCCATACAGTTGTCGTTGTATTTTTTAAGATTGCGTTAAACATAAATTGATAATATGAAATTATTCAGCATTCACACTAACACATTTTCATAAACAATTAGATATAACACTAGTAGGTGGTAACGGTGACATCACTTATAGGTATTATGTCAATTCTTGATATTTCTACGTGTTTATAATAAAGTAGGTAAACGGACTTTTAGTGTTATATCGTTCAATCTAATAGGCTTTACCGTGTTCTAGTTATTTAATATGTATTTTCCGATATAATAACTAAATTTAATTTGTTATTACAACATGTAGATAATTTTAATTTACAGTTGGACCTCCCCCGAACTCAACTTACAATATATTAAATAATACATTTGATGAATGACATTTAGACAACGCATTGTTGCATGTTACTGATATCTAGGTTAGTTCACCCTATGTGTATACTGAATACATTTTGAATTATCTGTCCAATAAATGATTTTGAGTAGAGCTCTGAGTTTAACCACTTTTAAGATTTTTGAAACGTTTATCAGATTTTAAGCGCATGAAAATGAAGTAAGGACTTTCACTATGGAGACAAATTTGCGTTTGTTTTATAATTTTATACATAGGCATCTGCTTTAAAACCAAATTTGTCTATTTTTATTTTTAGTTCTTTCTCAAAATATAAATTCTCTATAATATTCATATTGAGTGTGCACTGCCTGATTTAAATTATAGATTATAACATGTGCCTCTAATTTTAAATGAAATGTTCTATTTATGAACTCGAGCATGATGTTCTTGATCATTTAGAGCCCACTTCTATATACTACCACGATGAAGCAAAATACATGGAAACTGAGTTGCCTTGACATATTTGCTATAAATGTTTTTACCGTTTATTTCTGTGAAAACATTTTTTTTCTCATAACATAATCATGTTGAAAGAATCGGTATAAAAATATCAATTTGTTTAGCCAAAAACAAGAATTGAGTAGTTTATCGCAGCAAGTCTTCTCAACCTATATCTATCACACAGTTATTATAATATTATGTTATTTTTAGTTATATTTATTGTGTAGGTATATCAATAAAACGGGTGAAATACTTTGAACATTTTATTAAAATTTCAAAACGGAATGAAATATTGCATGCTGTATACCTACACCTACCTATACTTCATCATCGTAATTAGTAGGTATATTATATTAGATAACTAAATTTAATTGCATTATAAAATAACTCTTCATCGATGCAAAGTATTGCGTAGCATTGTATAGTGAGGTATCATGTAAGTATTTTATTTGAAAGTGATTCCAAGATATCGGACTTTTTAAAAAACTATCACACAAAATAAATACAATCCTATTATTTCTTAGAAAAACATTATTACAATATGACTTTACAAATATGAAATATATCAATCCGACACAGAGTCTGTATTGTTGTGTTTTTCGTTTATTATTTTTATAATGAAAGTTTTGTTATTTCCAGGAAAAAGTTTTACGCTGACTATAATGTTGAATTCGTGTCCACCGCAAGTAGCCACTTATTCCAAAGCCATCAAAGTCACAGTGGACGGTCCCAGGGAGCCGAGGTCGAAAACCAGTGAGTAAATTAATGCACACTTACGCTTGATAAATTATCAAATTAAATTGGGTATTAGGCCTATTATTTAACTCGTTTGCAGGAAACCAAGGGTTCCATCCTTTCCACTTTGGACCTAGACCTTTCCCGTTCGGTACGCCACTGGATCCCAATAGAATTGCAGAATTGCCGTTAAAATTATCAGGTAAACATGTTTTTCTATTTTAAATTTACTATAAAATGTCCTAAAAAATGTATTATTCTATTCAAATGATTTTTTATTTTTAATGTTTGTAGTTATTTAAACAGATACTTTGCACATAATATAATTCAATTCTATATTTCTATCCTATAGTAATTTGTTCAACGTTGGGTACCAATGTACGATTATAATTAATATGACTCCATCATTAATATACTTCGTTATTAGTATTGGTAATTATTAATTTAGTATTAAACTTATTATTTGATTCAATTAAATCAAATAGTAAAGACCGATGTCATATACACACATTATAATATATTTATAAAAATATAAAAATGTAAACAATTTGTATCCTTTTTATTTGAATATAGCAATAATAAATTAGAGTTTTAGTGCATTATTAATATATTTATACTGGTACGCGTTATGGGTAGGTATACCGTATACATATTGTCAAAATATATTATTATGATTTATGTTAAACTATAAAACATAAATTTTAATTTATAACTTTTAACTTATAAGATATATAACTTAATATAGTTAAGAATATAATAGTAAATTATGATGCAATTTCGTTATAAAGATTAAAGTTATATAAAAAAACACATAGCATAACATATAAATACACCTTCTAAAATAGGTAGTTAAATATTTCTTCAAAAATGGTTCAATTTATTAATAGGTAATTACATTATAGTTAATAAGTGTATGCGTAATGCTTACACTACCTAGTATATAATTTCTTAAAAACAATTTTTATATTCTTATTTATTGCACTATATAATACAATTTAATAACTGAGTGATTCATTAAGTATTCTTGAAGCAAAGTGGTGGTATTGTAATTAATAAATAATAATTTCTATTCACCCTTTATTCAAAATTGAGCATCATTAATAAGTATAATTGTTTTAAGTTTATTATACACACGCAATTATTATTTAGTATGTAGGTATAAATTAAATATTAAAATTAGATTCATAAATTTTTTTAGTTTTTTTATGGTGTTTATTAAATTGTTTTTATGTAAGTATTTTTTAATACTTTATACTAATAGTTTATTGCAAGTTGCAACAAAGAAAAACAAGTTGACACTCAATTCCAAAAGACTAACGTTAAGTTTAAATACGAAAAGTTGATTTTGGCATTTCACTTTTGTTTTTTGAAATAATAAACATAGTTATTTGAATAATTGAATATAATATAAATTTGTATGCACAAGATATTTGTCCAAATTATTAATGAATAACTGTGTAGACATAAAATATACAATAGTTACATATTGTTTATCAACAAATGATTTTATGTATTATATATCCTAAGAATTTAAATAAACCACTCTTAGAGTCTGGTGTATAAATGTGTTTTCGTGATTCGTAATTCTTTACAATAACATAATATGAACAAATAATTAAAATAGCAAGAGACTTATTTAAAAATAAAAATGTAATAAGACAAAATATAATATAAAAATTGCTATAGTAATCGAGTTTAAAATTAAATCAAATTGGTATTAGAATTAAACTCGTTATCGAAAAAAATATATATAAATATAATACAATTATACACATAAATTAAAATGAAACGAACAAAGTTCTCATTTCTCATCATTTATCGGTGCCACTAACCATTAATTTATTTAAACAATAATATTACGTAGTCAACTTTAGACAACAACACAAATCATGTTATAATATATAATAAAATATTTTAAATACAAGTTATAGATTTTTACAACTCTATAATACAATGAAACAAATGTTTCCCATCATTATACTTTTATTTTATTAGCTTTTTGATTGTAAAAAAAGTGAAATCCTTTTTTATACCTGATTGATAAGCGCAATAAGTACATTGACTTCGGTAAAATGTCCCATAACAATATTATATAATATTTCGTAAAATATAATAATATAATATTGTTCAACGATTGGATTTTCGCCAACTGTTACACTCTTACAAAAAGTTCGTAGACACTGCAGTGGGAGACGGTGTTCGCAGACATCGTTAATTATATATTTTATAGTAGTGATGTGCGTACGATATGATGTGTAAGGTCAGTGGGGTGCGAGGTTTTAGTGAATTGTATTTCCCGAAGGGTCGGCCGTTAGATTTTTCGACGACAAACGAATATAGCGAAAAAACAAAATTTCGGTCATTAAATCCAGAGTATATTACACAAGTCGATTTTCAAAGGATTTCGCGGGCACTGCGGTAACGAATTATTGTATGTATATAGAGAAGAGTAGGCGAAATCTAACGGGAAAATAGACGACGGTAACCACACTTGGCGGCGATAGCAGGGCTCCACCAGATACCGCTGGGAGTAACATATTATTATAATATTACATATTATTATTATTATTAAATAATAGTACGAATGTTATATTATCATCGTGTGCACGGTGATGATACGTTATAACGATGGGCGGCATCACCGTCAACGTCCGCACCCCAAAATATTTCGTAATAACAATGCGCCGAACCGTGATTTTGGAGATTTTTGTCGCACGTGTTACAATTTATTGTTCAATATCATTACTGATCATCACCATTGAGTTTCTCTAAGGTACGGTGCCAAAAGTTCACGTGCATCGATGTCAGTGTTTATTAATAGTCTCGTCTTGTTGGACGATCATTATAGACATCCGGATGGACGTCACGGATACAATAATATATAGCGTCTCGCGCTGTAGCGGTAATTCGTGATGGCATTTTTACACGTATTTAAACATGTATATGTAGTGCCATCCCATTGTCGAAAGGTCGATCGAAAAATCACGATATAATGTAATATTAAATATAATATAACCAGCATGCTCAGGCCTCAGGTGGAATTTTGACGCGTCACACGAGCGAGAGAAGCAAAAAAAAAAAATGTAAAAAGAAAAAAAAAATTACTAAACAAAAAGAAAATAACCCGACTGTTCGTTCTGCGTCTCTCGTGGGCTTTATTATTATTATTATTATTGTTCTTAACTGCGCACACGTGTGCCGCACCTTTACAATAATAATAATAATAATGCACTTTCGAACTTTGCAAACGCATGTAATATATATATATATATAGGTAATATGTCCAACACGGGTATGCCGTACGTGTATATATAGGTACCGAACCTAACATATACGGCGGAAAGAAAATACAAAACTGTCCAAGTACGATTTCGACTTTAGCGCGTACGCGATGACAGACGGCGCATTGCGTTATATATACATACATTATGTACAGGGTGTTTTACCACATATGTGCAGCAGTCCCCGTCAATTTTATTTATTTCGAAAAATATTGGTGCCTATTTTATTATCCACGATTGCTAAAATGTTGGTGACTATTTTTTTTTGTTTACCTGCAGACATAAAAAAAGCAATTATTTTTAATTTTTGAGTTCTCACATTAATATTATTTATAATACTTTATATTATATATTATAATATAACGGAGAGCAGCACATTAATATGAAAAATATTAAAAGTCCAGTATAATATTATAATATTACTCATTTTCATCATATTCGTCGTATTAGTTAAGCACGTTGAAGACTTCAGATTGTAGGTGACACTATTTATTAAACAGAGAAATTATATTACAACTATAATGTATATATATAATAATAATATTACATAATATTATATATTGTACAGCTTATAATATAGTCCGTTGGGCTGATGGGTGTGTGCTGCAGTGCGTACGACGATGACAAACATTGAAGAAATACCGTGTGTGCCTATGGGTACTTATATACATGTTTTGTATACATATTATAATATATATATAATAAAGGTACACGAATAATGTTTGTATATTATACAGGCACACACTCTGGTGCAGTGGCAGTCGTGTACACAAGTTTCACGAGCTTTTTACTTTTTATTATTTATTTTTTAACATATTGTAAAGATGATGACGGGGGAGGGGAAAAAAGAAGAATATTGTTCGCTCGCTCGCCCCTTATATACTTGCGTCTCGTTGCAGTTAACGTAACCCCTCATACCTTACATACATAATATATGTGTATATATTATATATATATATATATAGGTACCTACGTGTAAATATTGTCACGCGCGCGCCGGGTGAGTTTTAACCGTCTTCGGTCGGTGTAGCTATATATTATATGTATATAGTATGTATATAATATATATATATATATATATATGTCTATAATAATATGTATACACGCATACTGCGCAGTGAAGGGGAAGACGTCGGCACGACCCTCGGCCGTTTAGTCGAGCTACAAATCTAATTTCCACCTCATATTGAAGACGATATACATATATATATATATACATATAATGTAGACGGGAGTGTAGGTGTGTACCTACATCTTGTGTAATGTGTGTAAGTCGATACTTCACACTACTTCACTCAGGGGTTTTGTTGCACGCGTGTAAAACTGTTTTGGAATCTGCACACTTACCAGCGTACAACATCGAGTATAATAATAATAACGACGATTCTGTTGGCGCGGTGGGTGGGCGAAGAAAATCCGTTTGCGGAGAAAAACGAATTACGAAAATAGTGTATTGCCATTTGAATAATAAATTAAAGTATAATATTATAATATAGTGAACACTTTTTCTAACTGCACGTATTTAATGTTATAAACTTACAAACGATACATACAAAACTAGATTTTGTTTTACTTTACTGCTTATATACATATGCGCAAATAGCGCATTTGACATTTGGGTGGGCTGAAGCCATAATATTATTATAATGATATTGAATAAGCTAAAAAAAAATAAGAAGTGTTTGGAGAGACTATTGACATTTTTTTTTTGGGGGGGGGGGAGAGCAGGAGACTTAGCCTCCTCCTTTTTGCGCTATGACTGCTTATATAAGTGTACCTAAAAAAACAACGTACCTATTCAAGTTCGACTCGATTATTTTGAGACATCAAACATGCATGCTAATTAATAAACCATATATAAAGCTAAATAAAATATTTTTTTTTTATGATAATTGACGATCATTGATCATATTATAATTACATTATAGTGTAGTTTTACTGTAGAGTATTACTAGAAATAATAAATGATATAGCCATACGTTTCGAGACTCATCTATACTCATTTTTTCAACGCTTATTTCATCTTAGTAGCGGTAATAAGTACCTAAAGATTTTCTGTGTAAAAACAAGTTACACTTTTTGTGTTGGTTACATAACCTAACTTATATATAGTGGTAAATATTACGTGGAATATTATATTATATACTATAAATACTGATTATGTATAGGTAATTTCGTTATTCCGTTTTAAGCGAAATAAATTGGTATTTTGCGCACGACAAAAAAAATATACATTATTCACTCAATTTTTACATATCATACAAACATTTACAAATATTTTATACAATATTAAAGTCACCAAAACCACTGCTATATACAGACAGCGCGTATGATGACACTCTCCCTCATGCGTCTATGCGCGAATACCTGCCGCGTATATCGTCTATATATACATATATACCTACCACACGGAATAATACGCTCATCCGTGTCCGCGGACCGAGAACTCGTTTGAACTTGCCCGTCGTTTGTTGTGCTCGTTTAATTAAAAGTCGCAGTCGGCCACACGACTACTGTATGCGAAGGTATATATATATATTATATAGCGATCGGCGGTGTGTTGCAGTGAACCCGCGCAGGGTTGGGGCTGCAGTGAGGAGGGCGGCAAATGAATGCGTTTGAGATGAGAGGAAACGGACGGACGGGAACGGTGGAGCTATACACAGAATGTCCGGTAAGGGAAAGGGTTGGTTTTAAAGAGCCGAAACGTCGGTCTCATTAGTCGCTGTCCGGCGAGCACGTGGTGATGCAGTGCTCGTATTACACACGAGCGGCCCGTCGATCATCCCCCGTACTCTCGCCATCCCTACAGCAGGCAGCTTGTGCGTGTGTAATCTCTTTGTTGCCCTTAAGGGACTGTTTTAATCTTAGGTCCTTCGCTCTACCGCCTCAGTAGCACATTATTTGTGTATAGCACCCGAACTGCACGCGCATAACATAATATGCATTTATATATATACAAGTAATATGCACGCACGCGCACATCGTCAGGCTTAAAACGAATGTCCCGTATTCTAGGCTCAAAACCGTTGACGATGTGCGGACTATATCGTTGTTGTCTTCGCACTAATATATTATATTAATACATATTAATATATAAGTACGTTTCCTGGTGTCAATCTCCCAAAAGTCCTACTGCAGTAATATAAACGTAAATATTATGTCATTATGCATGAGCTACATAACGACTGTTACATATTATATACCTAATATAAACTATTATAACTTAACAAAAAATCTTTGTATGTAACGTATATTATGTATAACACGTCTATATTATATCGCTCCCTATATCGATGGCTGCGGTAGGTCCTTATCTCGTTTTATACTTTCCTCGCCGAGTCGCGTTTACTAATCATGTTGCAACAAACACATCAAAATCTATATTATAATATAGATGATAGTCTATTGACATACACTTTACACACAGCATATTATAATACGATTATTGCAAACTAATTTAAATAACCACACTCCCTTCTATGTTTTTATTATTTTTACCACTGTTATAAATACATATACCAATATAGGTATATTTATAAATATTACCTATTGTAATTTTCAGTTTAGTAAACAATCTAATATAATAAATGAAGAGCTTTATTTTTGACTGCCGTGTAAATAAAAGTTCAAAAATGTTATATTATCGCGTCCTTATCCCCGATAACATGTCAACAGTTTTAATACTATTTTATGTTACTAGCTAACCCGTCAAACTTTGCTTTGACTTATAGATTATTTCTTATGAATACTTTGGTAGTCAAATAAAAAATAACTAAGTTATTGTAAGTTTTTGAGGATGTGGTGTACCTACTGGTATATGACTGAAAGAGGAATGAAGCACTGTGAACGATGAAGACCTATAAAAATAACAAAACATCAAATATTCATTACTTGAAATCTTTGTACTTTTATTATCTTAACTAATAAATTTCAAATTACATCTCTATCAAAAATAATGAAAATTAAAAAAAAAAAACATTATCAGTCTCTTAGTGGAAGGGCTGTACGATATTTTTAGTGAGCCCATCTTTAGCCAACACAAATGAACTGGATGGTTTACTAACCCGAGAACATGTGCCATGTAAAATTGTCCGTTAATATGTAGTATTGTGTTGTAGGTATATGTACAGAACTTATAATTAACACTTAAAAAAAAAATTAATTCTTACGTAAGAGGACTGACTTTCTAGACATTCAAACACGGAGTTTCTGACTTTTCATTTTTACATACAAAAAAACATCAGGCTACGCGGGGGGAGTATCAAGCCAATTCAATTATCGAATCCGTATGGGCCATGTGAGATTTATATAGACACTGAAAATCGACTTTCAAACATTCCTGTTATCGAAACAAGACCGCTAAAGCACTTAGCTTTTATACGAATCTTTATAACCAAGCCGTATCAGCAAACCACATAAATTGCAAGCCTTATCACCTTTAAACTTCTGAGTTTTAACCAACCATCACGCTTGTGACTATAACAGTCATGACTTTTATAATTTTAACGACATTGTCTCCGAAATCGGACACCAATATAGCTAGTAATTTAATAAAATACTTATTTTATTTTATAAGTATATATGTATAACTTTTTCTTATTGTTAATTAATAATAAATACAGTCTTAAATACTGTAGATAAATTTACTCAGTTTTAAACAAATTTGTTTATCTTTCATATCATGATAAAAAATACTAGTCTATATCAGTATAATATACAATAGTTATACAGATGCATAATTAAAAAAATATGATTTAATATAATATATAATATATTATAATAATAAGGGTTCTAATATAATATAAGATCCTATAGTAACATATATAATATAGATATTGATCATACAGAGTTTTTATAACGGTTCAACCCTTATACAATAATATGATTATTTGGAACTTTTTTTAAAAAAAGGTTTGATTTTAGTAAAATTGAATATTATATGGATGGAAAAAAGTTAACAAGTTTTAATTAATAAATGAGCAATTTCTTATAAGAATAGTTTTTTTATTATCAAAAATTTTTAGCATTATTTTTATAAGCGAGAAAAATTCTATTAATTATTAACGAACTATACATCAAGAAAAAATAGTGATTTATTTATTGAAAACAAAATTAGTGAGTTAAGTATGTATTTATGGTATTTTAGTATCCATTTATATATTTTCCCGGAAAAATAATTCAAATTAATTATTACAAAGCTATATCATCAGTGGAAAAAAATTAAAATTCTTAATAATGTTAAGATATATTATACAGCGCAGAAAAACTGTTTTCAAACTATTTTTCATCCTGAGATGGCATAAAAATAGTTTTTTGGATAATACAATTTGCGTATAATAAATAATATTACGTTCCACTTGACGCGAGCTTACAATCAATAATAATTATTAAATAGCCAATACATATAATAATATTATAATAGTCCATATAAAAATAACAAAATATATAATATAAAAATATAATAATTGTAATGGACGTATATATATAGACGTATCGCGATGATAACGCGAAAAAAGCGTAGGTATTATAATATTATTGTACAACGATATAACAATATTATGTTAAATACTTATATAATAATATGTGAAACGGAACGATAATAATTATTTCGGAGGAGAAAAAAAGTTTTCGCAAGACGAATAAATCGCCTTTAAAACGGTTGGCTGCTGCCGCGGCGCGGATGCGAGCGCGTATTAACGCGTATTAAAAGAACATTTTTTAAATACCGCCGTGGCTTATTATTCGCGGAAAAGTCGTCGTCGAGACGCGTTGTGTTGTATAATAATATTACAATATACGTGTATACATATATTTAGATAGGGACAGAGCGCGCGGAGGTAGGTACGTCTGGTGCAGTGTCGGCGCGGTGGAGGATGCGTCCGTAGACTTGGACTGTGCGACGCGGGCGGGACGAGAACCTCGGCGGCGGCGGCGGCCGCTTCGGAGTCGGGTGGTACGCCGCCGCGGCCACCGCCGCGGCAGAGGGACGTTTAGAGACGGAATGTAGGTTAACGCGCGCCCGCAGTCCGCAGCGCCCCGCTCGGTTTGGCGGTGTCGGTGTCGGTGTCGTCGTCGGTCAGACGGTGCGGTGTGCTTTGCGGAGAGCCAATGGGGTGTGCCGCAAGCCAGTGGAACCAACCCACCGTGGGTGACGTCACCGCCACCGCCGACACCGCAGTCGATTCCCCGGCCCGCGTCTCGCCGCACCGCCCTGGCCGGAAGCGGCGGCGGCGGCAGCTTTCTCGCCGGTTTTCTTTTCGCCTCTCTTTCGCCGCCTATATATATTATACGGACGCCTCTCTCGCTCGCTCTCTCTCGCACGCACGCCACACATATACGCTGCACGCTCTCGCTCTACGTTTATCTCACTCACTCTCACTCTCTCACCGTCTCTCTTTCTCAATATCTCTCTCGCTCCGCTCAATCGTCCGCTCTCCTTCGCACTCCTTCGCCGGTTCCACGCCGAGTCGGACGTATATTGTAGCGCGTGAATCAACTGCAAATCTCGTCGAATGTAATATTATTATTATTATTATTATTATACGATAATAATATTATTATTTAGTATACGACACTCTTAGAAATGCGTAGAGACGTAGATTCACTATATTATAATAGGTGCAGAGACCAAATAAAAATTATTTAACTGTTATCGAAATAGTTTTCGGAGGTGTATGGGTAAATTTCACAAAATATTTTTGAATCTAAATTTTAGATAATAATAATATGTACAGCCGGTAAAAGGCAAGAATATGAAATGTATTAATTATTTTATACTATACCTAATATCCATAAAACGAGATTCATATATATATTCAGTACAAATACCTTTACAGCTTAACAGTTTGCATATATTACTATAACGGTGTGGGAGGAGAGGAAGATTACGGGTGACGGTGATGACGTGTGGTCGGCGGCGGCGGTAGAGGCTTGTTATAGCGTTTTAAAATTAAAAGCTGTTTGAGTGGATGTAATTAGTGCGAACGGGCACGCGGCGATACATATATATATATATATATATATATATTATATAACATATTATATAGTAACGCTGAACGGCTGATGGAGGGGGTGACTGTATATATATAAATAATACTGCGCGCTGACGGCTTAACACAAAAGGTGCACCGCTGTCAACATAATAAAGGGTTTTGCAACCCTCTCCCTCCCCTACAACCACTCTCTTCTTAACCCTATCGGCACAGTATATACATATATATACACGGTGCGCAGCAGTAGTCCGGATGGGGGCCCTTTTATGTGTTGACGCTTGTAAAAGTTAAACTGCCACCGCCCACCGTCGCCGCTCGCGTAAATATCACCTTCTTGCAGCACGCGCTGTTCCTCCGGCCGTGTCTTGGCGCGGATCTACTCTCCGCGCGACCTTTTAATAATAAGTGCCTGCCAACCCTTTTCGTAACTGATAACGTCGTCGTCGTCGTAGTCAGCGGCGGCGAAATTAAATTAACCCTTTGGAAACACCTCAAAGGTCACACGGTGGAAATTCGCGTGAGCGCCACCAGTGAAACACACAAAAGGTTTTATAATTATCGTTATTATTATTATTATAATAACAATAATTGTAAAAATATTATATTTTATAATAATCGAGCGTGCGCCAGCGAAGAACTATTGGCTAATACCTTATGTATATTATGATTTCACATACGAGTATATGAACACCGTATTTTGTGTGTTAGTATAGATGTTAATTTATACCTATATAGGAGTGTGTCACTGTCAGTGGTATATTTAGAGGGGAAATTGTCTCAGCCTCAAGTTCAAAGTCCAATCGTAGTAAAAAAAAGCATCGGGGTTTAAGGTTCAAAGTACCTAATAAGCATTTTTAATTTTACTATACATTACGTTGATTGTTTTACAATATTAAACATGTATTACCTATACCTAATAAAATGTTCATAAAATAAATTGCATACATTTTAAATAAGCGGTGATGAGTGTCAAAGTAAAATGTTGGATGCAGACTATATAGAGTTTATACTGTCTATCATATAAATACATGATAGATGTATATACATCAACATTCATAAGTACATACCTATAAGTATTATCGTTGACGTTAAGTAATAACACGAGTCGACAATAATTAGGTATATATATTATTATACAGATTTATAATTTATAACATATTATTCTCTTTATGCTTTATTTTTCATTACTTTATAATATCGTTAACTTGTGAATAAGTTAAAAATAAAAATAATAATCAAATTTATAAAAAAAAAAAATAATAACCAACAAGTTCTTACCTGTCCCATCACAATATACATTTTTATAAAAAAAATATGTGTAATGAGAAAAATTTAATATAAAAATTGCAATACAACATTTTTAATTTGCCTGTAATAATGATCCTACAGCTAGATAGTTTGTGTGAAAATTGCTAATATGGCAAGGAAAATGAAGTTTCATAATAAATAATAGTTATTTTATATTTTTAGTTAGTGCGTGTACTCAAAATGACATGACAAACATTTCGTATGTACCTACGCTAAAAAAAATACTTGGGCCGCAATAAATTATTAGGTACTTACCCTAAAAAATGCTTGCCCGCAATTCGGAAGAAATGTTTACTGCAGGATGTAAAAATAGTAGCCACTACATATATCTAACCACTCAGAGTTTAAGTTTTATCAGCAAATGTATATAATAAGATTCATTTTGGCCTTTCAGGTGTTCATATTTTACAAATGATTGGTGGTTTGTTTATATGCGGTATTATAGGAGATTACTTCACCTACCATGGCACCTTATAGTGTAATTTCTATGTTGTCGCATTTTAACGGAAAACCATATTATTACCTGGGGTGCTTTTTTTCCTAAGTATGCCATTGATTACCGGGTACCTATATATTGGTTAGCATTAGTATATACCAAAGTCATACTAAAAGTATATACAAATAATAATATGCTAAACATACTGGACTTTAAATTTATAAAATTTAGTATTATAAGCGGTCATCGTATAATACCGTATGATACCTGCACTAGGTTAGGTTATACTATATATATTATAATTATTAGAATATAAAAAAATATACCAAGTTGGCAAGATGTCGTTTATCTACACTCGTGTCTTACAGCAGGCCCCAATATTATTAGTATTCGATGGATGAATATTACGATACTGAAAATGTTCGTGTCCATTGTACCTAGAATATAAAAAAAATAATAAATTAAAACCTATACAATAATAATCAATAACATAATAATAATAACTACATTATAATGAAATATCTAAAAAACAAATTTTTAAACTATTGCATAAAATAAGTTTCCGTTATCACACCGTTAGTTGCGTTGTTCTAATTTAAAAGTGTTCACCTATAATTACTAATTAATCATAATCGTAGCCCGCACGTTCGTTCATAGTCGTTAGATATGAGAAAGTAGTACCTACACTTAAAGTTAGCACTTGGTCGCATACTCTCTTATAACATCTATACAGTAAATTAATACCAGAAAAACGGACTACGGACGAACGATTAATTTAATTTTGTAATATTGTAAATATAACATAGTATTATTTTCAATGGTTACAGATGATAATAACACGATGATAGTAGTATAGTACATTAGTACCTATATACATTAGTACCCAACAATTAAAATATATCATATTTTTTACAGCTTGTAAACGTTGAATTATAATAAATTTATACCATGTTTCACAAATCATTATTATTTATTACATTAACAATAATATTAAAAATAAAATATAGTTGTAATATTCAACAAGTGTATTATGCAATATAAGTACATCTACCGCGATTCAAACAGCGTGTGAATAATGTGGCTTTTTCTTTCGCAGGTCTTGCCCACTCGTGGGGCACATCGTTTTCCAGGGCTTTACCACCGACTGCATACCCTCCCTATTTGGCTAACAATTGCGGTCCGCCGACATTTCAACACTCTAACTTTACCAACATTTTTCCGTACAACGGAACGACTACTGAAGTAATTCAACAGCAAACGATTAACACGGGCACAGGTAATTTAACATTTATTATATTATGAAGGTATAAACCGTTTATATATTTCAGTAAGCACATACCTATATTGCTATCTTATAATATATGGTAATTATTATGTATTACGAAATAAATAAAAAACGATAGACAAAGTCATTTCTGACCAAAAATTATGATTTATAAATTGAGTTGAAATGGTGCATAGACATAATGATGTGCATCCTATAATAATATATGTATACCTAATATACAAACGTTTGTTGTGATTTCGTTTTTTTTTATATATATTTATACGCGCTGTGCAATAGACTAAGGGGATGAGACAAAACTATAATAACAGAAAACACATTATTATACACTCGAGCCAATAAACTACGTTTTAAGAAGATATATACCCACATATACCACATAAATACCACGTTAACTATCGATAAATTCGTGGTTGAACATTATTGCGTCATAACAAATGTACGTTTGTACAGCATATCCTAAAAAGTTCAAAACCCGTTCGCTAATGGTTTAATACATTTTGTGATGCGCTTTTAAGATATTAATCATATAAATATTATAATTATATAAAAATATATAAAGTATAAGATTTAATGTAGGTATATAAATATATATTATATATATATTAATAAGTACCGATCTTTTGTTTAAATATTAAATTAATGTAGGCTAAAAATCTATTCACCTAATTGAAGCATTTTACCAAATATAAAAAAAATTATTAAATAATTCATGACCCGTATATTATATATATACCTAATAGATACCTAAATACGCGATGCCTAATACCTATATTCCAGTCTGCATCTGAAAATAATCATCGACGAGAGAATTTACTTTGCGTACTTATACTGCACAAGTCGATACCGACAACTGCAGTTTCTTACCCTGACTTTTACTTACATTATATGCATGTAATATTATATTTTTCAGTGCCTAAACGCGTGTGACAATCTCGTTTGTTCGAGTCAAAAAAGTGCTAGAGCGAATTGCAACTAACCTTACGTCGTGACTTACACGTTTTTTTTCCGATGAAACGAAAACATTTTCTTTGACGTTTGATCGTCTGATTCACTTCCAAATACCATAGTATAACGCAATCAGACATTTTCTATATATATTTTCTTCTTACGAGATGACACTAAGTGCTAGTAAATTGTAACAATGGAAATAGTTCGGTTAGCTTTTCACCAGTGAATCTCAACAGAACGGTATAGCCATAATAGTACACGCTTTTTATAAATTATAATAAAGTGGTGAAATATCGATTTGAGTAAGATAGTTTAGGATCAAACACTCATATATATATATATATATTATATAGGTACCAAATAAAAAACAACTAATCACATTGATAAGATTCAATATTATTTTGTCTTTAAGTACAAGACAGCAGGTTATAGGTAATATGTAATACTATACAATTATCTAATAAATTACGTAACAAAAATCAATAAATGTGTACCTTAATATGCGGAAAAAAACTAATGTGATAAATAATAATAAAAATGATCACTGATAATAAGTTGTAAATTAGAATAAGCGTACTTATATTATAATATTTTCTGAAATTATTTATATATACTTACGTCATTATTATACTATAGTTACATTATAGTCATATTAAAATAAATAGCATTTACCTCAAATCTTAGCATTATTGAATTTGGAAACGAAACCGATTATAGATGGCCTATATATGGTTCGATCCAATTATTTGACAAAAGACGTGGAGATAATATTTTCAACTTATCTATAGGCACAGATTTTTTAGCTCTTCTTGTCAGAGATTCAGAAATTTCAAACACGTTACCCGACGACAGTCTTACCCTAATATGGTAATATGATAGAAAATATACTGTTTTTTTCGCAGATGGCAACAACAGCAGCACCAGGGCCGTGACGGAACCGTTGGGACCGATAAGCGTCAACGTAAGCGTGGACAGCGCGACGACCAGAAGCCACAGGACCGGGATCAGGGGCCACAGGGGCTTATTGACCACGGTGTCTGGAAGCGGCGCGCACAAGCGGCACCATCACCATCACCACCATCACCACAAGCGACATCGGGACAACCGGTCCGAGAAGAGTGCAGTGGTGGCCGCCGCCGCGGACCGCTTGTCGCCGACGGCCGTCGCGGCGTCGGCAGCCGCAGCTATCAATAACAACGACAACAACAACAACAACGGCAGCGGCGGTGGCGGCGGCGACGAAAACGACAAGAATAAACGGCGCGCGGCCGACGACGACCACCGCGTTAGGCGCGCGGCCAGGACGACTCCATCACCGCCGCCACCGCCAACGCTGCGGCCACCTCCACCCGCACAGCCAGTGGCTCAGCTTCCGCCGCATATCATGAACGCGGCCGCGGCCACCGTGTCGCCGCGATCGCACCACCCGTCCGCGTCCGCCCCCGCGCCGCCCGTCACGCAACCCGTTCCGCTCGTGGCGCCGTCGCTGTTCAGCTTGTTCCTGAACGCTCCGCTCCTGCAACCGCACACGCAGTGGCTGTATTCCCAGCTGTACCCCAATCCGTATCTGAGTCACATACGCAACACGATGATATTCGACAACGAGTCGACGGCCGCTGCCGTGGCCGCGGCCGCGGCACAGAAAGCCGCGGGAGGCGCCGTCGGTGGCGTAGTCGACGACGGCGACGGGTCGGTTGCCGAGAACGAATCTTCCAAAAAGTCACCCGCCGACGAGGGCGAAGCGGACGGCGTCGGCGGGGGTGGTGGTGCCGACGATGAAGACGACCGCGAAGGAGCAGACGCTTCGCCGGCCGTCTCGCCCAAGACCACCGCCAAACAGACGGACGTCTGGCGACCGTATTGATACGTCCACACCGTGGCCTTAACGATATCGATGATGACGACGACGATGATGATGATGATGATGGAACGCCTTACGGTGACGATGAAATATATTATTTTAAAAGGAGGGTATCCCTAAATTTGAATTTGAATTTTGTATGATTGCACGCCACTCGAAGCGGACTATCTCGTCTACACGCGAGTACTATTTAAAATAATGATTATAAGTATAATACTTATATATATCTCGTTAGTGATAATATGAAATTATTGTCCATCATTGTATCATTCATAACACAACCCACCCCCTGCCCCCCCCTTTATACTCACCCTTATTTTGAGGAGCACCGTCGTCACCCACCCCTCCCTAGTCCCGGGATATAGTTTCGACGCTATATACCGATGCAATGTTCTATATAGTCATATATAGGTCGCGAACATCGATACTTCACTTTGTATTGAGTCGCGTTTTTTTTTAATTTATCCATTATTATACCAGCTAGGATACACCACTATAGACTTGTTGATAATTACGGTTTTTTTTTTTTTGTTAGCTCTTTTGTGATAATATATTATAGACTTGTGCAGGTCGACTGGTGAACGTATTTAAAATATATATATATAATTCTTATCATATACATATAATTTAATTACCAGTATAATATTATGTATTATTTTGCACGTATCACCGTCTCCGTCACCACTATCACCATAGCACTATCAGAAAAGTCACCACCACAGCTACCTAAATGTTGTACAATTAACTACCTGTAACCTGTATTCCCGCCATAACCACGACGAGTCAATTACTCCCGTTCGATGTACCGATAATAATAATAATAATTAGATATTATATGTTGGCCCACCCAATTTTTATGGACTTCGCGTGTTATAAAATAAATCTTATACCTATTGTGTAAAAATAATGTTGAATATTATATTATGTTTGTATAGGTACCTATACAAAAACCCGCTCTTGTACCTGCGCGTCCATTATAACCTGGTAGTAGGTATATTGTATATATGTATATGGTAATGTCCCACTTGCTACCGTTTTATCGTTTTATTATTATTATTTTTTTTTTTTTCAACAGTATATTTTACGTTTCAATTCTATGTGTACAATATTATTATTAATTATTATTATGTGAATAAAGAAAACAATTATTTGGTTGTTAACAAAATTTAATTGATGTTTGCTATTGTCATGTTATTTATTTAATCCTACAGCCCCTCAACAGTGATCAGTGGTGGCTTTAGGGGGGGGGGGGGGGAGAGGAAATATCTAGATCCACCACTAGCTCTACTACAAAGTAAAGTATAAAAATATTTTAAGGAGTTGTAAAAATTATTCTCAAGTCATTATAATATAGACATCACGATTGAACAAAATATAATATTATAAGAACAAAACGTTAAGACAAAAATGTCAGTACCTATAAGATTTAGGTGCAAAAGTCATCTGATCAGTCGAAAAAATCATATGAAAAAATTGCAACTCATGTGTTTTATTATACCTATATAGTATATGTATATAATATATTATAGGTACCTCATAGAGAAAAATACCATGTTTTTAAGAAATGGGTTGGTTTTAATATTTAATAATATACTGGTTGATTTTTTTTTATAGTTATGTAGGTAGTATACTAGTGTGAGCACATAATATAGCCGTTCTTAAGCAATTTTATAATTAGGTGCAGTAAAAAAAAAATGCTGAATAGTTTTATTATAATCGATTACCCAATCAATATTAGAAAAAAAACGCCATACTTCAATGATGTCGACAATATTAGGATACCTACCTACTCAATGATAATTTATATTAATGCATGTGACAGTGGGCGTAGTGGTAGACTGCAAACTTTCGTTTGTACCAATACCTATAAACAAAAATTAATAGGTTTTACATTAGTAGGCATTTACATTTTTATATTTAAACAAAATAAAGTAAATAAAAAAATCATTTTATTTTATTTATCTTGATGGGTGTAGCTGCTTACGAGTATAACAGGTATTAAATATCGACGATGACAATTAATAATGGGGAATATCTTATCTATATGATATGAAAATGAAGTAAATTAATTTCAATATTATTCAATTCCGATAACAGTGCAACGAAAATCATAAAATATGTTGGTACCTAATACAGTATTGTCGATTAAGTACAATGTACCAAGGATTATCGAATATTGTCATCGAATGTGTGCCGGCAACACAATACAATGATATGTTAATTTTGATATTATAGGTGTCAAATACGCAATAGTGTGTCCGATGTACATAAACTATATAATTTGGTTCATGGCGCAGCTGATCCGATCGTTGTCAGCATCCTGAGTTCTGATGGTTAAGTAAATAAATTATGTTTGGGTAAATTAGTATGTTCGTCACACGGACACGAGTACCGATAATAACCCCACAACGCACTGCACAAATATATTATGTGTTAGGTTAACAAATATTTGTTCGGATTAAATTATTATAGGTGTGTAAACCTATAACCTACCCTAACCATAAATACATAGGTACTACGTTATTAACTACTATTTACCTGATCATTGTATAAGTTGTACTAAAACATTAAAGACGCATAATACATTACAATAGTACATGTTATAATAAGTACGATAAGATTTAAACTAAAATCAAAATATGAAACATGAATCAAGATTATAACGCATAATTTCCGAAATACTAAAGATACCAAACTACCAAAGCAATAAGATAATTTTTTATTATTATTTATTAGAGCCTCAATTACTAAAGTTATTGACTTACAATGTTTACAACAGTAATTTATAAGTTTCACCATGATACTACAATAAAATAATAATATTATGGTGTCCACTGACGGTTCGAAGTATTCTAATACATGTTGCAGTGTGCATTATAATACATTCTATTTTCAACAGGGAAATGTTGAATATTGAATAATATAATTTGGTCTAAACTATCACTAAAATTGTTCTGTTCACAAACAATAAATTGTAATATTAATTATTTTGAAATAATTTTTTAGGTGAATAAAATAACGTAATATGCATAATATGTGGCCTATGTGGAATTCCACAAAAATTACGTCATTGTGTCTGGCACAATATTATATTTATTATTTGATAATATGAACGTCGTTTGGCCTGCCAAGTCGATGCATCCAAACGATGTGACTAAATTTTACATTTACAGACTGCAGTCGCTTCAAGTCCAATAAGCCGCATGTATTCGAGAATCGGTCAGTTTGCAGTATCGTATGACCAGTGTTTCCCAACATAGGTATGAGTTATAAAATATTTTTAATGTGTTATTACTATTGTATTAACAGCTACAATAACAATAAGAAAATAAAAATAAATAATTTAAATTTAAACAAGTGAGGAAAGCTCATTCCACGACCATGCTAAATTTCCGGATTCCAAAAGCATTTTAATGCAATGCAATAAACTATAATTCAAAATATTTAATTTCAAAATTAATTTGGTAACCTCTCTACTTATGTAGTCTATTTTTTAACATTGGCTAGTATGAATCCATATTCAATACTCATATTTTGATATATCCTAATATACTGGCTAGTGTAAATTGACTTTGAATAGAACAGTAAATGTTATAAAAAAACATAATAAGAACAATCTTAACTACCCGCGCGACGGTAAATAAATATCTTACTATCAGTAATCTTAACTATGTGCTGGTAATTAACGGACGGACGGACAGAACATCTAAGGTGTTATAAAAGTCGTATGTTTACAAGACTAAAAAAATCTTCATTTTTAACAGATTTAAGTATTCAGTACCAGTATGAATTGCAATGCGTCATACTTGATTTATTTTTTTGTTAAGGGGTTACTTACCCAAAAAAAGTAAATCCGTGGGTCGCCATAACAAATAGGTTGGGAAACACTGGTATAGCCAATATTACTATAGGTGGTATGTATTTTTCGGGCACTGTATTTAGTGGTTATGTGTATATTTTGTCGTCGAAACCGACGAGTTTATCGCCACCACACGCACGTCAACAGAATAATATTATCGTTCGGAGTCAGGGATGGGTTCTCGTTTTTATGGTTTAGATCGTTCCCAGATGACGTTTGGGATTGTTTTTTTTTATTATTGTTACTATTGTTATATTTTCACCGTCGCTTAATCGCCTTATTGCGTTCGTGGAGAGACCGGCGACGATCGAACCGAGAGAGACGTCGAAGGGAGGCAAAAATATATATATTTTATAATAATAAAAAAAAAAAAATCGCTTGTAAAAAAAAGCACGACAAACAACAGGATCGGTGGCAGTAGCAGTAACAGAAACAGTAGTATATATATATATTTATTTATTATATAGTAATAACGGGAAATCAGCAGTCGTGTCACATTGCCTGCATTGAGGGGATGGATAGTAGGAGAACGGCCGAGTAGCCGGCGGCGGCTGCAGAGTGGGTTGTTGATTTAATAAAGAGTGAAAAGGCACACGGTGCGTCGGGTTCGGCGATCCGTATACTTATATATATATATGTGTGTGTGTGTGTGTGTGTGTATGTGCGTGTGCTTGAGGGGGCGGTAAAAAGAAGAGAGTAGAGACCGGCGAAAATTCGGCTATTGAAAAGAAACGAGTAGAGGTAATGTGATTTCACGGTGTGCTGTCATGTTCACACCAAATATTAGGAATTGCCAGGGAAACCCGCCGGGGTGGCTGCAGTGTCAAGGGGTAGCAGTGCACTTCACGTCCCAGCAAGGGTTTGACTGCGAGAAGGGATATGGCGGCGTGAAAATTGGCTTGTCAATAAATAACATGACACCCGAGAAAGAATGTTGTAATAATAATATGTAGATGATGATATTAAATAATATTATGATGTATATTATTATACGGAAATAGATGTTTTATTTATAAAACTATTAAATTTAAAAAAAAATTATTCTATTTTGGTCTTAACAAATTCGAATACTATCTTATTTTGTCTCATAAAATCTATGATCTAACATTGTCAATTTCGGTGTCGAATGTCGATACAACCAGTTTCGATAAATCGAATAACCTTAAAACGATATCGTATAGAGTGTTATAACTACGTAAACACTAGATACCCCTTTCTCTCGCGTTAAGATAGTAGGTACATTATTCTATAGGTCATATATTCTATTATTATATCTATTAATCCAACAATATTTGTCCAATATATTAAATTATAAAAAGTATTGTAGGAAGTATTATGCTTAAATCCGTAATTTGGGTGAATTTCGTAAAAAAAACTCACGCGATGATTTAAAATCACGTTTTGGTCGATTCAAGTTTTATAATTAAAACCAAATCCGTGCATAATTATAATATTTAGTTGTGAAATTGTAATACAAGAAATTTTCACTGTATTAGTCGCCTAGGCAGTTTGGAAGTTTTTGGAATTCCAATACCTAACGTTTCATGCCAGAAGTCGAGAGGAAAAATACAGTTTAAAATAATTGTTCAAAGACTAAACATAACGAGACCAAAGAGCCTCTGTAAATCAATTTTTTAATTTGCGGATAAAGAGAACATAATTATTTTTCCAGCTTATAGTTTATTATTACGTTGTACCTAACAAGCTACATAATATGTATAGTAAATACTATCCAAAGAGCCAAGGAGATTAATAATTCTTAAACATTTTCAATTTGAGTCTGGTAGCAAAAACGTTTGATCCTTGAATGTTTTTAATTAATTCTATAAAATGTTATAACATGGTTATTATAGGTTAGGTTATATTTCCGTGCTTATGTCTATTATTTTAATCAATTTTGACATATATACTTTCTTCGACAAACACAGGATGTAATAAGTATATTTTGTTAGCTATTATATTTTTCCGTAAGACTAAACAAATACCCAGAAGCTATAGTAGATTTCCCAGAAGAATGTTTTACTTTGCACAGAAAAAAATTGTATATAATATGTGTGTTAGAATGTGTACTTATCAGCTGCGCAGAAAGATTCATATATTATTATTGTAATATTAAGGACAACACTGTATCCATTATATTTTTATAGAATACACACAGACTACAATTCTAAACAATGTTTATTGATATTCGTGTCTCTTGTGTAGTCAATACCTATAACTAACTTTTTTTTCAAAGTTATGGACGTTTATTTCAATAAACCCACTAATAGAAAAACTTATTTATGTTAAACTTAAAATTGCATACGGCTGATTATCATACCTTTATAAGCATATATTAAAGTACAACCAATTTTATATTGTGCAGCCGATTAGTTATTTCTTTTTGTATAAGACCATAGAATTTGAAATTAAGAATTTTGAACGGCATATTAAAGTTTTATTTTGTAGATTTTATTTTATACTTGAAGCACGGAAATGGATTTTATCATTGATTAAACCCGAGTAGGATTTTTATCGGTAATGGCTGATATCGTTAGAAATTCACTCAAATCAGGATTTTTACTTATGCCTGTAGTATATAGGTACAGGCGATGCTATTAAGAAATAATAAATTGTTTGTGCGATAAACTGCAGAATTGATATTATGAATTATTTCAGTAAACATATCACTCGAATATATAGTGATGTTATACCTAAGCTTTATGCATGTTTGGTAACACAACGTTTGATACAGGTAGGTATAAATATCGGTACAAAGAAAGAGTAAATAATTCAAGAAACTATATTATAGTGAGAGTAGAGAAATAATAAAATTAAAATGTCACGTTTATCGCATAGAATAATGAGTTAAACCGTAACGTAATCGTGGAGGATTCGACGAGTACCTATATTTATAAAAAAAAAAATCGTCGAGTAGATTTAATATTAAAAATTATAAATAATAAAACCCGATTCAATCGGACATGGGGCGTTTTTTATTCGAGCCGCCGTCGTTAAGACGACTGCAGTATACCGTTCAAAACTTGTTACGTCCAAAGACAACTGAAATATATTATTATATTGTATTATATTATTTTAATACGTTCGGTATATTTTATTTTATGGTTATTGAGTTCTTAAAACCAACGTATAAAGAAACACGGGTTCACTGTAGTTGTAGGTATAGTTGTTGTAAACGACGACCGCGTTCCTTTTTCGTAATAAATACACGAGTACCTACTGCATAGTGACACGAAACGCGGACAAGGTAAATTAAACACAATAATATAACCACCCTTATATTTTACGTGAAAGCGGAGTCGAACTATATCCACGACAACCTGTTATATATTGTTATTAGTTACTCTTACTATTGTCATCGTCGTGTAGGTACCTATGTTATAATACGGCTAACATCGAAAGCGTTATAAATATATTTATATATATAGTAGAGTATATAAACGTTAATATCAAAACCTAATGTAATGACATGCCATTATAGCTTGATATTATACATAATAATACACTATCATAAAAACGACCGGATAACGACGACGGATTAACATAAGTCCTAACCACCCGAACTTGGCGGACTCGGCGGCTCTCCGGAGAATATACATATGTACATATATATATATTATTATAGTATATAGTACGTAGACGGTGTAATAAAGGGTAAACAGATGCACGACGAGGAAAAATGAAGTGCGTTTGAGATCAACGTCGATGGCTCTTATTATACCCGTTATTATAATACTGCAGCATACACGGCGGCACCGGCGCGGGCGGGGGACGAAAAAAAACATAATTTGTCACGGGTAATAAGCGCAATTTAATTTGTTTTTATATTATTATTTTTCCCGCGTCGTCGTGCAGCAGCGCGGGGTGGTTTTTCCGCCGCGCAGTATACATATTTTTTCGAAATAAACGTACATAGTCATAGAACGGTTTTCGAAAAAAAAAAAAAAAGTAAAAATTCCGCTACATTAAGTTCTCCGAAATGCGCGCATAATGTATGTTAATGACGAGCCACTTGTATTTTCCGAGACATTTGTTTCTGTCATTCGGGCTCTCTTACGCATATAGTTTGATGGTCGGTTGGTTTTACGGTCGTGTCTTGCGTTCAACCCGCGGGGTGCTCATGCGCCACCCAGCCGCGATTCGTGTGGGTACGAAATAAAACATATACACACGCACGCACACATATTGGAAAATTACACGAGGGGTTATATTATAATGTACGTCGGTTCAGCCGCCACCGATTCGATGTTGCGGAATGAGACAAGTCGCAAAGTATTTTTCGTTTTCTTATCCTCGATATTATATTATAGCCGCGCTCTTCATCTGCAGGACCGTCCGTGAACAGCGGCGAGGGCCGACGGATGATTTATGAAAGTCGTACAAGACCCCATACGAAAGCGAGGTCGCCGCGGTCGTGAAAAATGAATCATAAGTCATATATTGCGTATCTATAGTACTGTTGCAGAGAGAAGCGGGCGATATACAATATAGGAAACTATTCGCGATGTAATGACACAAAACTGGCCGTCGAAAAAACGAAATATACTGGAGAAAAAAATATATAAATATAATACAATAAACTGCTGCATGATATGCTTCTGTATAAAATTGTGTGTGTACGTGTAATATATATATATAATTATATACGCGGAAATACTTAAACACGAGCATCCTATCTATCCTCCATGGGCAATGGAACTTAACCACATCATCGATCTCTCGCAACATATCAAACGCGAAACCTCAGACAATATATTTAGAAATCTGGCCCATTCAATATTGGAAGACTACCAGGATCACACAAAACTTTTTACCGACGGATCTAAAACTGAAGCAGGAGTAGGGGCATCGGTATACTACAACAACGTAATAAAAATGATCAAATTCCCCGATTTCTGCTCTGTATACACAGCCGAAGCACTTGCGATCTCGCATGCACTTGAGATAGTCAAACTACAAAAGATCGACCAAGCATTAATACTAAGTGACTCTCTTAGCGCTTTAAACAGCATCCTAAATATAAAACAACCCAACACCATATCCAGAATAATCCAAAATCAAATTTCTCTACGAAATAGTAACAATCAAATCGTTACGCTAGTATGGATCCCCAGCCATGTTGGAATACCAGGCAACGAGACAGCAGACATCTATGCAAAAAGAGCCATAACTTCTCCCGATGCCATCTCGGTCAAAACATGCTCTCTGAGTGACATCAAGAGTGTCATACAGTCCCTGACACTGCAAAAGTGGCAACACCGTTGGGCTTCTTCTCAAACAAAACTCAATGAAATCAAACCTTCCATTAACCCATGGCCAACTCATCTTACCAAAAGACGTCACGAAGTCGTAATTAATAGATTAAGAATTGGACACACTTGGCTTACACATCGTCACCTCATGAGACGAGAAGATCCAGACCTATGTACAACCTGTGGGAAAGCTCTAACTGTCAAACATATCCTCCTATATTGTCGAAACTACGCAGACGCTAGAACAGCCTCAAACATACCTGAGCATCTATATGAAGCACTTGGACCTGATCACGAAAACACTACCAAAATCATAAAGTTTCTCAAAATATCCAAATTGTATAACCTTATCTGACTTTTATATTTTTATTTGTATTTTCTTATTATTATCTTTCCCTCACTACCCATGTTATACCCACATAATCTAACCTTATATTTTATAAATTATTTATAATGGTATTTAGAATTTAATATTTACATTGTACTATAAGCCAATAACCTTAGCTGTTGCGGCTTTAACTTAATAAAAAAAAAAAAAATTATATACGCGAAGAAACAGTTTGGTCCTCCAAAGGACGACTCGGTTGGCTTTTGTGTTACTTGATATATACCTACTTATATATATTATTCCAACGTCTGAAACCAAGCGATACTATTTAATTTAATGGAGTTCAAAACATTGATAAAAAAGAAAAATATTGAAATGTTACAATTTTTCGAACTTATATATTTTAATGGTGACACCAGTTGAATGATTTTTGATTACATTTTATGAATTTTTAGGTCGAAGAATTTTCGTGAGACTTTCAAAATTAAGCTAGATAGTTAAGCTACCGTCAAACAACAATTTTGAAAAAAAAAAATTTAAATATATCTGTTTTTAGTAGGCAAGGAAATCGAAATGACGTTTTTGTTACATAGAATATAAAGTATTATTTATATGCTATTCCGACGCCTGATACCAAGCGATACTATTTAATTTAATGGAGTTCTATATATTAAGAAAAAAAAATTATTAAAATGTTACAATTTTTCAAACTCATATATATAATGGTGACACCAGTTCAATGATTTTTGATTACATTTTATACATTTTATGAATTATTAGGTCGAAGGATTTTCGTGAGACTTTTAAAATTAAGCTAGATAGTTTAAGGTATCGTCGAAGAATAGTTTTGCAAAAAAAAAATTTTTAATATATCTGTTTTAATTAGGCAATAAGGGATTGAAAACAGTTTTTGAAATGACGTTTTTGTTACATAGAATATACAGTAGGTACATGCACATATATACACACATATGTGCTGTATAATATATCTGATAATATATAGGTAGGTATATAATATATACGCACACGACGAAACTGAGTGGTGGGACACAGATGTGCAATTTTAATGAGCTTTCAATTAGGGCTTCGCACACCCCAATGGTCAGCGAGACAAAAGCTTTACAGCCGTCGTCCCAAACACGGCGAGAGAAGACCTTTGTCGTCCTTATGTGTGCATTTCCACTGTTCGTATATATAATAGAGTGTCCGTAAACACGGTGCAACAACAGCAGTTTCAATTCTACCCTGCAAGTCATTACACGTTTTGTTCTCCCTGAGCCTTGAGCGTACGTGGAAAGATTATGAGTGAGTGGTATAGTAGAGTGATCTATAAAATTGGACGTCAACAACAAAATATTATAATAAAAAACGTTCAGCACTCAGAAGCCAGAAGTCATGCTCTCGTCGTTATAAAATCAATCGGTAGTCGGTTTCAGTGCCGAATATAGAGGTATTTAATATAGGAGGGGCACCCCGTATGTTAGTAAAAAAAAACTTAAACATTTTTTTATAGTTTTGAATGTTCTGCAAATACTTGAACTTGTACTTTGAATACTTGTAGATTCTTTTTATATTGTACAATTAATCTATACCTTCTGTCTGCAGATCAAAATTATTATGATTTTAAACATTTAGCTAACCTAGGGCATAGCTGTACTATTATTGAGTATTGTCATAATCATATTACAAATGTCCACTGTCGTCTGTGTCAATGTGTCATTAATCATTATTCTGAAAGTGAAATTCATAAAAGTGGACACTTAAAAAACATATATAAATATTATAGTGGTTTTTAGTGGACTATATAATAAAATCAATTTTTCAAAGGAATCGAAAAAATAATACTGATTTAAAAAATATTATCTTTTGTTTGATTTTACAATAATTGAATAAAGAGGTAATATATCAGTTATATTTTCTCATAATGTTTTTGTAGATAGTCATATATATGCTGGTGTATAGCTTAAAACTCGTACAAAAAATGAAATATTTATAGTGTCACTGCAGTGTCAGCTTTTTCGTATAGCAAACGCTTTTGCCTTATCGTAATTTTAGATTGTGTGGAATTAACAATGGGCAATGATGTATGTGTTTTTGTCTGCTCCCACCAATACATCAATTATACCTATACTATTTACAAATAGATAGTCTGTTATAAATGTATTTATAACTACACTGATCCTTTACTCTTGAGTTATATTTTATTTTATTTATTCAAAATAACTTTTATCAAAAATACTATTTCATCAGAATTTAATTTAAAAGTGTAAATTTGTATTCAAATAAAAAAAAACATTTACAAAATACGCCTACTCAACGACAAATGGTAAAAACAAAAACAAACCAAATAGGTGTAGGTAGGTACATTAAAAATTGAGACCAATAAAAATAGTACGACCAAAGCCTAAAAAGTTAAAAAAAAAAAGAAGAAACTATTAAGTACAGACAGTACAGTCCTACCAATAGAAACGTTCCTAATACAAATAAAAACACACAACCACCTTTCTAATCATAGTAATATTAACTGGATTGCCATTTATTCATCTTAATACTGTTAATCTTAATTAAATATTATCGAACTGTCTTGTATTTTATTTTACTACAGCGAAAAATAATTATATTTTACTCGACGAGCTGTTTTTGCGTCTATAAATACGATGTTATGCAGCACCAGATCTAGGGGAATGGGTGATTTGGGGTATTTAAATTATGTATATGAAATATATAATAAATTGTAAGCCAACACATTTTACACATTTATTTTCAACGCATAGTTTATCATTACATTTTTATTATTTCAAAATAAAGAATGAAGGCGTAAAACATACAATAATTGATAATATGTATTAAACGATTGTACCGGCACGTAAACAAATTGAAAACGATAACCAAGCATCTTGTGTGTTGTATTCCTATGTATTTTCATTTCTATTTATTTTTGTAATTTGTCATCAATATTCATTTTTGTTTATCAAATACAATTTTGTGGCTACCAAATATGGCTATTGTCTATGACACTTAGTAACACTGAATTTACATTGTTTTAATTCTAATAGTTTAATTTGTGTTATGAATACGTACATTTTTATTTTGTCTTCTGGGTTATTTAAATAGTTTAAATTCTGTTTAAGGATACATTTTCAAATCCTAATCAAGTACCATATTATATTCTAAACCTAATTATATGAACTATTATCATTAGAATATTTACAGCTTTACAACTTGGAAAATATTCGTTCGGATTTCGATTTACATAGGTACATTGTAAATTTCAAAAAACATATTTCCTTAGCAAATAAAAATAGAAAAAAATTATAGTTTACACTAAGATAAGTTAAAAGGTCAGGTTGGCACAGGACACACCGTAGAAAAAAATCTAAGAATTTGAAAATATGTTTCTTAAAATAATAAATATTATATTCTGAGTACCTACCTGTATTATTCTCGTACAAATAGAATATACATACTAGGTATAGGTAGGTACATCATAATATTATATTATAATATCATACGCTTTTTGTGGAAATTGTTAAATTATTTAAAAGAATACCGTTATTGTCGTACAATATTCCAATATATATATTATTGTGTCTTATAGAGTCAGGACGTTTTCGATTATTTATGTAAAAGGTCAAATTTATCAAGTTATGAATATGAAAATAAACACATTATTATCCAAGTTATGCGACGAACTACGTTTCCGAGAAATAATTTACATTCAATTTTGTTTTACGGTAAGTACCTAACTGTTTTTTATTTCATAGCATTCTAAGAATCATCAAAAACCAATAAACAATAAAACAAAATAAAAGTAATGGAACCATTATAGTTTATATTTTAATTAATATTTTCAAAATAATAAATTACAATAACACAGCGATGCGCATAATATGACGTTTAGCGCGTATAATATGATATTTCATTTATTATATTTATATTATTTTATTGATTATAATATTGTTATTATTGTAGCGGATTTACAAAACGAAAACGTTTCACACAGGTCATCGTGTATTACTGTTGTATTACAATATTACAGGTCGTCGGGACTGCGAAATCGTACGGAATCGAGATTTTAATCCCTTGGCAACGGTTGATACGTTGTTGGTACGGTTTACGTGCGGTTTTGCCTCGTCGTCGGTGGCCGTCGTCGACACACAAAAAGGACCGTGTAATATTATTACGTATATAACCAACCTTAATAACATATATTATTAGCGTTATTATTACAATATACAGTAAAGCAGTGCGTACCTCTATACGTATATACATAATATAGTATAAGACGTATACGCGTAGGGTCGATCGGTATATTCTCGATTGTCGGGCGACGAAAATCGTATATTTACGATTGGCGATAATCCGTCCACAAAACACGACCGTATCTCTGGGAAACGACGACGACGATGATAATCGTAAACGAATTCAATTAGCGGCGGCGTGTTTTCGGCGGTCAACCGTTTGAATGCGACTAAAATAATGTGAACATAATAAAAGAAAAAAAAAATCGTAAGTATATATATATATATATACACCGTACGTATCGCGTTATTACACGTACAGTATATATTATTATTATATACATATTCATATTATATATTATAGTAATAGCGCGTACACACTCACGCGCACGCCGTACAATACATACATAACGTATTATATTGCGTATACCTATATACCAGAACCCCGGTAATGGGTAATAACATTATAACGCGTCGGATTACGCTCAGCGTGAGACGGCGCGCACATCGGGCCGGCCCGACTGTACCTATCATTATATTATTGTATATTACATATACGCGTCGTCGGGAGACCGACAAAACTGCTGCGTGATGGCCGAATAAACATGTCAACCCCGTGCGACTCCGGAGTCGTCCCTGGGCGGATAAATGTCTCTCCCCCCCCCGCCCCGCACATCAGCACCCGGACGAATATTAGATATACGCCGCTGCAGCAGGTAACTACAGGTACGCGGTATATACCTATAATAATAGTAATAATGATTATAACGATAATGATAATAATAATAAAGATGATAATAAAATAAAACGCGTTTAATTAAAAGGCGGTTTTTTTCATTATTTTTTCGTGTTTTTTTTCCCTTCCCCGCTATGCCGTAGCGCCTTGGTCTAAAGCCGCCGACGGCGCCGGCACGCCGCCGTTCGCACGCACACATCTCACACACGTCGAATAAATATACTTTTTAAAACATATAATAATAATAATATATAATATACACGCCGACAACTACTACTAATAATAATCGTACGAGTTTGTGTCACATAACATATCGGAAAATATTATACGCGTCGGCACACCGACAACAACAATAATAATAATAATAATAATAATAATATACGTAATTAGGTTTTTCGTTCTTCTCACACCGGCACATAATATAAATATTATCTTCGTCGGCACTGCTCTTGCAGCGTGTGTATTTATTTAGAAATTCATAATATTATTTTATCCGCTTTTTCGCGCAAGCGGGTGGTCCTCGGACCAAGGCGAAGACGACGTCGCGCGGAGGCGCTTAGACACGGTCCTTCCCCGTTCTCTCTATCTCTCTCTCTCGCGTGCGTAGGTATACTTATATAATAGGTTACCTATATTATTATACCGTCGTGGAAATCCGTTCACGACGGGGTGATAACGGCCCCTCGATGGTCAAATAAACGAGACGCACATCGTCGTGTAAATGTGAATCGTCCAACCTCATTACCATACGTAATAACTAGCTGATAACCACTATTATATTATTACTATATGCACCTGCACAGTATATAATATGAGTGTAGGACGCGTAGCTGGTAATATATTATTATTACAATATAATATTTTATATGATATTCCGCTCCTTCGTACGGCGGCGCTCTCTCTCTCTACCTATCATCTCTCTGCTATGGCGCGACACGACTATTCTTTTTCGATTTTTTATTATTGTTGATATTCGCCGGCCACAAAACAAATACGACTTTTTTTGTATATGTGACGTACCACATAATAAAATATTATAATATTGTAAACAGTTTTTTTATTCTTTTGAATGCATTACATTCGTATTCCAGTACATCATTAAAACCGCGCCTGCTTCTTTGACACGACAAAAAGAAGATAATTTACAATGCTGCTACATCGTATTCAGATCAATAATGTTCCGCAATCTGGAAACACAAACTCAGAACACAACCCGATAGCGTAGGTAAATGTCTACTTATTATTACCACCACTTGTACAATGATTTTTTTCGGTATACGTTAAGAGAATGTACTTACCTAATCTAAATAACGATTCCGAGTACATAATATATAGATGAGTTCAGTTAATTACATATGAGTCTCGAATTTCGTTATTTTTTTTATCACATATAATATAGGAACTCGTATTATATGATCTTTTACAGTGTTTCAGGTCATGAGCAAATCATTTATGCTTGAATAATTATATCTTTATTTGCAAATTTCTTAAATAGAAATGGTGGTGGAGTCCTTAGCATTAAATCGTTGATACATTTTTCATTGCAAAATGGATTTCTTCACTTTGCATTAACATTAAATAGATACTGTAAAACTTGCTGCAATAATATTTGAATTATTATTGCCCACATACTTGTGTAATGTAGTAGCCTGCACATTTTTGAACTTAACTGCTTGTAGAATTAATTATTTTTGTTCTTTTTTGGTTTTTTTAAAAAATAAATTATAATTAGTTTCATAATGTCGTTTAACAGATGATTTTACATACTTATTACCTACTATGATTGTTGTTCAACATAAAATACAAACTGCTTTATCATCTTTGATAACCATATAGCTGCATAATCTTCAATCAATGCATTTGAAATTCTCTGCTACTACAACTACTAAATTAAATATTTAATTCATTTTTTTATTTTTTTTATGGGGACATTAAATAATTTTTAATTAATCTGCTTATACAATTATTCCTACAACAAGTCAACAAAAAACACACTTGCAAATCAACAGACTTCGTATTCAATAACGATTATTCAATTGTTTCTGTAGATATCAATATATACCTATAGAATATGATTCGTTTTAAAATATTTTGAGTCATTTTACGTTTAGACTTTAGAATAATATGCTATCTACGTTTTAACGAATCTACTGTTTAATTTTCTTACAGATGTCAATGGTAGTGAAAATGTATAGGTACTTACACTGTGGCCTTATTATTTAATATAAAAATAAAAATTGTACGATAAATATTTAAATTTTTTTTGCCGACGAGATGTTCACGCGTACCACGAATTTTTTATCCCTGACATATGACATTATACTACTGCAAAATGTCGATTTATTGGTGGAAAACTGGAACATATATTTATACCTAATATGCTGCACTTTATAAACTGTTTGCTCATTGTTACAACCTCAGGAAAAAAAATTAAGTTAAATTTCATGATTTGTAAAAATCTATAAAACTCAATGTTAATCAAGGTTTAAGATATCAAATTACACCTGAAAATAACTGTCGTATATTGTAGACAGTCGTCAAAATAATATTATTCATTATATATGTAATAAAGGTGGGGATATTTTAAATTATAAATTATTGAAGTAGGTCGGGCCAGCGAAGTAAGATGTGCTGAGGCGACAATAATATTTTCTATATAACGCCGCCGTAAGCGCAGGCATGGGGCCCCCGTTGTCGCTGAGTGATTCGGCGAGGACGTAGGTACGACGATTGTACGTGAGAAGCAACAATCGTAGTACGGGCTAGGCAGTCTGAATTTGCTAAGTGTTTTATCTATGTTTGTTTTAAAATAATAAAAGTGTTTCCGACCCGAAAATTATATGTTTTGTTTGAGTAGTCACGCAATTCTACGTACTCCTTAAATCTGATCTGTAACCGGTTGATTTATGGTCTTTTGATTACTCAATTGTCGGTAGAGGTATATCACTGAAAAGTGCATTTACGACAGTGGCGCCCAACGGGGTTCTTATTCACGGGCGGAGACATTTTTTAAAAATTTTTTTGTGCGTGTGCCCTGGTACCTCAACCTTGGCACGTTTAATTTTTCGAAGTGTTTATGTACGAGAAGTACAGCAGTTTTTACGTGTGGTCTGGGAAAAATTCCCTTGGCACACCAATTTTTTTGTGCAAGTGAAGCACGACAATTGTGTACGTTTCGGGTAGTAAAACCCGGAGCAAGTTTAGTGTTTTTACCAGTTAAAGTAAAATATACATTTTGCGTGTTTTGGGTGCAGTAGAAACCCAGAACGCAATAATTTTGTGCGTGCATACCGATCAACTAACAATACGCGTTCGATTTTTGTCTTACCGACAAGACAACGTCTGTGTCGCGTGAGTAAAATTTTGCTAACCGTGCGTCTACACGTATACGCCAAGGTGAGAAACGTTTTTGTAATATACTTATATATTAATATTAGGATTATAGATTAAAGTTTTTTTCCAAAAGAAACAATTAAAATAGAATTTCAGTTCAATAATTTTCTTTTTCAAAATTTTTATTCGATATTAAATAACCGCAAAAATATTTTAATTTAAGTTTTAAACAAGTAGAGTATATAGGTTTTTTTTAAGAAACTATTTAAATAGGATATTTTTTTAAAGTTCAATAATTTTTCAAAATTTTTAATCAATTTTAAATAACCGCGGAAATATTTTAATTTAGGTTATAAACTATTCAAAAATTAATTATTTAATATTAAGCATAAATTAATTAAAATACATTTTATTATGATATGAATGACGAACATATTATAGCTTTAGGAAAAAAAATTACAAAATTAACAGATATTTATTTACAAAAGAAACCAGAACTTATTGAATTATGCAAATCTAAAAAATTAAAAAGTGTAGGAACCGTAGATAACCTAAGGGCTAGATTATCCAGATACTATAAGGGGATCGTAGAATTAGACGACATCGAAGAAACCTTAAGCGATCAACAAAAACTCAAAGTTCAAAAGGATTCAACAGAGAATAGAATTGATATTAAAGAACTACTTACACAAAGCAATTTAAGTGATTCAAGTCCAGAAACGAGTAATAGCGCTAGTAACAGACCCAAAACAAGTGATAACGATCTTTTAAAAATATCCAACATTTTAGAAAATAACGCAAACAAATTAATAACTCAGGCAGATCAATTTCTGAACACTGGTAGTAATTTATATCAAAATAATTTAGAACAAATCCCTAACAATAATTATAATAATTTAATAAACTTAGATCCTAACGAATCAACAAAAATAGAACACATATACGAAGATATCGAAAGTCCAATTAAAACCGAATCAAACTTAAATACCACTTTCTTTAGCAATTCAAAATTTGTAATAGAAAGCACACCCAAAAAATTTAATAATTTAGCAAATCAAAATCCAAGACACAAAATGGAAAAAATGATAATCAAACCAGACTATTTTTCCGGTCAAGGAGACGTAAAACATTTTTTTAAACAATATGAAAAAGCAGGATTAATAAATAGTTGGGACGACAGTGACAAAGTAAAATTTTTATCTATATTTTTAAAAGGCACTGCAGAAACATTTTTAGAAAATTTGGAAAATATTAAGACCCAGTGGACTTGGGTAGAATTAAAAAATGAATTTTTAAATGAATTCCAACCAATCGGTTATTCTATATTATTAAAAACCAAACTAGAAAATAGAAAACAAGAAGATACGGAATCAATTATGAGCTTTGTAACGGATATCGAAAACTTATGCAGGCAAGTAGAAAGAAACATGAAAGAAGAAGATATATGCACTTATATTTTAAAAGGACTAAAAGAACCAATTCTAAACGCGATTTCTCTTCACGATAATAGTACTCTGAAAAAATTAAAAGAAAATTTAAAAAAAATATGAATTAATGCAATTCAGAGTTAATTCAAGAAGCCCAGGACTTAACGAATACACAGAAATTTTAAATAAACAAGTAATGCAATTAAATACGGAAACAAAAGACAGCAACCAAGAAATTAAACGATTAAATACAAAATTAGAAGGAATAGACAATTATTATAAAAACAAAATTGATCAACTGTGTACAGAAATGTATAATTTAAAAAAACACGACAAGACAGTCAATTTTGGAGATAGATCACGCAACAGAGACAAAAGTCCATATCCAGAAAAATCAGATTACAAAGGCAGAAACAATTACAGGGAAAAAAGTCCTTATCCCGATAGGTACAACGACTATAAGTTCAGAAATAACAGTAGAGAAATGAGCAACAATAGAGATAGGTCTTATTCAAGGGACAGGAAAGACTCCTACGACAGGTCCAGAGATACAAGCAGAAATCGATACAACAACAGAAATCGTGGAAATGACGAAAATAGAAAACAGCACAGTAGGGACAGCAGCAGAGAAAGATACTCAAGATCCACAACGCCGGAAAAATTTAATGGAAGAGAAAACATAAAATGCTACAAATGCAATGCAAAAGGACATTATGCTAACGATTGCAATTATTCAAAAAACGAATAGCACCCGAGCTAAGAGTAAAATCGGAATATCTAACTCGGGGAACATATAATATTAATACAAAAACCAACACCTCAAAATTTAACAAAGAAAAACAAACGGAAAAAAATAATTATTTACATTTTTTAGAAAATTGGTACAAATCAATAAATTCAAATAAATTAATAACTAATGAAGTAAACGATAATGACGAAAAAGCTATAGAAAACATCGTAACAATAAGTAGTCTAAATCCACTAAACGAATTTCAAAAATTCCTACTCAGCAATAACGATAGAACCGACTTCCCATGCGATTACAGGGAACAGACGGTAAATATGTTTTCATTGCCAAATGATACCGCAATCGGTCATTGCGTAAGTCAATGCCTTACTATGTCAAAGGGGATCGCATTACAATTTAGAAATAAATTTAACAACGTTCAAAATTTAATAGACCAAGAAAAAAAAACGACCGAAATTGCATATTTACAAAACGGAAGACAATATGTTTTATACCTCATAACAAAAAATAAATATTACGATAAACTAGCATATACTAACATTTTTAGCACACTAATTAACACTAGGCAATTTTGTATAGAGAAAAATATTACTACTTTAGCATTACCTAAAATTTGTACTGGACAAGACAAAAAGAATTGGAACGTTATTTCTACCATGATTAAGTTTATTTTTCAAGACACGCAAATAAAAATTTTAATATGCCTACTACCAAGTAATGAAAATGAAAATCGAAATAAATATTTAAAAAACAATGATTCACAAACTAGTAATATTACGTTAGGGAAAAATTTCAATAACACAATTAATGATAATTTAAAGAATGAAATCTCACAAATCGCGGGTTCATTCATAAAAACGGAAAACGTACCCGGAGACGGTGATTGTGGCGCCCACGCACTACGAATATGCTTAAACCAACATGGTATATACAGAAAGACAGTAGAATTATTAAATATGCTCGGCATTCCTAATTGCAAATCTGGTTACTATCTTACAGATGACGATCTAGCGTTTATCTGTGATCAATTCAATTTCAACTTATATTTAATACATGAAGATTCCGAAAATACAAATGCCATAATTTACTGGAAATTAAACAGAGAAAACATAGGGATATTCAATAAAAATTGTCATTGGACACCAGGAATCATCACAAAAACACATGAACCACGTCAATTCAATAACGTAATAATAAACACAGTCTTTCCAGACTTTAATACTGTAGAAAAAAATGTAGACCATTTCTTACACGAATGTTTCGATCGCTTAAAATTATCACAACAAAACCCTATAGAAAAAAATAAAACCGGCAACAATTTTAAAACTGACAAGTCAACAATATGGTACTCACAATTTTGCCAAGACTGTGAATATTTGTCCACGTCCAAAGATATACTAGACGACCATGATGACAAAGAACAGTATTGGAGTGAGGGGGGAAACGTTATGTTTTGTGAAATATGCGGAAACTACGTAAGAGAATATCGGAACCGGCCCATACAAGAAGACGAGAAAGCCATAGAAACCAAAAACCAGCTAATTCAACACAATGAAAAAATTAAAATCAACAATCAAAATACAAACATAGATTCAGACACGGATCGAAAACACAGAGTGCTCTCCATAAAAATAAAAATAGACGCAACGAACAAAATGCAATAATAGACACAGGCTCAAATCTATCATGCGTAGATTATTCCCTAGTAAAAAATAAACAAGAAATTAAACCCAAAGAACAAATCACAATTACAGGTGCTGACAATAATGAACTTATACAAATAGGAACAACTGAATTAATAATTACAATCAACACACTCAAATATAAAATCAAAGTATACGTCATTGAAGGACTAACTTGTAAATTACTATTAGGAAACGATTTTAATATTAAATACAACTTAATAATCGACTTTAAAAACAAAGAAATACAAATCGACAATAATTCTATAAAAATGGACGAAATATGGTACGAACATAATAGAAATTACAAGCTAAACATTTTTGCAACTGGAAGCATAATGTGTAAAAATCAAAATAATGAAAATGAAATAAGAGACAATCAAGGCACGACAATAAACATTTCTAAGGAACTAAATAATGACCAACGCGAAAAAGCATGTAAATTGATAAAAAAGTTTAAACATTT
>JANEHU010000802.1:0-14604 GCA_027563435.1 Nasonovia ribisnigri
CAAGATATTTATGGACAGCATTTTGTATCACACAATGTCCATGGCTTATTACACTTATGTGATGATTATGATTTATTTGGTCCTCTTGATTATTGTTCAGCATTTGGTTTTGAAAATTACATGAAAAAAATAAAATCTAATCTTAGAAAAAATGAAAAACCATTACAACAAATTGTTAATAGATATTATGAAAAATATGAACAATGTGTACTAAATAATTCAAGTGAAGAAACGTTAATGGATAATAAACCAGTTTTGAAACATGCTCATGCTAACGGTCCACTTGTAGATGGTTTAATAGGTCCACAGTATTACACTATGATATTCAAAAGTGTAACCATCAAAATTAAAAAAGAGAGTGATAGTTTTATACTAACTAAAAATAAAGAAATCGTCAAATGCTTGAATTTTGCTCAAAAAAATGGTGTTATCATGCTTATCGGTAAAAAGTACAATGTTTTATTACCATATTTTGAAGATCTCATAAATTCAACAATTATTGAAATATTTGAAGTTAAAAATTTATCTAGTCAACTCAAATACTGGGAAATATCTGACATTAAAAAAAAAATGATGGTGCTTCATCATAGTGGGATACAAATAGCCATGCCTATTATTCATACAGATATTTAAATAAATTATAATAATTTGTAAATAAGATTGTAAATAATAATATATAAACAAGCAAATCAAAATTATGTAATAGGTAAATGCTCTTCACTATAATAGAATAAAAATTCTAATACCAGTATATTTATAGATTATTACTTTGAAATATCAACATATTTATAATAGTAGGTAGGTACCTACATATAATTACATAAAATATTGTATACTTTTTATAAATTCAATTCTTTCATTTTTTATTTAGATGGATCATCAAATTGGTTGGATTGTTGTAGAGTTTTGTGATGATAATAGCATTGAAGTGGTATCTGACTTTTGGTTGGAAAATAATTCTTGTGCTTGGCCCAAAGCTTCTAAGCAAGCAAAGAAATTTATTCAAAAACGAACTAAACCTAATACGAATGACTTTATATTTTTTAAATCCAGACAAATTGGACATAGAATTTATAGTTAAGACATTTTAATTTTTAAATAATTGTCTATAGATTAATATAATCTAGTGAATTGTATACTAATTAGTTATACACAAATTCTTTAGGTTCATACAGTGAAGCAAAAATTAAATTACCATTGGCTATGCAAAAATCGGACTTATCAAGTGCTGATGAAATTATTGATAGGGTGTCAAGAAGGAAAAAAGAATGCCCTAATAGAGGTCAAAGTTTGTCTCCCAAAAGAATTATTTTGAAATCAAAAAAAATAAAAGTTGAGAATTCAAAAAAAATCAAAATATCTCCTGAAAGCTGTCCTCCTCGTTATAATGGTAATATTTTAACTTTATTTTTTTCACTAATTAATTTGTAGTGTTATGTAATTACTTTTATTTTTATAAAAACTTTTGTAGATATTTCTCAATCAAGTAATTCAACCAAAGAAAAAAGTATTTTTGATTGTTCTGATGACTCTAATGATGATATAGTTTATGACTCAGATAAAGATTCTCTTTGGAAAATCGACAATGGCCAAAGTAATGTTAATAACTTAAAAAAATGAAATGTATAATTTCTTATAGTAATAACTACCTGTTGTGAATATTTAAACTTATTACAGTAACTTTTTTGTTTTGCAGGCAGTTCTAATAATGTTTTTGATGGTGTTAATTGTCTAACACCTGAAAAACATGTATCTTTATTAGATGAATTTATTAAAAATAGAGAACTTACAATAATTTCATCTCCTGTTGGGACTTGGACAGTGGAACCAGTTAATGACAATACACAATTATTATACGAAACAAGTTCTGATCACAATAGTGTCAAAGTTAAAAAAGTATTATTTTGTGATCAAAGTATTGAAAATTCAGGTAACATAATTATATTAAATTATTGACTCATACATTTATACCCGCATTTATATTTTTATTATTATTAATCTAGTATTACTATATAGTGTAAATGTATTATTCAAAAGCTTTATTGTACATCCTATAACTATACTAAAATTTAAAAATAAAATATTAATTAATTTTCCTTGATTTTCTGTTGATATAAAAAAAAAGTTTTGATACACATATATTTTGTAACCCATGCCAAATACATGTATTTTTATATACATTTTAATTGATTTGCTTTTTTGTTCTAATACTATACAGGATCAGTTAAGAAAGCTTGTACTACAGCGTCTACAGCCGATACAACCAATACTTTAACACAGCCACAGCCAAAAATATCTGATGGTATATGCACTATATTTTATTTAGTTATATATAGTGTATGAGAAATCATTTTTTATGTATATATAGTAATTATTTAGTAGTGTTAAATGTGGTGTGATAGGTAGTTGTTAAAAAACTAAAAAATCTCAAGGGGAGGGTCGGGGTTACGACACTCATATCTTTCCTGCAATCACTACACCAATGATATATGTACTGTGTATTACCATTTACCTGTAGGTACCTATGTATTTCTAATTAATATATTATTGGTTTGACAGATTTTCAACGGTTTATTACTAACACTTTAGTAAATATGAAATATGACATTGGCAGCATTTTAAGTATTGTGCAATCAAATAGTCTTAATATTAATACACTGATGATTAATAAAAATACATCAGCTAAAAATGCCATAAATCTTGATAGTATATTCCCTATAAAAAGTCACGATGAATTGGAGTCATTGGAAACAAAAATGAAGGATGATGAAAACTTTAAAAATACTTTGGTGTGCTATTGTTAATTCTTTAAACTATTCTGTATTATGTAATTTATTTATCTATAATTGTCTTGCAAAATATAATTCTTTTTTAGGTTACTCAGTTATCGGTGTTAATAGATGTTAATGATCTTGGAAACAGTGTTCGCAGAATTGCTTCACGGATGTTCTCTGACATTTTGCTTTCACAATATTCGTTATATGGATTTAAATCAAAGCTATGTTTTTCTAGCTTAAAGAGCTATCGAATTATTATAGGTAAGACATATTAAACTTTGACTTGTATTTGGTGTAATATATATTCTTGTATAGGTATATCAATAAAACTAAAATTATTTAACCATTAATTATCATTATAGCCTAAATATATAGCTAGGTAGATGATATTTATTATAATTAAATACATACTTGTATTTCATTGATCTATATTCTATACATATAATTATTGTATATTATTCTAGATGCTATAAGAGTAAATGTAAAGTACAGTATTGTACCGGAAAAAGAAATTGATAACTCATTGGGAATTTTTTTCATTCCAAAATACATTTTGTTTAAGTTTTTTTATATTATTATATTGAATAATATATTATCATCAATACTTCAAATGTGTATGGTTCTATATATATTATAAGCATTATTTACTTTCAATAAATTTGCATTATAAATTGATTTTGTAAGTTTTTTAATTACAAACAAAATAAAAATAAAGGTTATCTCACATATTTTCAAAACTAATTTATATAATGTGTATTTAGAGAAATGTTTTTAAAAGGCATTTTTCTATAATTGTTTTGATGTTCAAATTAAAACATTATGATATTATTGGGTTAAAATATTTATTTGAATATTATGGGATAACAGTATCACAATATTGGAAAATGTCGTTAAGACAATAATGAAATTCGCGCTCAAATAATTTTGTAGTAATGTTACAGTAACATCTTCAAACATTACTGTAACATTGATGAAATGATTCACTAAATGTTACTGTTTCGCTATTAAGGTTCTTATAACATTACCGGAATATTCTTCTGCTGTTTGGGTAGACCCTCAGTATCCAAAAAGAATGCTGAAGTCGGACATTAGAGAGCCGGTTCGAATTAAAAATTGTATAGAAACAAATGAAAAAAAAAGAAGAAAATATAAAGTATCAAATAATTTAATAAATAATTTAATTTTGTTTTTAATTCGAAGTTAAAACATATAAATATGCGTTTATTTTTTATTTTTGTGTTTTATTATTACACATCATAGGTATAAAAGTAATAAGTAAGATAATTACAAGGAAGAAAGGTAAGGTCTTATAAATAGATGGCTTTGATATGTGGAACTGTATCATATGTTTAAAAAATACGCAAAAGCTGTGAAGTATACGCATGTACACTTACAGAATTATAATGTTAAGTAAACGCGTAATTTATTATTTATCTACACAAGAAAACTAATATTTAGATATTTAGTAAAAGTTATTTTTTTTATGAAGTAAGTATCTAATAATGCAATAAATACAAATCGCGTAAGTATCCGTGGATATTAAATATATCATGACTTCATTTACGTGTTTGAATTTAATATATATCAACATATGGTTACCAATTGCTATAGGTTATAATGTAGTTTTTTTATTTAGTAATATTTGAATAAGTAATATTTCAAAAAATACGAATCAAGCTATGTTATAAAGCAGTTTCTACAATCTATATATTGGTAAATAAATTTAGGTAAGCAGTGACTTAAATTGAAGGGTCCGGTGCAATAACAAGGTACCTCCACTTCTTTTCGAAATGCATGTTTTAACATATTCTAATAGTGGAAAAATTTGTCTACATTTCGGTGCAATAACGATATATCTCCGACTATTAAATACGCTAATATCATACAAAAGGAGATATCTGGTTTTAAATGTTCTGGGCAAGAACCAGGTATCTCCGGAGATACCTTGTTTATGCTCAGAAAGATGGCAACACTGTACTTTAAGCATTTTCTGGGCAAGAACCGGATATCTCCGGAGATACCTTGTTTATGCTCCGAAAGTTGTCAACACTGTCATTACACATTTACCCACCAGCAAGACATTGATATTATTTTACAGTTACTAGGTTACTTATCAGTTATACATTTTATCAGTTTTTATTTGAAATCATAGACTTTATTAATATAGTTTATAGTTTTCTAAGTTTTTATTTATTATTATTCTCATTTTAATATTGATTCTGTTTATTTTGTTATATAAAATCATGAATGATAAAGACATAAATTAATTTCTTGAGGACTGCGATGAGTTTTCTGATTTTGATGACGATATCGTAGATCCTGACTTCATTATACCTAACGAGGAAAATAATATATCTGATAACCAAGATGATGATATGGAAGGTATACTATGTTTAGATTCTGACGTTGAATGTGAAAATCAACTCTACCATGATACTGAAAACGACCCAGTGGCTGCAGAAATAGTAATTGAGGCTACAGATAGTTCTGACAGTGAAAGTGTGCCTACAAGAAAAGGGAAGAAGAGAAAAAAAAATAATGCAACTTGGAAAAGAAATATTTCAAAAAATAATAGAGCTGAAGGTAATTCATATCTAAGTTTAAATAATAAAAAACAGGTACCTAAACGTACAACTGGGCCACCGTGTAAATGTATTGATAAATGTTTCACCAAATTATCAGATGAAGAAAAATTGTTAGTTCTTGAAACTTTTAATTTAATAAAAAATAAAGAAAAGCAAGATACCTACCTGTGTGGTCTTATGTCTCTTAAACCTGTTCAAAGACGTAGACTAAAAGAAACAGGGATAAATATTATCAATAGACAATTTTCATGTAGTTATAAAATACGTATAAGTTCTAAAGAAATACCAGTTTGTAAAACTGCTTTTTGTGCATTGTTTGGTGTTGGGAAAAGTGTTATTGATAGACTCATAAAAAATTTAAAATCTAATATACCAAGTCCAATAGATTGTCGTGGCAAGCATCAAAACCGAACAAATAGAATTACTGAAGATGTCTTGTTTAAAATTAATACTCATATTAATAGCTTTCCTAAATGTGAGTCACATTATAGTCGAAACGACAACATGAATGTTAAATATTTATCACCAAACCTAAATATTTCAAAATTATATAAACTTTATTTGAAGGAGTATGAACCTGAACATTTTGAATCAATGCAAAAAGGTGAAAAGATAAAACCTATCGTTAAACAAGATTTTTTTTATGACTATTTTAGAAACAATTTTAATTTATCCTTTGGTACACCAAAGACAGACACCTGTCAAACTTGTGACAAGCTTAAAGTATTAATTAGTGATGAAACTGATGTAGAAAAAAAACAAGAGTTCGAAGTTGAAAAAGATATCCATTTAAGGAAATCGGAACTGTTTTACAATGATTTAAAAATGTATGCTAAAGAAGCACAATCAAATACAAATATTGAACTCTTGTCTTTTGATTATCAACAGAATATGCCTCTTCCCCACATTCCATGTGGAGATGTCTTTTATAAACGACAGTTATGGGTTTTTAATTTTTGCATATATTCTGCAAAGACTGGGCGATCATATCATTACATGTATGATGAATCAAGCGGAAAAAAAGGACAAAATGAAGTGATGAGTTTCCTCTACCATTTTTTAAAAAATATTCTTTCACCAGATGTAAAAAAAATCTATATTTTCAGCGATAACTGCAGCTCTCAAAATAAAAATATGGGATTAGTTCAATTTTTTTATGCAATAGTTCAATCCAAATGTTTTGGTTTGGAGAGCATTCATCATCGCTACCCAGAACCTGGCCACAGTTTTCTCCCATGTGATAGATGTTTTGGAAGAATTGAAAAAAATAAAAGAAAAGTAGAAAGAATATTTATTCCAGAAACTTATAAAGATATTATCCGAGAAACCTCACACAAATTCCATGTGATTGATGTATCACAAGATATGATATTTAATTTTTCAGAATATACAAAAACATTTTTTAAAAAAACAATGACAAGCATTAATAAACAAAAGTTTTGTATTATGTCCTACAGAAGTATAGAATACAAACAAGATGGTTTATTTTGCAGTGTAGCTGCAAATTCAACTGCAAAAGAAGAATTTCATCCTGAAAAAAAAGGTGCTACAATGAAGATGATAGAAGAAAGATTGACAAAACTTCATAATGGAGTAATACAAATTAAAGAAGCAAAATTCAATGATGTTCAAGATCTTGCAACAAAGTATGTTCCGGCTAATAATATGTGGTTTTATAATAATGTTGTTAAAGAAATTAATGAAAACTCATCAAATGATGACTAAGAAAAAGTATTTTTATGTTCCTATGTATACAAATAATATTTGTGATTAACTAATTTACCTGATTATTAGTTCCTAATATTATGTTTAAACTGTTTAAAAGATTTTTGTTATGTTTATTATATTTATGTTTTATTTGATTTTATTATAACATTGTTAAAAAAAATGATAACTCATTGAGTTTATAATGATTAAAAATTTAGTATTTTTTATATTATTATGTATACAAATAATTTGTGATTAACTAATACCTGATTATTAAAATTCCTAATATTATGTTTAAACTGTTTAAAAGATTTTTGTTATGTTTATTATATTTATGTTATATTTGATTTTATTATAATCTTGTTTAAAAAAATGATAACTCATCAAATAATTATTACTTTTAATTTATTAATTAAGTATTAATTTTTATGTTTTTATGTACGCAAATATTTGGGGATGAGACAGTTCAGTTACCAAACAAATAACCAAAAACAACCTAGTAATAGAGTTAAAAAGAAATTGTCAAAATTGGTGTCAAATTAAAGGTGCAATACTACAATATTTAATTTTAATTTATGTAATATAATAATAAATTGTTAAAATAAACATCTTGTTGAATTGTTCAAAATTCAAATCAAATTTCAAATTAATGTTATCACTGTATCATACCAGATTAGTTCAAAAATATTTCACGATAAGCGCTGTGTGTCCTGCCGCAGTCTAAAGCCCGCCGCACACGACGCTTTTTTTGCTGCTGGTTCCCGTATGGGAAGCTGTGATGGCAACATTGTTGGTTTCGGTGATTGAAAATGACGTCACTGCTGGCTCCGCTGCGTGAACGCGGGCTGGATTTCGGTGATATGTCATGTGCTATTTTCCGTGCGTGATAGTTTGAAAAATGTTTGCAGCAACCAATCAGAAAATAGAATCTTATCACGTGGGCCCAACAACGTTTTCGATAACGTCGTGATGATATATTTTTATTTTGTGATAATAATTATATCTAGCCATATTCTGCTCATCTAGGCATCTCATATTTTTAGTTAAATTCATCTCATCTTAAATTAAATTAAAAGTAAAGACTAATAAGTATGGAGAAACAAAAACAGGAAAAGTGGTCTAATGACCAAATTGAGATATTGATCGATGCGTATAAGGAAGAGCTATGCTTATTCGCCACAAATCTAGCCACATACCACAATAAACACTTACGAGCGGAGGCCATGGATCGTGTTTATAAAACTGTGTTCAGGTCGAGGCCAATAACAACCTCCAAAGAATGTTCTGCCAAATTTCACAACTTAAGAAACCAATTTAACATAGAAAATGCAAAAGTAAAAAGATCTTTTAAAAGCGGGACTGGTACTGATGACGTAAGAATTTTTGGCAAGTTTTGTATTTAGAGTATTTTCAGGGCCGTCCCTAGGGCAGAGCGAGCGGGGCCCTCGCCCCGGGCCCCTCGCCTTTGCTACAGTTGGGCAGGCCCCGCTTTTTTATAGGTGGTACAATAAAAAAAGTCAAGTTTATGAGCAAAGAAAATGTATCATTTATATTTTATACATTCAATTGTTTTAGTTTTTACTTTATATTTTTTAATACCTATACCTGCGACCTGCCTATATTATATTTTGTTGACGTCAAATGAATGTATCAAATTTTAATCATTAACTCAATGATTAAAATTCAATTTTCAAAGCTGACAATATTATAATAATAACTATATTTGAAACGCTTTGTCCCCAAAAAGAGTCATCAACTTAGCTATAATATCTATAGGAAAAAAATTGCTGATCAACTAAAATGCTAGGTTCCTTAAATATACATTAATAGAAGTTCAAAAATATTAAAAATACATGGGATCAATTATTTTTTGGTAATTTAAAGTTAAAATTTTTTGAATTTTACAAGAGTTTTTTTTCTTTCATAGCTAACATTGGAAATGTTGATAGAAGATTTCCTACAAATGTTCCTACCTTAAACAAAACAAAAATGTTTACCGGAAAGTATCAGTTTTTAAGTTTTTATCAGCGTATAAATTTAACATTTTTCGATACATGATTTTCATTATCGATATATGATTAACGAATTTTCATGTATAAATTTTTGATATTTTGTTGTAATGACACTTGACATTTTCACCAAATGTTAAAATGGCCATTTTCCATACATAGTAATATTTTCAAATATTACTAAATTTTTTAAATTTTGTAAATTATTTTTAAGTTAGAAAAGTTTTTCTTTTCATAGCTAAGATTAAAAATGTTAACAGAAGACTTCATATAAATGTTTCTACTTTTAACAAAAAAAAAGTTTACTTAAATGGAACATTAATTTTTATGATATTTGATATTCAGCAGTAAATTACCGAATTCCCATTAATCGATTTTTGATATTCTGTTGTATTTCCAAAACAAAAAGCCATTGACTCTAGAAAAGTTCACAAAATTTTTATAATAGCAATTTCCATGCACGGTAAAATTTTCAAACTATTTTAACTCTTTTTGAGCTTTTTATAGCCTTGATCATTTTTTCAAATTTTGTAAATTATTTTTCAGTTAGAAATTCATAAAAGTTTTTTTTCATAGCTAACATAAGAGATTTTATTAAAAGGTTCCCATCAAGTTCTTGTACCTCTATCAAAAAGAATAAGTTCACATGAAAGTCATGCTAGGTATTTATAGCTGTGGAAAATTTTCGATCTTTGATAATTTTTTTTTTAACTATTAAATTTGATAATTTATACATGTATGCTTGGCTGTACAACGTCTCCGCTCAGAATCTATTTTCGTTTACAAAGATTTATCAATGAATTTTATTCAAATATAACACATCCATTATTACGACAACTACTGTACAGCAGAGCGGTATCCACTTGTCCACCTTTATTTATATTGTATTGGGTACCCACTATATTTATTCGATTATCAATGTTATTATATTAAGTTTAAATATATGACGTATTCAGTGGCAGATCTAGGATTTTTTTCTGGTAGGTGCTAATTTGCGTATAATGGTCATAACTCATAAGATATTTATTAAATTATAAAAATAAATTGCTTATAAACCCCAAAATATGGCTATAATGATTTATGACAGTACAATGTAAATATTTTGATTTTATTCAATTTTCAGAAAAATAATGTTATTTTCTAATATAAATTCTCTATATAGAAATAACTAATAAGTATTTTCAAAGTGAACAGTTTTTGTACAACACTAAATTCTCCAGTATAGTTAATAGGAACGTATAAAACTTGATAGTCCGCGTTTATAATTCATAGGAACGTTCTGCAAAGGTACTTAGTACTACCTACGTATTTAGAGGAATCAAATTAATTAATAAATTTAATTAACTGTTTTTCGTAATTTACGGTGCAATTCCACTTGTCAAATGTCAAAACCATTGAAAACTGAAATGTGGTGAGTTAAAATTAAATATATAGGTATAGATACTAGCTGATCCCGTGCACTTCGTTGCCCGTTAAATGTACCAACTCTATATCACTCAAACTTTGTTTAATTTGTTATTTAATATTTGGTGTTTAAAATTAATCTGAACTTTAGTGTTGCCTGGAATAAAAATTCTGATTCGCAGCAGTAGGTATATTATCAGGTAGTTTGTAAACCCAGTGCTGTTTGTACGTAAGTGTATGATTTAACTCTAAAGTATCAAAGTTGTACTAAGTTTATTTTGAAATAATACGGTGGATTAATATAATCAATATAAATAATCCTAACCTAACCTAACCGTACTAAAATCCGATAAATAAAAAAAATCAAATTTAACCCTTTTTAAATTAGCCTATCTTCTTCCCAGAGATCTGCACACAAACATTTAAACTCAGTTGCCCGTAAAAAATTGCAACTCTTAAAAAAAAATATGATTGTTCAACTCCTTTTGGGTATAACTCGCTGCAGTATAAGTGCAACTCAGGCACCCTGGTAAAACAAAGGACACCTCTTCCACCTTAGTAGGCAATGTTCAATAATTTGATTTGGTGCTAGCTTGTACCTGATCTGCCCAAATAACCAATGGCAACCAATAATAAATTAATACTAATTTCTACTGTAGACTGTAACCAATGGCAACTATTTATAAAATAAATAAAAATACAATTTCCAATTTCCATTGTGAACCTAAAGATCCCCGTTTAAGCCCCTCTTTAAAATGCGAATTTAGGCAAATCCTTTCTTATTGCACGGTGAAAATATGAGAAGAACCTCTATTCCAAATTTCAAGTCCGTACGTTGAGTAGTTTTTGAGATACAGCGATCAGTCAGTCAGTGGTATTTGGATTTTATATGTATAGATTAGATTGGTAAAAATAATAATATAATAACCCCATTCTAGACAAAGATTTTATTTTCAATTCGGAATAGGTAGGTACTTAATAATTCAAAACTGTAACGCGTTATTCTATAGAAATTACTTATCAAAAGTAATTTCCATTACATTTTCGTTACTTGGAAATGATTCTAATGAAATTACGTAACGCGTTGCAAGCAAAGTAACGCGTTACTTTTGTTCCGTTACTACCCAACACTGCAAATTTGTAGTACTTGAAATTTACAGGGGTATAAAGACATTTATAAACAATTCAGGTATTTTTATGTTCCTCAATTTACAGTTTTGATTAGCACTATTTAAAGAATAAAATAAAATTCCAATCTTTATGAATCCTTCAAGGATCAAAACAGGAGCGTCCCTAGATTATAACCTAGTTGGTAAAAGTTTTTTAGCTCGATTATTTAGGGGGTAAATTAAATGTTCAGAGTGTCAGTTTTTCAAAAAAAAACCTAATATTATGTACATATTATATCCTTATTAGTAGTAGTAGTAAGCGATCTATAGTATTTAAAATCAATGATAGAACACAAAAATAAATATTAATATTTACTTATTATTTCAGATTTACAAACCATCCTTATGGTATTATGAAAAACTTTTATTTTTGGATCCTTATGTAACACCTCGCAAAAGCCGGAATTCAATCGATAACGAAGTTAAAAAATCAGATTTATTGTGAGGTAATACTATCAATTACATTGAGATTAAAAATAGTATTTTGCCCTTTAGTTAAATATCTGTTTTGTTTCAGAATACTGATATCTATACATTAGAAGAAAGTAGTCATCAAAGTCCGCAGTTAGGAAATAATGAGTATATTCAGGAAATTTTTGTGCCAGACGACATGGAACTACTAACCCAAGATGATTTTTCAGTAAGTTCGTCCCAGCAACATTTTATACTTCCTAGTCATATCAGCCCACCACTATCTACATCATCAACATCTGCATCACCAAGACTTTCAAATGTTCGTTCTAAAAAAAAGTTTCGGTCTAATCCAGTTGATGATGAATATGCAAGTGCCATTAACCATCTTGCAGAGTCAATGAGTCAGCCAATTACCATCAACAATATGGATAGTATTAGGAATACATCCACTCCATCATCAGACTCAGTTGATACTTTTGTAGTATTTATTGGATCACTACTTAAAACTATCACTAATGAAGATATAAAGCTGGAAGCTATGCACAGTATTACCCTAACTGCATTTAATGCAAAATCAAAAGATATCAACAAGGATGTCTAACCACAGTATAAATTTACATTTGCATACACAGATTATTATTTTTTTTTTTTTTCTAATTTCATAAGACTGAAGAAAGTTTTTTATTATTTTATTAAAGACATTTAATAGACTATTTAACTATATTATTAAGTTGTTATATTTGCATACATTGATTATTATTATTATTATTTTTTTTTGTAAACTTCATAAGACTGAAGAAAGTTTTTTATTATTTTATTAAAGACATTTTATAGACTATTTAACTATAGTATTAAGTTGTTACATTTGCATACACTGATTATTATTATATTTTTTTTTGGTAAACTTCATAAGACTGAAGAAAGTTTTTTATTATTTTATTAAAGACATTTTATAGACTATTTAACTATAGTATTAAGTTGTTACATTTGCATACACTGATTATTATTATTTTACTAAAGACATTTAATAAGATTTATATATATTTTTTTTGTAAACTTCATAAGACTGAAGAAAGAGTTTATTTATTATTTTTTATAACTTTATTAAAGACATTAAAAATGGAATTATTATTTAATTATTACCTAAATAGAGAACTGCTTTTTATCAATCCGGCACATATTTTGTATTGCAAGATATAAAATACAATATTTTAAATAAGTCATAATTGTTTAATTTTTTAAAATGATACGAGTATAACAGTATAATTTACTTAATTTAGTGTACACTATAAAATATTTGTATAGTAACGTTAAAAACAATAACATTTTATACAGTTCAACCAAAATTACAGTTTATTATTATACATAGTTAAAAAACTTCATGCCACTACCGATTGCCTATTTCTATAGCAGTATATTGGAAGGGCACCGCACCTGCAGTATTGAAATACTCGCAAAATTTATCACGGATCTCTAAGGCATTATTACTGCTGCGATTACCAGTGTGTTGCTCTAAACCATACTGATGTTCAGATAACTGTTCTTCATGACTGTTTGTACTTAAATTGTTTGAAATTCTATAGTTGTTTGGTACATACCATTGATGGGAGTTTTTCTTGGTGATGAGATAATTATATAAAAGCACACAAGCATATGTAATTGTTTCAACCATATCAACATCAAGGGGTATGGTAGAAAGTAAAACTCTCCATCTATTAGCAAGAATACCAAATGCATTTTCAACGGTTCTTCGGGCCCGGCTCAGTCTGTAATTGAAGATTCTTTTATCAAGTGTCAAGCCTCGACTTGGATAAGGCTTCAGTAAATTTGACTTCAAGGCAAATGCATCATCGCCAACAATTACATATGGCAATTTGTAATTGAATCCAGGTACTTCACATGGGGAAGGTAAAGGTAAAGTATTGGAATATACTTTGTTACCTAATGGACTTTCACGGAAGACAGCTGAATCGTGCATACGACCATTCATTCCAATATCGACAAACAAGAATTTGTATTCCGCATCAACCAAGGCTAGCAAAACTATGCTATCTTTCCCTTTGTAATTTCTAAATTTGGATCCCTCTTTTCTAGCAGGACGAAAATTTATATGCATTCCATCCAACGAGCCAATACAATGAGGGAAATTCCATAACATTTCAAATTTATGACCAACTAGTTCCCATTCATCCACTGTTGATGGGAGATTGATTACTCTAGGTTCTAGAATTTGGATAATTGCTGCCAAAGTAGAGCGTACAATGCTTGAAATAGTATTGGGAGCAATGCGTGTGGAGTAGCTCAGATCTTTGAAGGTATTACCAGTTGCCAAGTATCGAAGAGTAACAGACAGTCTATCCCTTGGTGATATTGCTTTACGCATAACTGTATCCTTTTTTTGAATAAGAGGCGTCACAAGTGTCAGTAATTCATTCCAATAATCTTCCTGCATTCGTGTAAAATTTGTGAAACATGCAGGATCTTCTGGGCTAAAATGAACCAATATTAAAATTAAAATGGTAGGTAAGTGGATACCTCA
>JANEHU010000804.1:0-24057 GCA_027563435.1 Nasonovia ribisnigri
ATCAAGCCCTGTATATAATTAATTATTATTTATTATAGTTTGTGAAAATCTCTTTACTATTAACTTAATTGTTCTTGTACCTATATGTATTAAATATTTTATTTTTAACCATTCGTGTCAATTCTATAGATTATGGTAATGGTCGTCGGCTGTAATTTATAGGTAGGTATACACCTTGATTATATGAATTATATAGGTACCTATATTTTCACGTGTATATAGCAGTATAGTTTTTTAATATGTATATCGCCGTATCTCGTAAAGTCTTATGAGAACATACAAATAATATTACACAGTAAGACAAAATATAATAAAACTATATAGTCTCATTGTTATTGCTAAATTGTATTTATAATGTTTAAGCATAATATTCGAAGTAACTAAAGTCTATTAAAGGTTAAAGGTTTAATATATGATTTGCTTATTATATTTTATATAGGTTATTTATTGATTGAATATTATGATACGGCGACCCGATGACCTGTAACGACCGCGGGTCAGTGGATTAACTATACAAAATTACACTACATAATATAATAATATATACATAATATTATACCTATCTGTACAGACGCTTTTATAGTTAATGCTTATAGTTAGTATGATGGTTACTGATTACAAAATGATATTGATCATTATAGAATAGTTTGGGACCTATAGTATTTGCATGCAGCATGCTATTAAATCGTTCGTTTAATAGAATTAAATTAAAATCCTCTTTGGAGCATATACAAATCTAAATAAAAAACCGTATTGGTACTTATTATTAATAAGTTATTAGTTAGTAAATTATACAATTTAAGTTTAACCCTTTATATACATATATACAAATGTAATTTAACTATTGAAATACCCATATAGCTGGCTATAATACTTACCACTTACCAGTATTGTGTAAATATAGATATATCATGATGTTCCTTCCACGCCGCATAATATATAATAGTATATCCACAGAGAATATATGCAAGAAGTTTGCCGCGGTGATAATACAATGTCTATTGACTTACGATTTTTTTTTTTAAGGAATTTATCAGTTGGTATTGGTATGGAAGCGTATATATAATTATACAACAATGTTAATAATTCTGTTAGATTTTTTTGTTTTAATAGTATACCCACCTAAATATATTTTGTACTTTTTGTGCATTAGATATACATTTATACATTATATTGTTAATTTTTAAAACTTTTTATTTTATACTTTTTTATCTGCATAGGTACGTATGTGCGTCTTTTTTTTAGTGTTATAGGTCCTTAAGCTTAATGTCTACTATATCTTATATGATATAATAGTTCAGAAAATTCTCGATTTTATACGTTTCTTATGCATATTATCGAACGATGCAGACTATTTATTATGATTGAGTCGCTTACCTGAACAGGAAGAATATAGGTACCTATATAATATACTATATTTGAGTCTCGGGTATAAACTAATAATTTAGATACCAATTGAGTCCGCGTTTAAGAAAAGTAAAGTATAAATATCAACAGTTCAAAAAATAGTTCAAACAATTACAGAATATTATAGGTACATAAATTATACACATTATATTTATTAAATTTTTCAAAATTAGGTAACATAAAAAGGGAAGAAAGTACTAGGTAACCACTTTGCTCTATATATATACATACTCTATATGTATACAGTAGGTGTGTCGAGCACTCGAGCGTGTAACTCAAAAATAGTATATAGGTCACAGAAATGTACTTATGTGTTAAACTTAAATTCACTACGAAAAACCCTTTTGAACGAAGGTGATATATCATATTATAGACCCCTTTATTATATAGGTATTATAAGTATATATATTAGATGCGCTATGTTTTTTGATATGGATATTAAACTAATTTTTTTACTGCTATAGTATAATTGGTGTAACGATTGTTACATCATTAATATAATTTATTAACATAATAATATTATGTACAGTAGGCACATATTAGGCACATATAATATATGTACCTATTATTTACAATAATATGCTGACTATATATATTAAGCCCCTCCTGTTTTGGTGCCACATTTATTATTGTTTTGGCCAAATATCTATATGTAAGGGAAGGCAGTTCCCGATTACAATATCACGCGCATCGTGAACTCCGGACCGTCCTACATTTTTGTGAACTTTGTTGGTAACTCGTAAGTAATAATAAACTCTTTTGTATTAATAATAAATTATTTGGATCAATCATAATGTATTTGTCATATTAAGATCCTAAATACCATTCGTGCTCCCGAGCTACCTTTAAAATATAAACAATAACTTCTAACCACGTTACAATGGTATAATGTGTAGGTACCTATTGTTTCAGTGCCGAAAATATTGCATTTATTATATAAATATAATATTTATCACTATTTTATAACAGCATATATAGTACTGTAATACTTATTGTTGTTATTATATTTTGAGTCAATACCACCTTATCGTAGACTAGTATGAATATAGGGTAGTCGGAAAAAAAATCTAACGGAAAAAGATAAGGAAAGATAAGTCCACTAGAGTACCTACCATATATATTATACCTATAATATAATATAAAATAATAATTGTACTATAATATAATATTTTGTTATATATCGTTGGGTATACGTGGTTATACTTACTGAAATAGTTAGGTATACCTACTACATTTATTGAATTTATATACAATTTACATTTCTGTAAATTGTTCATCTAATTTAAATTTTGAAGCCAATATGGAGGATGAAATGGAGAATTATTATTATAATAATATAAAGTTATAATTTGTAATTTTTTTTCTGTTGTATTGTTTTGTGGGATTTTTTCCGTGGGTATTATCTTGGAGATTTGTATTAACAGGCTTGTGGTAAAATAGGTAATGTCTATTAAGATAACCTAATCTAAAGGTTTTGAATATGTTATTGTGCATGTAGGCATATAAAATATAATAATATAGGTACGTCAAGGTTTAAAGTCCCCATATGATCAGTATTTTTGAATTACAATCATTCAATCACCAATAAATCTAAAACTGGTTTTCGAAAATAATGATTTTTTTTAAAAAAACTATAAATTATAAATTTGTTTTTGTTTTAAGTAACTATGTAACAACGAAAACCTTTCGAATAATCGTTCTAACAAATAATCTTGTATCCAGCCACAAAATATATTTATGTTAAACAAAACGATTATATATTGTATAGTCAATATATTCATTACTCCCCTCAGAATCTAAAACATTTTTAACCATACTTGAAGAATATTTTTGTTATAGATGTGTTTGAAGTCCGAAGTCTGTCAAAATGGAAAAGGAAGATGTTTTCATTTTAGTTTGATGGGACTCGCAGTTAGTATTAAAAATGGACTTAATTATTATTATAGTTTAAAGTTCACGGGACTCGATTATATAGTAGGTACCTATAAAACAACCAGCTGGGACTCAGTTCTTAGCAACTCTACCGCCAATAAAGTTTGAATTTGATTTAACCGTATCCTTATATCTATAAAAGCGGTATTCGTATTTCTATATGGACTAATATAATATGTAATAGAGTAGCGTAATATAAAGATATAGTTGTCGAACGATTACACTTTTTTATCACTGTTATAAGTTGTCAGCTGTTCATTTCATGACTGCGTGCGTCGATTAACTAGCTATTACTAAGAAATTAAACTACTACAGTTTATTGTTATCTTTTTTTTCACGTATATCCATTATCTGCAGAAAACAATATAATATAATACCATTATTATAATTATTATTGTGCACGTATACATTGCAGCCATCATATCGATATGCGTAAACATAATAATAAATTAAATTTTATACCTTATAGCGACTAAATGTTTATTTTTTAATGTTTAAGTTTACAATATATAAGGTACAAATAAGTCCTACAAAACGGGATTCACTTATTACTTATTATCTACAGCCTAGCTATAGACCAAAAATATATTATATAGTAAAATATATAGACATAAATACTATATAGTCTATAATAATATATATAGTTACATATACGTTTATCTATATAATACAAGACAATGTGCACATGTGTGTGTGTGGTTTTTTGGTAAGTACTTAGGTAATCCTGGATGTGCATTTCGAAGTTGTTTTTGAAATTGTGCATTTTATAAAGGGGATTACATAAAGAGAGATTTGTTGGTTCAAGAAGACCGAGTATTTTTTGTTTGTATATTATTGGGTTCCCATTGGTTACATAAAATAAAATAGTCATTATATAATTGCATATCATTTTAGACCTGCATATTTGGTCAAAACCACCCAAATGACCGTATTAAAAATAATATATGTAGTTTATATTTAACGGAGTGACGGAGTTTAAGACAGAGTGAATCCACTGGCATTATATTTAATTAATATAATTTGTTACAGGCAACATCGTGCAAGATCAGCTATAGATTGTGTATAATAATAATAATAAATAATACTATAATTCCTTAATAATTATACTAAATATAGTACCTATATACTAATTATTAATTATACTTTTAATGATACATTCATAATGAATTAGTAATTTGCAAGGAAATATAAGCACGTATATAAAGGGTTGTTTGTATAAGCTGCTCCATGGGTATATATATATATTATACAAATATTATAATTTTTAATATTTTTGGCACCTATAGCCTATAGCACTATAGCACTTGTTAAAAATACTTTATAGAGTTATAATAGTATTTAAATACTTACTTAAATTTAAAAGTATACCTACTGCTTTACTACCTTTTTTTAATAAATATTTAATTATTTTAAATACAAATATACAAATACTTTTAAGTACTTACATTTTTGTACCTGCTACCGACAGTTTGTTTCTAAACCATAAAATGAGTTTTAAGACTAAACCGGAGGTGGGGTCAAAGTTTTGATTATGATGAATACTGAATAAATTATATTGCCCCCCAGATTTTTATCCAGTTACGCCACTGGGTGTATCTACCTATCTTCTGATACTTATATATTTATATACATAAAAAACGGAAAGATCCTTATATAACTATATGGCTATATAGTTCGGCAGCTGAGCTCCGTATATATAAGACTTTTAGGTATGTACAATGCGTATATAATAATGTAAAAATAAATAATACACACTTTTATAGCTTATTGAAGACTTCGCGATTCGTGATTCCTAAAATGTCTTATGTCACTGTGTATTATTTAGGTATATTATATTTTATTATTATGGACATATTAAGAACTTGATTTAACCTATACATTTTGCAACTACTATATACAATTTTCCAAGTTAATTAAAAATATAATGTGCTATAGTTGACGGTTTTAATTATTGGATGTTTTTAAACTTAAATATCTGATGCATACCTACGTAAGTTCTTATGTGAAATATACACCCTTTCGGATGTTCCTACATGAAAACAATAGAACTCAGATCAAAAGGGTATAACTCAGATGTTTAAGCTTTGTTGTTTATTTGTTGAATATTAACCACAAACCACTTGCATATTGCATATGTTCCGGTGTTGAATATCCGAAAGAGGTTTATACCATCCCCAGCGATAGGCCTGTACAGACATCGTTCGCAGGGTATGTGGATGATAACATTTGCCCTCTCTTCCACGATATAAATGCTTTTAAAATTAATGTATATGGAAGGTCCGGATACAAGGAGGGGGGGGGAGGCAGCGAAGGAGGATTGTATCCAACTTTTTCTTTTATATATATTCTTGGTGCCCAGAATACTTGTTGGTGCTTTAAGCTTTTACGTAGGTATTATATTACAATTCAGGCAGCTTTGTCGTAAGCATAAAGACAATTGTGAGCCCTGCCGCTCATAAAACATATCTGGATCCACCCCTGGTACATGGGTATTACGCATCATAGACCATAATATAGTATTATGGTTATTATTTATTAGAAAATAATCTTATTTTTTTTTCAACGTAAAATTTAATTGAGGCATTGACCTTATACCTATATGTTTATTACATATAGGTATAGTATATTATAATATTATGCTGGATTTATTTTCCTTTACTCCGCGCGAGAACAAACAACGGCACGACCGCGCGATAGGTATTAATTAGCATTAATTATGAATACTCAGTATTATGTCAGTAACCGGTAGGATAACTGATAAGTACCTTGATTACTTACGCGTGGTAAAGATATTTTTTATAAATTATCCTTGTTAACCACGGTTATCTACTCACGTTAGTTCTACGCCGCTATGCTGCCCATGTATATCAATAGTCTATGATGCATTGATGAATCTATCATAGACCTATAAATATATGCTTATTCCAAACTATTAGCTATCTTTTTCTAACAACAAAGGTTCCACGGTAATATTGAAAGAGTATGTTGGACGAGCAGTCCATATTCTTATAGGTCTGTTTGCGGCATACGTAGGGTAGTGTATTCAAGTAGGTATAGTATAGTTATACTATCCTGTTTGTCTGCACTCTGTGCGTGTATTAAAATTAATAATTATTATTTAACTTTAAGTACCTGAATAATAAATACCTACACTAAAAATAAAACCCATATTTCCTTAGATTATTGAGAACCCCTTGGCCCTTATACAGTAAATTTAAAAACAAGTCCATTATAATATGACCATATCGATATCGCTATATTATAGGTATCAATTACCAGTCGAAATAATGAATTGGGAGCGGTGGGCCAGTTGTATTTTAGAGAGAGAATTGCCTCTGGTGCCCAATTCTGAGTGAGTATTCCATAAAGGGGCACTGATACTTGAGGTTCAAAAATTAGGTATTTAATGCCAATGATAAATTTTTATTTTCTTTTATGCGTTAGGTACGTTAATCATTTTACAATTTAACATGTATATATTAATAAAATGTTTGTAAAAATAGAATAAATAAATAATGAGTCTCAAAAATAAAATATTTATGGGCTTAAGTCTTGTAAACAAATGTATTATATCACTTATTTAACATTTTAGTGCGTTAAGATTTGACAAATATTATTGGAGGTTATGTATGGTATTATGGGAGACTACGTCACCTAACCACGTTATATTTATGCATATACGACATACGTTGTTAATTGTTAATGGAAATGGGTGCAATTCATATTGTGTATCTATGGCGCCATATTCCTATAAATATGCCACCGAGATAGAGACCATAAAGATCAAGGGGTCAATTGTGTACGCCATATATACGAACGATTTCAGCACATACGTGTTAGAATACCGTGTGAAGGTAGGTAGTATAATACAGTGGCGCAACCAGGATTCGTTTTCGGGGGGGGGGGGGGGGTTGTAGATAGTAGATTTGGAAAAAAGACTTATATTTATAGATAAAGCCCGTTGGGAAATAATTTAGGCTCATTAAATATTTAAATAATATACTTTACTCATAATTCATAAATTAGAGTCTAATTATATAATAGTTTACAGTTTAAGATTAATTCGTCGTGTAGAGTGCTTTGCCATTTCATCTAGTACCAAATCTGGTTTAACCCCCCCCCCCCCCTTAGTTGCGCCACTGGTATAATATAACTATAGGTCTATAGGTAAGCAAGCCAATACATTGCCAAAAATGCTACGCTGCGTATTCTCTAAGAAATTAAATTAAATTATGTGACTTATTGAGCACGTTATAATCATTATCCATTATACTCCACCATAATCACATCATGTAACGATATAAATTAAGGTGTCCCGACAATTGAGCGCGGCAAAAATTAAGCACTGAGATAATTGAGACCTATAATATTATACTAAATTGAGTAAAAGTTCATAAATATTCACTGTATTTAAGTTCAGAACTGCTGTACACGAAATTACGACATTAGAAATGAATTTGTCCGCAGTGTCTGTGTCTCTGCGAATACCTATATATAACCAGATAATAATCAGATAATCTTTATGTTTGATGACAATCAGATAATGTTATTAATTATTTGCCGCATGGTTCGTATCGTATCGATATGGCGTGTTATTAAAAAAATAAAATTCCAACGACGACTCAACAAATTTCACCAGTTTATTGCAGGTAATGACTCAAAACCAAAAAAAAAAACTACTAAGATTCAGGATTAAGTGTAAAAAATATTTGTGAACAATTTCATTTAAGATCAACAGAACAGTGTTTAAAAGGCATTGCTCAAAATATTTAATATTTTAACTTGACTACCTAATGTATTTGTTTGATATTTATTGTTATGACTGATAATGTAGGTATTATTATTTTTTTAAATTATTATTATACATTTTTATACGATATTTTGATTTGACTGAATTAACTGATAATGTATTATTAACCATACTGTTACGAACCCCTGTTTATAATTTCTTAGTAATTAGCACAATAAACACAATAAGCACTTTTTGGCAATGTCTGTCGACGCAAAAACGAAATACCGAATTAACGTCGCCGGCCGCGGCAGTCGTATTTTATATTACACACGGGACTCATGTGAATTCGTATTCAATAAAAGTATTTAGTTAAGTGAATCAAAGCCTATTTATTTATTACCTAATAAAATCCTCCGGGAATCAATTTAAAAATAATATTGTTTCCACATCGAAGACGAATCTACAAACCCACAATGGACATAACCGAAAAGGGAACATAACAACTGGTGGTAGTGGTGTTCGTTGTCGAAGCAAATTATATTCAAAATAAAGAATTCACCAATAAAAACAAAAAAAAAAAAAAAACATCAAAACTCAAAATAAGTAATATTTACAATATACAGAATATTTAATATATTAGGTATACGTTATATTACTTCAGCTAAGTACGCACCAGTGCGTACCATACGTGCGATTAGTATATTATTAGTATTAATCCTCGTCATCAAAACTAGTGTCGTCAATTATTCCGCGAAAGGAGGCGCCATTACATATATTTCCAGTGAGGACACAGTCGGCAGAACGCACTCACGGAACACACACGCAGAAGAGACGCTACAAAAGTAGTCACAGAGGCGCTTTACTGAAATTCTAGTGAGGACGCGCAGCAGTGCGTCGCACTTGCAATTTTCGCAGTCAGCATCTTGAAGAGACGCTTAGTCAAAAATCAAAATACAACCGTCATCGGCGCAGTCGCCGCCGCCGACGTCCTTTAACCTTAACATTGACAGTCAGCGTAAGTGGGTCACAGTGTCACACGGCAGAGCCAAGCAGCGTCAATCAGATGATTAAGTACAATATGCACGGAACAAACATATATATCATATGGATGGTACTGTAAGTAATTAATTTTCTCTCTTTATTTTTATATAAATAAATACATCAAATAACTAAAAACATATATGCATATACACTACATATAAGAATTTTTTTTCTTTTTTTCTTTTTATATTAAGTCATATAAAATATATAAGATTGCATGTCAACGTATACGAGTAGTAGTGGCGATAGCAGTTCCGATCACCCTGAGCTAGATCCTGAATATATTCCACCCTATAAAGTAAGAACAAATTCACTTGAAATTTCTAGTAGGGTAACGAGATCTAAAACACAAAACTTACGTAGGTGTTTCAATAGTCTAAGTTCCATAATTTCTTTAATACATTTAGAAGATAATACTCCTATTTTAAAACCAGAAGTCATAATGCCGCCAGTAGCACTAACTTTCGAGACCGCTATAAATCTTATACCCAAATTTAACGGGGAGTGTGCACAAGAAGTGTACCCATTTTTAAGTACATGTGACTTCGTAATAAAAACGGTTAGTGAAGACTGTTGTTCCTTACTCCTACAGGCTATTTTAACTAAATTAGCAGGAAAATCTTTCGCAGCGACGCAACACCGAGAGGTGAAGTCATGGGAAGCATTGAGAGGATTGTTGGAAGTAACATTTTGTGCGAAGAGGACTCCAGGATATTTACAATTGGAATTAACCACAACTAAACATAAAGCTGGAGAAACAGTTCAAGAATACTCCTCAAGGGTTGAAGCACTTTTACACGAACTGTGCAATGCCAGCACTGCTAAAAGGTCTCCAACAGACGCGAAAGCAGTTCATGAATATATAAAAGAGACCACCCTAACCACATATGTGGAGGGTCTACCATCCTCTATTCGTGGAGTGATAAAATCAAAAAATCACACATCGTTGGAAGAAGGAATCAAAGATAGCTTAGAAGAAGACAGAATATACCAATCCAATAAAGGGACACAACATTTATTATATAACAAATCCAATAACAACAGTAGCAACAAATATTGTAAAAACTGTCAAAAAACTAATCATAGCACAAGTGAATGCAAATATGCCAATCGCACAGTGGATACAGGTCAACAAAGCAAGCAAAACAAGGATAACAATAATAAAACTATAGATAACAAGCGACCAACATGTGCGTATTGCAAGAAAACTGGGCACACCCTAGAAGAATGCTATTAGAAAAAAATGCAGATGCACGCAAAGGAAACCAGAATAATAATAATCAACCATCAACGTCGGGAAACGGCAAGGAACCGGGCAAAGCGGGTGTCCGTCTGGTTCGCGAATTGAAAATGATCACCCAAAATTAAATGTCTTAAGTTTTAAAGTGAAGTTAAAAAATAATCATGCCATATGCGAAATACCACAATGTATAAATCAAAAAATTAATTTACTTTTAGACACGGGTGCAGAACTAAACCTTATTAAATTAAATACACTTCAGGACGATTTCCAGGTGTCAGACAAAAAAATTTACAATATGCAAGGCATAAATGACAAATTAGTAAGTACACTGGGAAGTACAGTACTAACAGTATCAATAGATAACGAAACATACGAAACCGAATTTCAAGTAGTGGATTCAACATTTCCTATAGTAAGTGATGGAATATTGGGAAACCCATTTCTAAAGGCCAATAGGATTATCATCGACGTAGGAAAGGAAGAATTGTCTACCAGGAATGAAAACTCAAACGTCATACCAGCTCGTAGTGAACTTATAATCCCAGTACATGTTAATACTAATGAGTCATCAATTCAGAATGTACTTATCCACGCTCAAGAATTAAACAAAAATATATTATGTGGAAATGTACTCAATATTATAAAAAATCAACAAGTTCTAATAAGTGTAATAAACCCTACAGAAGAACCACAAGAAATATTAACACCAAAACTCACGGATCTATCTCACGAAATACTCGATACCGGATACAGTCTCAATGAACAATATGCGTACGGTAGAAAAATGTAGCAATCCAGAAAATCGTATCCAAATTTTAAAAGATTCACTCAGATGCGACCATATGAATAATGAAGAAAAAACAACAATTCAAGAGCTATGCAGTGAATATGCAGACATATTTTTTTTAGAAGGAGGACACAATAAACTGTACAGAAGCGGTACAACATGAAATAAAAATACCAAGTGGCACTCAACCAATTTATCAGAAACCGTATCGTCTTCCATATGCACAGAAGAAATAAATAAATGAACAAATCAGACAACTAGAACAAAATGAAATAATAGTCCCCAGTGAGAGCCCTTGGAACGCTCCACTTCTTATTGTCCCGAAGAAAATGGATGCTTCAGGAAGTAAAAAATACAGAGTCGTGGTAGATTTCAGAAAGTTGAATAATATCACAATAGGTGACGCGTTTCCGATGCCTGACATAACATCAATTTTGGAGCAGCTAGGGAAAGCGAAATACTTCTCCTGTCTTGATTTAGCTAGCGGTTATCACCAAATGGGAATTCATGCAAGGGATATGGAAAAAACAGCTTTCAGTACGAGTGAAGGTCATTATGAGTTTAAGAGAATGTGCTTTGGTCTAAAAGGGGCCCTAGAAACATTCCAAAGATTAATGAACAGAGTATTGAATGGGATAAACGGCTCAAGGGCATTTGTGTACGTAGACGATATAATTGTTATGGGCGCAACTCTTCAAGAGCATACAACACGTCTACGTGAAGTGTTTGAAAGACTAAGGAAATATAATTTACAACTCCAACCTCCAAAGTGCGAATTTTTGAGGAAGGAAGTGAATTATCTGGGACATGTTATCACAGAAAACGGCGTGAAGCCCGATCCAAAGAAAATTAAATGTATAGTTAACTATCCGGTACCCGATAACACGAAGAAAATCAAATCTTTCTTAGGGTTAATAGGGTATTATAGAAATTCATAAAGGAATTTAGCAAAAAGGCCAAGCCTCTGACTAACTTATTAATGCAAAACCAACCATTCATCTGGTCAGATAGCTGCGAAGACTCTTTCCTTTTCCTTAAGAATATTTTAACAAATGAACCAATATTGCAGCATCCAGATTTTGATAGACCATTTATCGTGACAACAGATGCGAGCAATACGGCTATTGGAGCAATTCTTTCACAAGGAAAAATTGGAACCGACCTACACCTATCACATACGCTTAGCGTACTCTGAACAAAGCTGAAAAGAACTACAACACCACAGAAAAGAAGTTGCTAGCGATAGTCTGGGCAGTTAAACAATTCAGACCGTATTTATATGGTCAGAAATTCACAGTGGTTACTGATCATAAGCTACTAACCTGGCTATTTGGGATCAAGGATCCAGAAGCCCGTTTGGTTAGATGGAGATTACAACTGGAAGAGTTTGATTATGATGTCATATATAAGCCAGGTACTCAGAATACAAATTAAGACGCTTTAAGCAGAACATCAAAGGTAAACGCATTGTTACACTCAAATGACTACAAACAAAAGTCATATCAACAATTCACCGAAGAGGTACAAACGAAGCTGATCACAAACCCTAATGTTATTGAAGTACAAGGGGATTTATTCGAAACCTCAAAAGACATTGTGTTGGGACATTGCATGTCCAAGGATTTCAAGATGTCTCAAGGAATAGCTTTGGAATTTAGGCGTAAATTTGGTCAATTGAGAATTTAACGAGTCAAAATAAAGAAGTAACAGAAATAGCAAGCATTCAACACAATGATCAAAATATCTTATATATAATTACAAAGAATCATCACCAAGAAAAGCCAACTTACGAAACATTTTACCAAGCAATAAAAAACCTAAGAACATTCTGTGAGGAAAACCAAATCGAAAGACTGGCCTTACCAAAAATTGGTAGTGGACATGACCAGTTAAATTGGGATCAAGTCCGCACGATATTACGTTACGTTTTTAAAAAATTAAAAATTAAACTTATCATCTATGTAGATACTACATATTCGGAACAAGAGAAACAAAATAAAATAAAGGAATTCCACCTGACACCTTTAGGGGGACATCAGGGAATTTCCAAAACTGTTAAAAGAATTAAACTACATCATTCGTGGAAAGGTTTAAAGAACGACGTTATAGAGTACGTAAAAAATGTACTTCATGTCAAATGAACAAAAGTAGCAACCACAGCATTTAACAGCCGATGGTAGTCACCACAACTGCGTCAAAGCCATTTGAGAAGATATTCTTGGACATTGTAGGGCCAATTGATACTTCGTTCACAAAAATGAATAGAAAATATTTTCAGAATAATAATAATAAAATATTATTTTTTTTTAAATATAAAATATATGAAAATAATAATAAATCTAATAAACAAATATGATACTGTTTCAGACTCGGCAGTACTATACAAGTAAATACACAATTCACAAACACACCTATCACACAACCATCAGGGATATATTTCCAAACAATAAGTACCCTCCAACTGTCCAATTCTCATTGGAAGTTACTCACATATGTAAATATCTCCAACTATAATGAAAAACAGTCACGAATCCAAGAGATCAATAATAAAATAAAAGAATCCTGTGAGTTAGGAAATAATCTTAAGATAGAATACACAAAACATGTTTGTATGCAGTACACTAATCAAGCGGCAAGCTTCTTGACCGAAATCAACAGTAACAAAAATCACGTCATAAAAATCGTTGAGCAACCAAAATCATATAATATACGTTCTAGGAGAGGACTAATTAATGTGGTAGGACGCGTGGCTAACGTACTATTTGGTGTATGTGACGACACTGACGCTAAATATTATCAAGACAAAATCAAGGAACTCGATCGCTCTAAATCACAACTTTTCCAAATAACTGAAACGCAAACAAAAATTATGAAATCAATGTTAACAGATGTAAATTCCTCATTAATCGAATTAGAAAAGAAACAGGGATCTCTGGTAGACGGGTACAATCATTTATTACATAAAACAGACGTGATAGAGATGGGTGTAGGTATTCTAAAATTCCAAAATGCACTGACGGAACGCATAGCACTCTTAAATGTAATTTAAACCCAGTACGCTTACGAAACAGAAAATTTGGTTATTATCGTTAATTCAGCACTTTTAGGTCATATTCATCCAAGTCTATTAGACGCAAATGAATTCAACCAACAATTAAAAGAAATAAAAATTCAATTACCAATAGGATTACGCTTATCAATTGACCTAGCAGAGAAAGGGATATCGGAACTACTACGGATAGTGGAAATTAGTGTAGTGTACGTAAAAGGAATCCTAATGTTTATTATGGAAATTCCATTAATTGACAACTACAATCTTATGTTGTATAAATCTATTCCTTTACCTGTAAAAGTACGAAGTAATTTGTATGCTATTATAGAACCAAATTCTGATTATATAGCAATAGATAAATCACTTTTATATTATATAGAAATAAGTAATTATCAACTTTCAAAATGTAAAACAACCACAAACACTATTATTTGTAATCATGAACAACCTATACAACACGTAAGAGATTCATGCGAAACAATGTTATTCCGAAATCCTAAAACACTTCCAAACGTATGCACTATTAAATACATTAAGTTTAGCCACAATTTATAGCATAAGTTAGAAAATAAGAATTCATGGTTATATGTAACGAGAAAAGAAAATATTATAATTACATGTAAAAATGTAACAGCACCATTAATAATAAGTGTAAACGGCACTGGAATATTTAGTTTAGAAAATCATTGTGAGGCTTACACTGCGGATAATGAAATTAAATTAGTACCTAAAAGGAAAATAAGTACAAACATATATAAAAATTACACTCCAAAACTTAACTTAACTATACATTTTGATATATTAAAAAATGTATCTAATAAAGATTTGGATAACACTTTGTTTCCAAAAGAAAATTTAAGAATAAAAGATAATCTGAATAAACTAACAGAAAATTCCAAATCACTAGATGAACTACAAAGTCACTTTAAAAGAATTAATGTTGTCGATACGACTTATGACTCAAATCATTATCTACTAAACGGTGTAATAGTTATGGTCAGCAGTGTGGGCTTATTATTAGTATTAGTATAATTATTTTTAATGTATAAAAATTATCAAAACAAAGAAATTGTATCTAAAACATATGAGAACATAGGAATTACTCATTCCCCTGAAAGTCCATTATCCAGAATAATTTAGATATTTTTTTTTAAATGGGAAATGAACTTTCATTTTACCCTGGGGGTGTTACGAACCCCTGTTTATAATTTCTTAGTAATTAGCACAATAAACACAATAAGTACTTTTTGGCAATGTCTGTCGACGCAATAACGAAATACCGAATTAACGTCGCCGGCAGTCGTATTTTATATTACACACGGGACTCATGTGAATTCGTATTCAATAAAAGTATTTAGTTAAGTGAATCAAAGCCTATTTATTTATTACCTAATAAGATCCTCCGGGAATCAATTTAAAAATAATATAGTTTCCACATCGAAGACGAATCTACAAACCCACAACGGACATAACCGAAAAGGGAACATAACAATACTATGACTTATTTTTTATTTTTTTAAATTATTACGTAACCTTTTTAGGTTTATATTGCACTCAATTGTCTGTGCTCAATTGTCGTGAATCCATTTCACTTCGTTATAAATAACCTTTATGATTTCTTTTACTTTTATACAGGTACACTATAATCATTATATAGTTACTACAATAATACTTTAAACGGTACCTATTTTGCTTATATAGTATTGTTAGTATATTATAGCCACATTAACCAGTGGTAGAAATATGTTACATAAATTCCTTAGAATTTTATATGGACTCACGACAGTTGTTTATAATGAAGTGAAACACTCAAATACATGACTGAAAATACATATTTTGTCTATAAATCATTATAATTGATATCCTTCATCTCCAAATTAGCTTTTGGCGTTTGGTCTCCACACGAATTTTCTCAATGAGGCCTAGGAATCTCTAAAAAGATTTTTAATAAAAATCAAAAAATTAAAAAAAAAAATCAACACTAATACATAGGCATTATTATGACAAAAATATTCGATACAATAATAAGCGTTGTAGATACCCACTGTGCATTGCGAGTTACACAACATCGCGGCGATGATGAATTTAGATCACAAAAAAACATCACATATTGACAACAGTGCGATGTTCTATAGCTGTTTCATAAAAATAAAGTCTTATATGTCAATATGTAACTTAACCTAGATGTTAATAGTGTAACACTTAAGCGATATTACAATGTAACTAAACTATAAAGTTTAATTTTTACTATAAAAATACAAAAGTGATACATTTAGAGGAGGATTGGGCAAATGTTCCAAGCGGAAAATTATAGCTTTTGCTTAAGTGTTCATGGTTTTTAATTTTTAACTTTTATAATTGTTTAGTATTGTTATCGTTATGTATTTAAAGTACATACCTATACTTGTAAATGTTGTGTTTTCAAAAATATTGTTGAGCATTTATAATTAGAAATCAAACAATTATACGATATTTTCCCCGTAAAAAAATGGCAACTCTTAAAAAAATTATGATTATTCAACTTCTTTTGGATTTAACTCTGGTAGGAAATGTTCGAAAATTCGATGCAAGCTTGTACCTGATCTGCCCGATTAACCAATGGCAGCCAATAATAAATAAATACTAATTTCTACTTATTATTTCTCCAATTAGTAATGACTAATAGCAACCATTTATAAACAAAAATTTACATCGTACTTTTCCTATATCTAAAAATCCCTTTTTGAGTACCTCCCCGGGTGGTTTTTCGTTAAAGGCGCCGCTATGCCAGTGCGTGGCGGTGAACCGCAACGTTGTGTGTTTGCGAAAAACAGAAAATTAGAGGTCTACTATAAAAGGTATTATAGAATTATAGGTATTATACTATTAAAGACCTTTTATAATTTACCTCTAATTTTCTGTTTTTCACAATTCACTCTAATTTTTAAACTTATGGAGATAAACGCAGTCTGCTAGGGGTAAAATGATAGTGATACAAATAATTATTCGAATATAATTATGTCATAATTTATTGATTTCCACGCTCTAATTTTGGAAAGTCATATTCTGTAAATATCTGTAATTAATGCACGACATGCATGATAATTTACCATTTTCAACTGTGGGTAAACATGCAATAACGTTGAATGTTCTACATGTATGTTTAAATATATAGGAAAATCATAGAAAAATGTAAAAAGTTTTTTGTATTAGATCTATGTGGCCTATGAATTGAATTTTATTTTTGTAAGCTATGTTTTGGAGTTCTATGAAAACAATATGCAAATGCTGCAAATTCCTAACCCTAGTTATACATGTGAATATAACAAAATAATAAACAATATTTTCTAATTTGAAATCAATTTCAGTACGATACAATTTTAATCATGAGTATTCATGACCATTAAAATATTTCAACTTACTGTAATAGGCAGTTGATATTAACTCTTAAAAATGATATTTAAAAGCCTTCTAATCACACACTTTGGAAATCTGTTAGGTAGGTAGGTCGGTTAAGGCGTATGCAGTTAGGATACTATTGTAATAGGTACGCGCGTCTATATAACTCAACGATCATGTTTCAGCGAAAAAATAGTTATATAGCCAAAAACACGGCACCCGGTGCAGAGTCCGTTGTAATAAGCTAGAGCTTATTATAGATAACAACATGACAATGATTAATTTAATATTTCTTACAATGTAAATTATACATATATACCTAGATACTATATGTTATATACAATACTTCATTTTTTTAAAATACAATTTTATTTTTACTATAAATAATAGGTACAAATTACCATACTAATAGGTAGGTACAACTTTATATAATATATATTTATATTTTTACTATTATCATGTGCAAACAAATCAAGTTTGAAAAATGTAGGTACCTATACATCATATTTAGTTACATAATATAAAATTAAATATATGTATAAGTACAATATTTACGTTTACATAATGACGATAGTATAATATCTCTAACATCCAAGATAATGATTATTTGAATTTATGTTTTGAAGTTAGCACGATAAAAGTAAAATTACATATTATAACAGAGGTTTCATTTCGATATAGTTCCTAATTTTCTATCTGTGCATATATACACAATGGGAGTTGAGGTACATATATTAGGTACCTATGTTAACAAACATTTTGCTTTGTCAAAAGATTAAATTTTAAAAATGGTGAAGGATATTTAAATTAATCTGATGCATGATACGCGGCAATGACATATATCATAACAATAATATAATTTTTTTTATTTGAAATATTGGTATAATTGATATAATTTTGGCAATTAAGCCAAAATTAATGAAGCTATATAGATATATACATATATATGTGTACATACCTATATATACGAGTATTTAAATATATAAATAACTATAATAGGTATAGGTCCGATAGTAATGTCTGAAAAAAATAACACCTTAATCTCAATGGAGCTCACAAACATAAACAATTTTGTTTTAAGACTTTAATAATTACGGGATTTTTGGAATTTATTTTATATATTTATATAAATTAAAAAATTATAAAACATAGTTAGTAAGTACATACATTATGTCTAGTATTTTTAAAATTAAAGACATTTTTTGTATTGATTCAGTTTAATAATAAAAAAAAATAAAGGTATCTATTATATATAGTTACCTAATACCTACCTATATCTTTTGAAATGTTTTTAATATTTATATTTATGCAAATCGTATCTTTTAAATTATGTTACTTTATTGAAATGTAATAATATGATATTTAATAGTAGGTATAAATGCTATACCATCTCTCAATCATAAAAAAAAATTATATTATTATATAAACTTCAGATCCAGTTTACTACTCAATTTTAATTTTTAAATATAGGTATGCGTATTATAATATAGAGTCCTCAACAGTGAATATTGGAAAATTTGTGGACGTGACAGACACACACATAATTAACTATACATCACACATTTTTGAAAAACCAATACTTTTTTTGCTTTAGTTCTCCATTCAGAGTGATATTATACAACTCAATATAGTGGAGCGTACCATCATACGTACCATTTTTGCTTTGTAGGAACTTATTACACATATTACAATTACCAATTTTTAGGAACTATTAATATACGTAGGTACTTTTTTTTTTACCATGTATAGGTACATATTAAGGTACATATTTTATTTTTATATTCTTATAACCGTGTAGGAATTTAAACATCTCATATCATATGTAGGAATTAATAACGTATAGGAACTTATGATTCCCCGTTCCAGTCGTCTTATAAGGCCTTGTGTTTCAGCTACGGTAATATTATTATCATAATACACAACGTTTATATAGATAGAAATTATATTGTACTTTTTTTTTAAATTATAAAATGTTAATGAGAATTTTTATGCTATACCAAAAGCTCGAAAATTTATATAAGTAGGTCATACGTGAAATATTTCTTATAATTTGTTCTTACTGGAATTAAAAAAAAAATGTATTAACAGCTTGTATAGTATTGCATGATATAAATGTGTGCGATTTGTTTTTGGTAAAAAGTATTTCAACTTAGGTACTGTATTTTTAATAAAAAATAAAAAATAGCTGATAGCATTATTTGTATATTTTATCAACGTGGATAGCGATTTAATAATATATTATAATGAAATATCCTTAAAAATATAAGCTGGCATATATATAGTCTCCTCCCAGAACCATTTTTCATCTTATTATTATAGGTATATCTACCTGACACGGATTTCGGCTGGTCGTTCAGCAACTACCTGTAACCTTTGTATTTGTTAATTACCTACGTATATAACGCATTCTCCAATGGTAAATATAGTACTTATAAGTAGATGTCATCTAAACTGCCTTCCGAAAAACATGAATATTTGATGAAAATTCTCGTATCTAATGGATTTGGTGAACAATTACTATTCTGGTTTAGTTCTTATAATCTAACTAATCTGAAGTCTGAGGTCAGCTTGGTTCCATCTGGGATCCCTCGGGGTGGAGGACACCTTTCTCCAATACTCTTTTCTCTTTTCATAAATAGCATCAAGTGTGTTATTCAAAAATTCAAAATAGTCATTTTTATTATTTGAGGACGATTTAAAATTATTTTTAGAGATCTTTTCTAAAAATGACTGCATTCTACTTCAAAGGGACGTTGATGCGATTGGTACATGGACTTAAAACATTAGACTTGAGTTTAATATTTCAAATTGTCATTTCATGACTTCCACAGAATCCATGCCGTCTCTATAATTAGTAATTACACTCTTTATGATTCCTTGTTCACTATATAATGATAATAGTACCGTAAATGATCTAGGTAGGTATTACTCTTGATCGAGAACTAACATTTCACGATCATACTGAAAATCCTGCTGCAAGGCTCTGAAAAGACTTGGCTTTATAAAAAGGGTCTCCTTGGAATTTAATTTGATAACACCGCACTTAAGGCGTTATTTTGTGCATTTGTGAGATTTATCCTAGCTAGAGTACCTATGCGTCGTTGTTATTTAGGACCAGTTTACTGTGAGTGGTATGAACCAGTTAGAAAGGGTACAACGGTAATTTTAAGTTTTGCGGCTATGGTACTTCACATTGACCACTTACCCCATGCCCCAACAATCCTAACTGAAGGACGTGCATCTGCATTCTGCAAATAAAGTGTCTATACGTAATCTCCTAAATGGTTCTATAGACTTTCTTGGATTGTTAAGTTAGCTTAGTTTTAAAATCCCTAGATTCTACTCCCTAACAACGTAGGTACCCGTTTTTCATTCATTTTTGCTCCACAAAATATTACTCTCGTAATAGACTGATGTTCGGAATGATGTGTGTTATTGCTAATGAGGACCCGTCGTTTTACTTTTCGTAATTGTAACAATATGTCCTTATGTTTATGTAATTTATATGTATTTTACCGTTATTGTTATTATTATAATATATATATAATATAAATGTCTGTCTCTTTGGGCCCCGGGCCGTTTTATAATAAAAATTAAAATAAAGTAGGCGATTGGATAATGCATTCGGCTCGGGAAATAACCATGTGATGGCCCACCCAATATATTATAATAATCAATAATCATTTTTCATAAAAAAAAATTGTTAGGAATTTTTTTATTTATGATTTAATATAATAGTGTACCTACGTATAACAATTAATATGTGAGTACGTAACTTTTTTATTTCATTAACACTTAGATACTTATAGATACAGAAGTTTCATATAGCTATTGTAAGTTTATAACCTGCAGTAGTGCAGTATATATTTATAAAACGTTTGACAAAAAAGTCAGTTAAAATCACAAATTAAAAAAAAAGTGGGTTACCGCTCTGCTGTAGGTACATAAGGATAAGGTAGAATAAATTATTAAAATTATCTAATTTCGTCCAAATTTGATATTAAAATATTTATAAAAAACAGGGTTTATATATTTTTTTTGTATATTTTAATTACAAAATTAATTACTTATGAGAAACCTTGGATATTTTATATATTTTCAACTATAAAAAATTGCAAATTGTCATGATTTTGATGAATTTTGTAAAAAAAATTGAAATTGAAATGCTTTTGAAAAAAAATTAAGCTCTTGTATAAGTTTCTTTAATATTACTGAAATGCTGTAATAATAACTCATGAGGAACCTTGTATTAATTTTCTAACTTTTTGACCCAGCGAAAATGTTTTTATTTATATTAATAAGAAACTTAAAAAAATGGAAAATTAAAAATATCTATAAATAGCCTAAAAAAGGGAACATAATATTTTAAAAATGCTAAAATCTATAGAAAAATGTAAAATTAACATTTGAAGAAAATGTAAATTATCTTTTGTTGTAGTTAATACTTCTCCTCCGACCAACATCGTTTAAATTTGACAAGAAAAAGGAAAAAAAAATTATATTGTAGTATTTGTACAACACAATTTCGACTATCTACATATTTATTTGTTTTTAATTACAATAACATTAGAAAATCGTTCGATAAAAGATAGTCAATTTACTACCAAATATTCAATGTCGTAACAATTTAGGTAAACTTTTTTTTATTATTATATAGGTATAGGTTGAAAAACTTGAGGAATCTTGTTATCAATTATCTAATCTTAGATATAAAAAGACTAGGTACAAAGTAATTTGCTATTATTCCCGATTTTTATTATTTTAACCAACATTTTAACTTTATTCGCTTATAAAATGACTGTTTATTTACGATCAGACCCGCAGTTTACTATTATTAAATAATTTGTAATCTAAATACATCGGCCCAGAGATGAGTTTTAATTGGAGGATCGGTCCTCTGGAAACTTTCCGGGATCCCGGTTTGCCAATCTGCCGCTGCCTATAACAACAATTAAATGCACCCGACAACCGACTTCCTAGGTTTTTTTAATAGTATTTTTTTCAGTTATATAGGAGGTACATATAGTTATATATAGCATCAGAATAGTTTATCACACAAATCTATAATGGAAAGAGTCTATTTAATAGTTTTTACATATTTGACATATTTTTTTATTTTTAATACTAATTATTGTTATGAAATAATGGTAGGTACTTAATTAATATTACCTATAATATAATTTTTTTTTTGACAAATTTAATTATTTCAATTATTTGATTATGATAGTTTGGTATAGTGGCAATGAAGTTAATAATGAAACGTAGTACCTAAGTTATATCGTAGGGTTGGTCCAACTAGTATCGGTTAATATACATAGCAGAAAAAATAGCTTATAATAAAAACCCAAGTATCTTACTATATTATAATATACCTATTAACACATAGATACCTACATAGTTATTACCTACATAGTGATAAGAATTGGCTACCTAATTTATTACCATAAATCATAATATGTATATACACATAGAGTTAGGTCGCTCTGATTCTGAGATAAAATATTTAAGATGATGTCAGTGCACCATTTGTTTTCTCTCTCTGAAACTTGCACAACATAGCAAATTTATGTTTTAGTTTAATAGAACCAAACCTGTGTCCATGCATTGGATTTTTACGATATTAAAATGTTTATACAATTTATAAGTTTTTTTAAATTGTTATAATTTACACGCTCATAACTTAAGGCGGTTGAAAGTGGGTCGTTTTTTCGTGCATTTAGACCAATAAGCAAAAGAAAAAAAAACACACTTCCAGAAATCCAATTTTCATTTTGAAAAAATGTTTGGATTTGTTTACTCCTTGTCTGTGTTATGTAGGAAATTAATTTTTAATTTTATGTTTTTTAGTAACAATTAAGTAAAAGTGAATTTTGGAAAAAAAAAGAAAATTAATTTAGTACTATATGTCTATATTAATTAAACAATAGAAAAAATCGAAAATCCATTTCCTACATAACCTAGGAAACAAAATAATGAATTTAAATATGTATTCAAAATTAAAATCGGGCTTTTGGTACTGGGTGAATTTCTCTTCCGCTTTTTGGGACTTTCATAGCCGCATAGGAGTTGAAACATTTTCAATTGAAAAATATAGTGACGTGTGACTGCGCGTAGGTACGCTATACGGATTTCCGAGAATCTTAGCCGCGACTATTATACGGGCGATAAGAAGTCAATTACATGATGGTAAAAATGAGTAATTGGCGTTTTGGTAATAAAAAACGAGCTAAATTATTCATAAGACGAAAAAAATTGAAACACAATTTGGCAAATTTACAAAAAAAAAAAAAATAAAGTAATTCAAGAACTCGACAATGACGACAGCAGAAATAACGTTTCAGAAATAAGCAATAATCAGGTAAAAAGTTGTTCAATAATGCGATATTATAATTATTTTAAATTTCAGTGGTATATATATATTTGTTTTATAGAGTATAAACACATCTAATCATGGTAATGAGACATATTATGATGAACACGACGAT
>JANEHU010000805.1:0-74448 GCA_027563435.1 Nasonovia ribisnigri
CTTCAACTAAGATATGTATGATGATATGACATAAATTGCATTTAATATTAGTTAGTCGATTTTCGAAAACATTTAAATTATTTAGTTTCTTATTACAGGTGTCGCATTTGAGCTTGTGACTATATTGTCGTTGCATTGCTACTGGAAGTACACCGAAGCAATACAAAAACAACCGGAAAAAACATGGGTTCAACATAAATTGGGCCAGATATTTTCCATATTTTCCAACAATTAAGTACTTATACATACAAAAGTGAATCAGTGTCATATATTATAACCGAGTGAAGTGAAGTGTCGTCGGACCAATTGCATCACTTGCACTAAGTACATATTTTTTTAACCTATAAGTAATATAGATCAATATTTTTAGCTGAATTTGTGTATCACTTTCATTCGTTTGATTCTTATAATATATACCTAATTACAGTATTCTATAAACAACATACATCATTAACTGTATTTTTTCTTTTTATGAACTCATTTGTATCTTAACTTAGAGTTTAGCTATAATAAGTAATAACCTTAAATGTTGAATGTTGAATCAAAAAAAAAAAAACATTATCTTTTTTTCTTTGGAAAATTAACAATCCATGCTTATATGGGATAACAAGAAAATAATATGGTGATAGAATTATAACATGAATGATATAAAGAAGGAGGTCATCCGGTGATAGAACCCTGCAACATGGTAATTATTATTTTTATTGTCTTAGGTTATTGGCATTCCAAAGTTTTATTTTTATTATATTTATGTCAGATTGATTGCTGTCGATCTTTCATAAGTTTGTTAATGACAGTTGTAAGTAAAGAAATGAGATGATTTAATATTGATTTGAATACAGTTATGAACGAAACTAACTGAAATTTCAATACTATACTTCGGAAGCGTTGGATATATTGTTGGAAAGAATATTCTTGATTTTTTTGTTGTTGTTATGAACTAGATAGATTTCGGGTTAAATTGGAAAATTATGAAGTGTCTTATCAATAAAGTCTCCATCATCATTTACAACTTGGCTGTTGGCTGTAACTTACATTAGGTTTTGACATATTTGTTTTCGGTATTGTTTTACCATAATGAAAGCGTTGAAGTACTTTGTGGATTTGACAACCTCGGTACTTGGCTGTGTAATTTACAGGCTTCCAGCGCAGAGGGCACAGACTGCAGGTGGGTGGCTCGTGGCTTTGGCGCAAGTGAAAATTGGCCGTAAGGTTAGTGGCACATTTTACATATTTGAGAGGGGAGAGGGGCGAGTGGATGCAGTAAGATTTGGAGAGTCCGTATTCTTGTCAGTTTATAAATGGTATAACGGTGTATTTTTTATATGGCTCCTTGGTTTTTACTTTTGTATTTAATATAGAATTGGTATAAAAAAAAAAAGGTGGGTAAGTGGATGTCGCTCTGCTGAACAGTAGGTTACAAGTGGGTCACCGTTTAATGGACGGTATTAAATTTGAATTCAATGATATAATATAATTGTAAACGAAAAACGATTTTGAGCCGGGGCGGTTTGTCAGCGTGGATATTTTATATTATATTTATATTATTGTTTTTTTATTATTACGGTATAGCCTATAAGTTGAATTAATATTATAAAATTATAACCAAATAACTAAAAACATTATTATTGGTTATTTAGTTCAAGTATAGGAATTGATAAAATAAACATATGATATAAATTTTAAGTATCTACAGTTATTCGTTTTCGAATTACAGAAAAATAAAAAAATTTCTACACGAAAAATCGAGTGAATATCCAATCTTGGGAAAATTTAAACTTCAAACGTTCATAAAAATTTAATTTGACTTTCAGGTAGACACTTTTTTTTTGAAAAAGGTAGAAAAAATGAGGAATCTTGAATTAAATTTCATATCTTAGATTTAAAAGAAAATTTTTTATGAATTTTTAACTCAAAATAATTTGCACATTTTCGTGATTTTTACGTATTTTGTCAAAATTTGAACTTTAAATGCTAATAAAAAAAACTGTACCAATGGATTTTAAATATTTTTATTTGTCATTATAACAATACACTAGGAGCCTTGTATTACATTTTCAAGCTTTTTTACTAAACAAATAAAATTTAATTGGCATTCACAGAAAAAAAACTAAAAGAATTGAAAACTGAAAATGACCGTAAACAGAACAAATCAAATCAAAATATTTTGAAAATGTATTTTATTTATTATCGTGTATAGAAAATGCTTATATTAATAACCAGTAAAAAGGTCATGAATTTGATCCCCTGAAGGCACCAACTATAGATTTACTTTCCCATCGAAGAAAAACTGTTGAAGAAAATCGAGGCAGTTATACTGCCCCAAACGGTGGTGAAAAAAAACAAATCATTGCAAAATCAATACATTCATCGCTCCGCACAGAAACTAAAATGACTTAGTTAATTTGGGTAGGTTCCAAATGAACGAAAAATATTGTTAGTTTATTTTTGTTGGTTTTGTTTAGAACATTGCAGGTAACGTTATGCGGACTATGTAAGTTTCACCGAATCGATTAGACGGAGGTGTAAAATATCGTTGTACACAATTTTTAGATTACATTACTTTTAAATAAATTCAAAAATATTATAACGAAGTATTTTTTATGTATTACTTCTAATCTTGTACAATATTTAAGACTGTTATACAACTTAAATCACGATTCACGATTAACGTCATCAAGTGAAGATTTTAATCAACGCTGCGATTACATATTTTATTTAGACTCCATAAAATCAATATATTATTTAAGCTTGTCCTCATTTCATCTGCAGTAAATAATGACATTCAGCATTCGTTTGTAGCACTCCTGAAAATCATGAATATTTAATCTAATTATTTTGAATTATTTTAACATCATCATATTAGGACAATAAATGTAGTTTAATGAGAAATGCAATACATGATAATTTTATCTTACACTTTACTTCTTTATTCCATTATTAAGAACTTATGGGGAACTTTGCAATACTTTTGTATTATTCTTCATTGTATTTGTATACAATTAATTAATTTTAAAAGAAAATTTCTCATGGCTATAAGCTTATAAATAACTCAAAAGTCAAAAGTGTCATAATATTTTGAATATTTTATCTTTTCTAGAAAACTGTCATATCTGTTGAAAATTTAATGTGCATACATTAGTCATTCGTTTTTCAATTAAATCAAAATATTAAACGATTTTTTCAAAAATCCAAGTATCATAAACGTCGTTTTAAAAACTGTTTCCTATCCCATTCCTACTTAAAACTAACATTTTAATGTTTGTTAAATTTTTTTTATTGCAAAAATGTTATTGAACGATGCCCTAAACTATCTAACTTAGTTATGAAATTCATTCGCAAACCTTCGACAGCAAAATTAAAAAAAACCAGTAAAATATGTGTTGAAATAGCCTTCAACAGCTGCCGCCAGCACCGAAGTGCGAAATAAAGGTAACATTTTCTAATTGTTTTTATATCAACTTATAGATTGGCATTTAAATAAAATGCAGTACCCACTTTGAAACGTCACAAATCACAATAATACGCTCCTTCTGTTTTAAAATGTAATAAGAACATAACATCGTTTTAAAACTATCTTCAATCCATATACTAGCTAAAATTAACATTTTCGAAATTTTTTTATTGCAAAAATGTCAACCGACGATTCCATAAATTATCTTACTGAGTTTTGAAATTTGATCGGGAATCTTTCCACCTCAGTATTCCAAAACAAGTAAAATATGTGTTGAAATGCCCAAAAATAGGTAACATCAACACCCAATATGTGTAAACTTTAAAACTCGGTATCCAGTTGAATTACGAGTAGTCACGAGGTATATTGTATATTTAATATAGTCTATGGCATGATTAATCATAATTATTATTATTGACGTTCCGAGCGTAAAACGTGCAAATTAAATAATAATAATCATTTAATTGTTTTGAAATTAATGAGACCCAATTAAATCCAAAATGTCTAACCATCAGATTGTTGTATCGAAATACCGCTCAATTAACGATTACCTGTACATTGTTCGAGTAAAAACAAAACGGTATATTATGATTACTATATTATTATTATGACTTTATGTCTGTATTTATCGAACACACATGTGCTGATCTATTGTATTTGTTGGGCGTATGAACGATACATAATTCTCGAACACAATAATATATATCTATATGCACATGGTACACAAAATATAAAAGATTTTTGCCCACACATGTTTACATTGAATGGACGTCCGGTATACTTTCTACGTGGCCTCGCGTAGATTAATGCGCGTCTATTAGGTATGGGCAGAGCATCGAGATTTGAGACTGTGCGTTAAAAATGTATGCGTAGAAGATATTATTCTAATAAGACGGTTGAGTAGAAATATAGGTAATTATTTAGTTGTTAAAATATAATAATTCATAACTATAGTTATACATCGAGTTCAGTAAAACTGTTGCACATATATATTGTAAGAATAGAAAAAATAATTCATTTAACCTGCAAATTCCTCATCAATGTTTTTATTCATATTTTTTAAGTGTGTTTCGACTTTTGAATTATTTGGAAATTATTATAGGTACAAGAATTGATGTAAAAAATATCAAAACAATATTTTAATACAGCATTGCATGGAAGTATTCGGAAGTACTTATTATAAACCTATTAAACAAAAAAAAAATGAAAAATATAATATATTTAATTAGGAAGCATAATATTATATTGTACTTTACAAACAAAATAGTTATACTTAAAAAAAAATCGCTTATGTTTTTCATCATCGACGTATCTATCTGGTGTAGATGATAAATGCGATTTAAAATATATATGTATTTTTATGATAGTAACTTTTTAAGTTATATTAACTGATAGGTAATCCTTTATAGAAAACAATTACAAATGTATACTTTAAATGTCATCTTCACTATTATTAATATTACGCTATTATAGGTGCTAGCGACACTTGTTGTTGCCTTTTTTCATACATATATTACTTGTTTTTAAATTTTGCGGAGGAAGGATTTTCGATCGAATTTCGAAACTAAGTTAGAAAGTTTACGGCTCTGAGAAGTTAAATTATTTATCAGTTTTAAATACTAAAAGGATGGAAAAATATTTTTCAAGCGGAGTTTAAGTTACTTAGATTTTAAAGGAGAAAACACGTATTGAAACCGTCTCAAACTTTAGTCGACTGTTCTTGTAAAGGGCGATCTAGATGTTGACAACATACAAATTTCGACATTTGCAAGTATACGGTTTCCCGCCTGCAGCTTCTAGATGCGGCGTCTAAAGCGTCACTTCCGGTCTGGACATAGCCACATAGGTCGGCGTGCAGCCGTGCTGTTCCACTGTTTGACGCTGCAGATAAACTGTATGTTGAAATTTCTAAAATGCATGATAGCCATACCATTCTACTTGCCATGACACTTGTCACGTCAGACGCCACGTTACTTTGGTGAGTGTCGTACCTTATTTCCATTTACATGTAAGCTGCGTATCGGCCCGAAGGGATATGAAAATTTGGAATACAAGACCGACCTTGGAATCACATATGGTTTGCAATAAGCAAGTTCCTGTAGTTTTTCGATTCATCCGAACGTATATAGATATAGGTAATTCAGTAATTGGTATAATAATTAATAATGTAAGTGTAACCATATGAAATATGGACGCGGATCGTCTTCATTGAGCGCACGCGGTATACCGCGGTATATCGTTTGATTTGTTCGTCTTCGTATAATATTCAAAATCGTAATGCATTTGTACAAATATCATAACATTTTAGATCGCGGTCTATTACCGATCCATCATAAATGTTTAGCCGATAACGATATTTCAGATTAAATTAGGAAATAACGATATCGACTATGTCAGCATGTAAATGGCCATTGTATTTAGGCAATGACATTTTTAACAATAATTGACGATATTAATTATGATAATTACGATAATAATTACTGTACAGATGCATTTTTAAACAGCTGGATGTTAATCGAAGTGCTCGTAAAAAAACAACGTTGCGTCATAGCACGTTTAGTTGTAACAATAAGTTACAATAAATAAAATTAATTTATGCTTTATGCTATAAACAAATATGTATAATTTTTGTAATGTTCAATTAATGTAAAAATATCATAACCTAGTGAAACTTATAATTTATTATGGTAACAGTCTAATGCCAATAATATTATATTTGATTTTTATAATTTTGACGATACAAATGTCGTTTAAGTGTTTATTAGCATTAATAATATGCTGTCTAAATTAATATTAGTCTTTAAAATATTATGGAAATGTTATATCCTGTAATATTCACATCACACTGACGCGGTAATAGGTACATAGTATACATTTATTATTGATCGCGAATGTCGTACGCAGTTTACGTGAAATATTCGCATTTTTCGCTTTAAAAATTTCCGACCACTATACGTTCACGTAAATACCATATAGAGCAGGGTAGTTATGCGTGCCAATGTGTTCTTATCTATGTAATTACAAGTGATCAAGACCGATTACCATTTATTATATTTCATTTATTTACTTGTGAATGGAAATACAATTTCGCTGCCTCTGGAACACGAATATGTACTTCCACGGGACTTATATAGTATAGTTGCAACGTACATTAAATTCGAGAGTCAAGAGTATATTATTTTCTCCGTCGCTCTTTCTATACCTCATCGCGAAATGTAAATACACTCGTTTCCGTGTACCTATATTCATCATTACAGTATTAAACGATTATTTTACTATTATCGTATTGTATTAATACTTATAGGCCACCCATATATTGTTATATATAATATCACAACCGAGTTGATTATAATGTTACGACAGACTGCGCGCACACACTTGTGGCTGTGATATACACCTTCGTATGGGTGATCACCAACTGCGTCGGTTGGAAGATAAGCCAAGACTCGACGGATGACGGATGCTGCGGAAATGACGACTGGGTCGTTGGAAATAATATATTATAACACGCAGGGCGTGTTGTCATCGGTTATTAAAAAAAAAAAAAAGAAGAAAGTCTCATTCGTCTGAGAAAAACCACAATTAATCGAGACGCGTTTGTCCTGAAGGCACGTTTGCGTCTTCACCATACGTGTACGTCTTGTGTTGGTACCTACTCGTAGAGTCGTCGGCAAAGAATCCAATAATAATATATATACAATATATGCATGTGTGTGTTTTCATCAAGCGATATGTGTACGACGAGACGTGTAGTCGCTATATTGATTTATTAATTTATTTTAATTCGTAAATATAGGTACTCACATAATATATAATACGTGATAGTAATAATATTATAATAATATATAGCTACTAGCGAGCCTTATGATATTTCTCGCTCGGATAGCCGAAAAGAAATATAATAAACGCGCCTATATATTACACGTGAGTATAAAATTAATTATTACAAATCCCATGAGTAGGTAATATTATAATATTTTGACGATCGCGCGTCTTGTGTATATATTTATACGAAATAAATAATAATTGAATTCCGATGGTAGATACGCATGCGTGCCACCCCCCCCCCCCAGAAAACTATAAAAATATCACGTTTACATAAACACGTCGGTATCGAAATATTATAGATATTGGTTCACCTACTCATCGCATCCTCTTGAATGCTACAGCGGTATTTGAATGTTGAACTTTTCTTAATTTTTTTTCTATTTCATATTTAAAAATCACTCGTCGAACAAGTGGTGGCCAATATAATATCGCCTTTTGCGATTACGATGTTCAACAGCTCATGATGGCTCAGGGAAGACTTGCTACAGCCCCACGGCCTCTGATGTATTTGTGTGTTATCTGTGTACGTACTAACGTAATCCGCAATTACAGTAGTCACTCGATAATTCGAAATTCAGGGGACCGAGTTAAAAATTCGATTTATAGAGGTTTTCGATTTACCGAGTGTTCGAATAATCGAGGGAAAAAAAATTGATTCGAATTAAAGAGGGATGAAAAATTGTATATATTATGTATTACGTTTATTTTGACATTTACTTATAAATAAAATTATATTTTAAAATTATTATAATTGATATTTATTTACAATACATCACAATCTGGTCCATAGCGTTGTCTAAATTACTGATAGCAATGAAAATTGTATCGCATTTTTTTTCGTCCATTTCAGATTGCTCAAAAATTTGATGTGATCCTGACATAAAAAATATGTTGCTTCTTTTAACGATATGACATGAATCTCCGTCTCCTCTTCCTCGTCATCATTGTCAGAATTGTGCTGATTGGCTGAAGTAGATTCTAATTATAGAGGTTTTTCAGGGGACTTAGCGTTTAGTTCGATTTATGGAGTTTTTCGAAGTATCGAGGTTCGAATTATCGAGTGACTACTGTATTAGTAATTATTATTATTTTATATAAGCGGATCGAGTAAATTTGAATTTAAGAATGAAAATAATGTACAATGTATTATTGCTATGATTGGTTAATTGTTTTCTGGTTAGTACCAAAGTTTTTGGAACTTCAATAGGTTGTGCGAGTAGGGACCTACTTATCTAATGGGTGTTTTTTTTTATTACACCTTATATGGAGAAATAAAAGCATCGATGATGCCGCCGCACCGGGCCGTGGCTATTTAAACTATATAATATACCGGTCGAATATCGTGATAATTTATATATTATATACTAGATATTAAACATATTTTATAACGAATTGGAATGGTTAGCCTACCACTCACAAATCAGCCCGATGATAATCCCGATAATTGTCTTTATCTCGGCTTGTGAGGCGTGTAATATATACGAATATTACCGTTGTATACCGTTTTGGATCTGTCGTATACCGCAGAATACTGCTATAGCAATCCAAAGAACATTGTCTCTGCCAGACCCACTGCATTCGGTGCACTGAATAACCAGTGCAATAACCAGCCCGCAGATGCACACTGTTTCGGTGTGAGCCAGCTGGCCTAACTGTATTGTGCTATAAGTCCACGTGAAATCGTTTTTTGGCCAGCACACGTCATGAATCATGATACAGTCTCACGGGAATATCTCATCTTGTTTGGAAAATGACCATATAAACATTTGGGTATAGTATCTAAGAACATTCGATTTGTCCATAACTGGTTTTGCATAATAATTCCAGTTTTTCTCAATTTTTCTTCTGTCAGCTAGCTAGTAGCGAATATTTGTACATAATAAATTAATTTATATATATGAGACATCAAGACAACTACGTTTGGTTGGCTAGTACCTATACTAACGTTTGAATTTATACATTTATAATCTCCCTCATCCTCAGCTTTTAATCAACTTCTCTATCACGGTTTTTTTTTTAAATTAATTGACCATTATGCTGCACAGTTATTCAGTTTTTTATAAATGGCCAACCGAAAATTAATAAAACAAATAATTGGGGAGTGGCGTATTTTGACCACCCTACTCGCTCCATAACATAGTTTCGCCCCTGTGTGCATCAGATATCACACAGTGTGTTTATAAACTATTCTTATTTTGACAAAGCCGTATGAATTGCTCGATATTATTACATCGTCAACCGTCATAATAATATCATACATTTCACATACGACGTCGACCCTGCAGTCTTGAATTCCGAAATCGTTTATTTAAATTTTATTTTTCATATTATTTATTATTATTGCACGTGTAGATGAAATTTCGGTGAAATAACCGGTAGAATTTCCACCCACACAGTTTTCGAGGAACAATATTTCTGTAATACAATATTATAATGAAAAATAACGATTTCCTGGGAACTGGGTGAAACGAAAATTCTCGGCGGGACTGATATTATGAATCGTTGTGCTATGTATCAGGATACGTTTTCCGGAAGCCGTACGATATATCGGGTGGTGAACATAAAAATAAATAATAATCAACGTAAATAGTATGGCACTATTATTCGACATTCTTTCCTTCAAACTTTTACCAACCTGTTCCGAGAAATGAAAAATTGTTATGTATACAAGCGCTGGTCGATACAATTTTGAAAAACGAATTGCCTTATTTAAATATTTTAGTTTAATTGTGTTGTGATAAAATCATATCATATTTTGATATAGAAAGCCATAAAACATTTAATAACAATAATAGGTAGTAACATTGTGGCACATTGAAAACGGTAATCGAAAAAAATTATGATTACACAAAATGGGCCGAAACTTGACACGGCAGATGACGTGTTGAGAGATTAAATACCAAAACCGAACCTCTGACGATATTTCAACGGCGGAAATTTACATAATAATTTTCCATCAGTTTTGAACAGCTCGCAGACAAGCGTGAACGGGAGAGGAATTAAAATAATAATAACAATAATTATTGTCCGGATTTATTATTACGATTTTTAAATTTCCTGTGCCATATTATTATCTGTTACCGGACCTGTCCCCGGTGGCTGTTGAGCATGTTTTTATTATTATTATTCAGTGTGATGCTTTTATCGCCATTGGAGGATTAGATAAATATTAAAATATTAAACGACGCGTAAATATGAAAAAATATACAAAAAAACAACACTGTTATGTTATGCTCTGGGCGCGCATATACATTATTCACTATTTACACGAAGCGTTGCTCGTCGATATTATAAGTCGGTGTTAGGTAGTATTTAGGTATGTATATAAAAATCGTACTTCATTGGTTTGTTCACGATATGCACAAGTTGGTAATAACTTATAACTACGTACTTAGTTCTATAATAGTCTAACTTCTGGTATTCGTCGTCTTAATACAATTATAACGAACTGCAATGATATCCTACGCACAAAATGTTGGAAAACACTCGATGATAATCATAGATTATCATATTATATTAAAAGACATTTTTAAGAAGATGATTTTAAAATACAAATGTATCTACATCGAGACTTTAATGAGCAGTTTTCGAGTTATCTATTTTAAATTTGCGTGATAATAATAATAGTCATTTGGAAGATATTATGATGGTTTTGTTAATCAATATTAGTTATTAATCTCTTAACATTTTATGATGTGTAATAAACGTCTCAGTATAACAAGAAGGCAGGTACTATAATAGCTAGAATGAAAATTACATATAATTACACACTATATAAAACCATTATTAAGAAATATTATTCTTATTTGAAATATATAAATTTTAATAGGTTGGAACTATTCATCGCTCTGATTTATATTCAGATATACATCGATGTTCAACATTTTCAAACGAATAAACTGATTAAAAACTTAGGACTAAAAAAAGTAAAACCTAACCTAACCTCATTTGAGAATAAGACTTTCGTCGTACCTATCGTCGCAGGACACTCTTTAATTGGTATAAGAAATCCGAGCATTTAAAAATATGGTACTAAAAACTTTCAAAAATTACAATTTAAATAAATGCAAATGGATAAAAGTAGGGGGGAGGGGTGGAGTTGAGTATGCTTGCTGAATACACATAGCCAATTTTTATTTTTTTCTCAAACTATATTTGTTAACTGTTTGCTTTCCTGAGTGAGTAAGATTGCGGGAATCATCTGCAGCAAAAGATACTTAGACGAGAGATAAGAATTTTTTTTTTTTAATCTGATACAACGGATGGTTAATAATACAGAAAAATATTATAATTCGATATTACGTTGTTGCGGAGTGAATATTTTACAAAACTTTTTAAAATTATTATCGTTATCAATGCGTGGGACTAAAAGTTTATGGACTTTTTTTTTATTCCATTAAATTTTAACGTTTCAACTTGGTTGTCCGGTTCACAGTTTTACAGTTTTAGCCTAACAAAGTAGGTCTTTTAAAAAAATAAAAATTAAATAATTTTATTTAAGTAAGGGTTATATAATATATTATTATATACTGCAGATGTTTGTTATCTCTGTTTTAAATTTATGACAATTATCAGCATGGACTTGTATTTACTTCGTTATACGTGCGTGTGTTATGCAGAGCCACATAAGGACGTAGATAACGAATAATATGCTAGGGTGACATTCATCGAGTACAAATAAGTAATAATAATAATAATAATAGATATGAACTTCAAATATATACTATATCATAAACAGTAAACATACATTTATTTTTAGTGGGAAGAATAGCTAAATTCTTTATAATGATTCTATGTAAAACTACGAAATATGTATTTAAATTTAGAGATAGAACCTTTCACAGATAATACATTCTCGTGACAGCAAGTTGCCCCAGTCTTACAGTACAAGTTCCTTATATTTGATTGTGTATCGACAGTTGCCACATATTTCACTAACCAAAATAAATGTTACAATAAGTCATATGGACTGAACAAAAATAAGATATGCTTTAAAAGAAAATCATAAATTAATAAATATATTTTTTTTTATGATCAAACATTATAATATAATCATTTATTAACTTATTGCCAACATTTATTTTCATATGCATCTATAATATAATACATTTTTTTTTAGACATTTACAATCCAATCTTTATTAGACATTAATCGTATATAATACATTTAATATTTAATACCTATATAATATGGTTTTGTGATTAATTAATTTACAAGAAATGTAGTGAGAGCTTCCGTTATTCCGTTGACGGAATTCCTTTTTTAACAAGTGTATTTAGTATATAAATATATAATATAAAAATGTATTTATGATTTATTATGATAATAAGCAGTATCAAAAATAATATTATCATATATTTACTCATAACTTTATCAATTATTATATGATATTATTTTTGGAATTGTCTCCATAATATAGTATTTTTTCACATTTAATTGATATGTCCCTATATATTTACACTGTTCATTCAACCACGCCAATCCATTAAACCGTTTATCGGCCTTTTTTAAAATTATTTTATAGTGAACAAGATTCAATAACATAAAAACACTGGGGATTACCCAGAAGTGCATTTGAAGAATCAAAATATCCCAAAGCACATAACTGGACTTAACCTCTATATCAAAATTGTTGAGTTATTTTGACAAAAATATCGCTTAGACTACAATATCTTTGGATACTTCTTTGGATTATTTAAAAAAACTTTTTACCTAAATAAATTTATATTAATTTACATAATTCATCGTATTATATTAACTTATAACTTAATAATTTATGATATATTAAAGTAATTGTACACCAATTTACATACATACAAACATACAGACATACAGTTTATCTTTAAATATGACAAATGATTTCCTAGTTTACATAACTATTATGTGAGTGTTTGGAACAATTTACACTCTGCATATATGCAAATTAGTAATTTAAGTAGTTCATTCTAAAAACGATAAATAAATTAAAATAAATAATATTTTCATGTGTGGACGTCATTTTAATAAATCAATGCAACAACGTAGTTCATTAAACTATTTCACTTTAATATGATCATTACGATATTACTATTATTATTATTATTATTTATACTCGCGACGATGTTATAATCACTGTAATTTTTGATAAATTAAAAAACCCACTTTAGTATAAAGGTATTAAATTATGCGAACTGAATATAGGTAGGTAATAATAATAATATCGTAAGGACGGGTAATATTTATGAACAACGTTCGGCACACGATGCAATATATATAATAAATATTAAAAATGCGTATTGCGTTATACTTATTATAAATAAACGATGTTAAGTCCGGCAGATAGATGGGGAAAGAAAGAGAGACAAAAGGGAGAAAGGGAGAGAGACAGATTGGAGTTTTTTCTCTTAATACAATATACACCTATATTATAAGACGTTATTATATAGGTACGCGTGACTCGTAGGAGTTATGGGCTTTTAAATAAATTGTGTTGTTGAAAATTATTAATTCGTATATTATAATAATATATGTATATAAGTACCCAAATGGGTACTCGTTTTTTTTTTCATTTTCAAGAGACGTCGCGAATCTATCTCGCGACTCGGCTCCGCGGCGGCGAGCATTCGCCGAAATGCGTTTTGTTATTATTTTACAGATCATCGCCAAAGGGCCCACAGTGTTCGCCAGCTAAATTGATTTCTTGGCTTGAGATTTATGGTTCTTCGCAAAACGATGGGAAAATCGATGGCGGCGGCCGTGCCTGTGGCATCTGAAAATCGTGAGAATAAGGTGTCTGTGGGGGGAGGGAGTAATAGAGATTAATAACAATAAATGCCAGTGGTGTATTGGTAAATGCATTAATTATATATGTAATATGTACAGGTAAGTAAGTGCCTTAAAACGTTTAATTAATAAAAAATATCATAAAACCATGTGCCTAAATATAACGAAAATTAAGCGTTAAGACACGTTTAATATAATAATAAAAATAATAATGAATACTTTCTTTCTCGTTACACCTATATTTTTGTTATATTTACCTCTGCACGTCTCAAAAACAAAAATCCGTAGCTGCCAACGCTGTATAGATATCCTAAAATGGAGTTGATCCGGTGGCGAAAGTGCGCAAATATACGCCCACCTGACGAAAAATAATTATTTATAACCATAATAATTTTTCACCTTCTTTGTAGCAATAATAAATCAGCTTTTAGCGGCGCGGTGTTCACTGCATAATATGGGTAGGTAATATAGCAATCGTTATTGTAATCTATGTGTTATACACCGTAGCGTATATATATATAATATTAAAAAAAATAATAATATATAAACTATCGCTAAATCCTTAGTAAGTGTATATGATATATATCTATAGTATAATTAGCGATTATCCGCAGCAGGCCTAGATTTAGCAGCTTCCGCCGCCTGCCAGGCTTCTCCCGGGTTATGACACATTATCATCTCGAGGTTACGGAAAATCCAAATACGGAAGTCCCACAAAACCGGTGTTCACCGAGGCTGAGATATTATTAAAATTGTATATAAATAATCAGTGCCTTCAGTCGGATTAAGAGGCCCTCCTGAGATATTTTACATTTGCACCATTGCGACCACTATCATCTTGGCATTATAGCCATATTATTATAATACTACCAATTCCCAGTGGGAACTTTTTAACCAACAGGCGGTTGGCCCGTATAGGTTTTCGGGTATGTACTCTATTCACACCATAAATCATAACGGGAGTAATGTACTATAGGTCTATAGTTTACTAGAAAATAAAAACTATTGGAAACATAAAAGTTATGTTTGGCAGATCACTGTTAAACTTAAATTTAAAAATATTTTCTGTGCTGTTGTTGAATGTATTTTCTAGATACTTTTGTTTTGAAGTGAGTTACCTATGGGCATTTTTAAAGAATAATATTTTATAAACTTACTACTTAGGTATAACTTGTTTCGATGTATTTATACGTAAATGCACTCTAAATTGTATTATTAAAACTTAAATTAACCATAGGAGTATGTTACGCACTTGTAAATTGTGAGATGAAGACAACAAAAATAATAAATAACAATTTATAAATAAAAAGTAATATTAATACTACCTACCTACTTTAGTACTGTACGCCTTAGTTAGTTGTTTCTTTGTGGTTTATTGATGTGTTCGATGGATGCTTGGCCATGATTTTAGCATTGATATAAAATGTCTATACATTTTGATCAGGTGCCAATAATCATATTATAGGTAGTTACTATATCATGATTTGGAAAATATAGAACATGTTCTTTTTACAAAAACTATAATATACTTGACAGCGTGGTTTCTTTAACTAGTTTACTTTTGTATTTTTTACGGACCTAGAAGAAAACACAACCATACTATATAGATTAGCACAATAAGTAATAACAACCATCGTGCAAAACTAGCTACAGTGCGTCAGTGCTAGCCTAATATACTACACCAGTGTATGACTGACACAGTGACACAGATATTGGGTGTACCCAGTGGTCGAAGTGGGGGGGATACGGAGGGATGACATCCCTCTACTTTTTTGTATTTACATTTTTCATCCCTCTACTTATTTTGTCTAGAATAACGCATTCCTCCTAAGACTTGTGTTGTAAAATTAAATACTTATTATTATTTTTATATTTATATATATATGAAAACATTTTTATTTTTTGGTGAAAATAATTGTTTTTAACATTCGGGCCTGGGCGCCCGGCTTATCGTATTGTTTAGTATAGGCCGTTTCGCAATAATATTATCTACAACCGTATTTAGAGCCACGGATTAAGATATACCTTAGTCGTGTTTAGAGCTAATAATATAATATTAGCACAAGACAATAACAATATTGATGATAATAATTAGGGACATATAGCAATATGCTAAAATATCTAAACGTCATTTCTGATAATATTTTTTTGATAACTGATAAGTAGATGTGTATGCGTGAGTCGATCAATTTCTAAATTTAGCCCATGGATAGAATATTGGTTATGAGTGTTATGACCACAATGAAACATGTATACTTTTGATAATGGTTATGGTTTATGCGTGTCAGTAGTAATTAATTATACTATACTTTAGTACAAATAGTACAATAGTATTAGTATTAGCACGTTAGTGTTCGACGCCAGTATATCAGGAAATCTGAATTGTAAGGCATCCCTCCACTTATCTTGAGCCATTTCGACCACTGGGTGTACCGACGTTAGTTGGTTACTGGCAAATTACAAGCCCCATACAAGATGCAAGAAAAGGCCCCGCCGTTGCCCGTATCACGTAATTCTATGCCAACGTTTGCAGAGTATTGTTTTGAAAAATAAACTTCCCGATACGAATAGAGAACAATATTAATGCCAACCCGCATGTAGTGAACGTGTGCCAACGCTGGTCGTGTAAATTATATAGGTACTGTTGAAGAAAATCGAAGCAGTTGGACTGCCCCAAACGTAGATGAGAAACACACAAAAAAAAAAAAATACACATCATTGTAAAATCAATACATTCATCGCTCCGTTCAGAATCTAATGTTTACTAATTTGTAATTTATTTTAAGGTAAAAGATGCCAGTACATTGAAAGTTACAACACGAACTATATTGCAAGACTCTGAAATACACGAACAACACAACATGACAACCTAACCGACTAAGTTTTAGTGATGTGATTCCGAATTGTTCCAGTACTGTGCGTTTTGATTAAAAATGTAAATTCTGTTTCGTTCCGAATCAATGTGCGCCGATCTGAACAAATAGTACAGTTACAAACTAAGTGATAAAAATAACGGATTATGGATAGCTCATGGTATAGAACTTCGGCGTGTAATATTATTAAGTAATGAACATTCGCGTACGGGAAACGTACTAATTTTAACACGTTAATTAATTTTCCAGCACTGCTTCCGCGAATCGTCGTTTTGCACGATGGTTTCACGATGGATTGGGGCCAGCGTGCGCTTAGCTATGGCTGTAAGGCAATACACACATATTATAATAATATATTTACGGATTTCACGTAATAATAATATAATACCCATGTGGCCATGTACGTGCGCGCGCAATTTATACATACACGCACTAATTGGACGCAATCGTTGGGCGAGGAACGGCCGAGTCGGATTAATCTTTATTGCTCGATAGTTCCACGGCGATAAATTAACGCGAGCGCTTACACGAATCGCGTACAACGGCGTGGCATTATACCCGACGGTACGACGTCTTTGGAGATGGGTTACATTATATTATATTATATTATTATGGCAGACGACGTGTCGCATATTAACATTAACGGACAATAATTAAAATCGTGTTCAGTCCTCGTAAGACTCCGATGCGTACTATTGATTGTACGTATTATTGTGATGCCAACTACGATGTACGCACACAGCCGTGTTTTGTGTACGTGAACGAGTGTTCGCTTCGACTGCCGCGAAGCCGGTGACTTTTGCCCGACCGCACTGACGCTCTCGAAATAATTAAAAGCAATTACTTTTCGTAACGCGTACAATATATTTTAGTCAAAAGTCATACAAGTAAATGGGTACCGCGACTAATACGCGTACAACGGCGTGGCATTATCACGGTACGACGTCTTTGGAGATAGGTTACATTATATTATATTATATTATTATGGCGACGACGTGTCGCACATTAACATTAACTGACAATAATTAAAATCGTGTGTTTATTTCTCGTAAGACTCCGATGCGTACTATTGATTGTATGTATTATTGTATTGCCAACATTGCCAACTACGATATACGTACAGCCGTGTTTTGTGTACGTGAACGAGTGTTCGCTTCGACTGCCGCGAAGCCGGTGACTTTTGCACGACCGCACTGACGCTCTCGAAATAATGTTCCGAGTATAAATTTGTGCACGAATTAAAAGCAATTACTTCTTGTAATGCGTACAATATATTTTAGTCAAAAGTCATAGAAGTAAATGGGTACTGCAAATACGGTGCATACTATAATATAGTAGCTACACATACATAATGTTTACGTTTACATTTATGAGGCAGACCTTAAAATGGTTAACAGCGTAAACGGCAACCACATCATGCATTCAAATCGATATGAATATATCATTAAATTATTATTGTAGGCACCCACTTCTCGAGCAGCATATATATTTGTCTGAAAATGATAAAACGTTCGCGATAAAAACGTCGATCATTGAACCAGTATTATATATTATATCCGATTTATATGATAATATGGTCTGATATTTGTGAGCATTTAGAGATGTTTAATGATGAGTGGGATTGTAGTGTCATGTGCATGCGTGTAGTAGTAGTAGAGGGGGGGGTCCACGCGAATTTCAAATGCGCTATTTCCATTCATCAAAACCGAACACGACCCGATGAACGCGTGTCATCGATTTACTTAAACCCGTCGATTGCTGTTTCAACGATATGTCAACAAAAATTTTAACGATAGTTACATTTGACGTAAGTGTTCCACAAATATTGGTGGTAATTCTTCAAAAAGTGTGCGCGCCTGCCTTTCATTCATACTGCGCAGCGGCCTCGTGCTCGTGATTTGCACTTTCGAGACGTAGGTTTAAGATAATATATAATATTGTACACACACAATTACTCACGTGTGTACTGTATAATATTTGTACTCGAAAAATAAATGTCCACTGAATTTGTGTTAAAATACGTGTGTTATATTTATACAATATACCACATTATGAACCTACGCATAATATTGTGTGCAGAGCGTGCACACTATTAAGGATTGCGTCGCACGTGACTTCGCGACATTCGTCCGGGACGTGGAAAGGTGGTTACATAAAGGTTATAATAATATATTATTCTAAATCTTTGTGCAGGCACTTATACGACTATTCTCTGAATAAGACGAATTAAAGTAAATTATAATAGTATCGCTCTATAAAAAGTGACAAAAGCGTCTTCGCCGGTTTTCATTAATAACAATTATATAATTATGACATAATGTAACAAACTCGAGGCGTGGACTCGCAATCCAGCTGTAGTAAACGATACGGACTATAATAATTATTAAAAGACTAATAAGAAACGAGTATTATTAGATGTTCTGACCTAAAACGAAACATTATCCTTTCGGCTGTCCTTTGTTTAACCATTGATTTGGTTTGCATTAGTTACAGAGTATATTACTATAATAATTACAAATATAATTTAAAAAAAAATAATAATTACAATCAGTTGTTACATTACTATAAAGTATATAAATTAATTTACCTATAAACCTTACGGTATATACCCATTACTATTCGCCCAAACAGACCACATTTTGGGTCGATGATTCGTCCTAATAGTCTACGTCCAATAAACGATACGGGACCTGGTGGAAGTATTGTGGAAAATTCTATTATATTAGGTTGGTTACCTACACACAAAAACATACTTGACAATAAATAAATTATCTTTGAAACCCAATTCGTTCATCGCTTCATTCTGAATGTGATATAAAAAAAAGAGATGATAAAAGCGTCTCTAATGTCATATACGTATTAATAACGTAATATTCTGTGATTTAATATAATATACTGTAACGAGGTACTTACACGCTTCTTGATGTACAAAATATTATAATGACAAGCGTCGTCATTCGTCTACGCATCCTGCGGGTTGAATTGCGACATCCTTCATAATATTATGCATCATCGCTTGTTTCTCAACCCATCCGTGTAAGCATACGCAACTACTTGGCTTAACTACAATATATTTCAAATTTTCCCCACTTCATACTTATTAATATAAAATTTAAACTTCCTCGGGTTTTTGAACATGATTTTTAGCCAAATACAACACATTATTACATGAATAATGAACTGCAGCATCTGAACATATTATAATTTATAGATGTACGAAAAGTTTAATAAAATGTTAACAAATTATCTTATTACGAGTTTTGACGAAAATATATTAAACCTTTTTGAGAAATCTTAGGAAGACTCGAAGACGTAATAACGCCCTCACTTAGAATTGTCTATACCCACTTAAATGAGATATTAAACATTTAATTATTTTTATATTTTTAAACACATTAGTTTGTTAATTTAAAAGTGGCCACATTATACTATTTAATATTTACTGCCGGTAGCCGGTTGCTTCACGATAATTAAAAATATACCTACATGATATAGTTTGTTATAAAATTGGTTTTATTTGAATCAACAGAACCTACTATTTAATAAAATATATGTATATAAACATTTTATCATAGTATGACATAGAAACACTGCATTTTTTACAAGTAGAGGAGTAGCTCTTAATCACTTATACATACCGTTTCTATATTAGTTCAGAATACCGATGAAATGTAAGCAAACGTATAGTATATAGAGACATCCATTGAACTGACGCCACAAGTTTTAGATTAGGTCATGCGGAACCTCGGAATATTGTTCTTTAGTGCGATATATGTTTTATCGTCTATATTGTTTTAAAAACGTTTCATCACTTAATCCGGCTATCTCGTCGGTCTAAACGAAACGATAGTTATGCAACCCTGTGGCATCCAGCCTCTGCATTATTTTTTTTTCTGTTTGCATAATATTATATATATTACTTTTTTTTGCCTCGGATCTATGCGTGGTTTACGTCACGACTGCCGCCTGTAATAGTGTAACACTTTTATTTATGTCAATCAGAGATTATTATTGTAATAATTGTACCGCCACTGAGGCCCTTTGATTAACCGCGATATTTACGTAGTCGCTACCACAGCGTAGATACGGCTGACAGATAAAATAAGGACGGGCACGCTGCCACCGCCGCCACACATTACTCGCGGCGTCGTCTTTGGTGTATATGTTACGCACGTGCACACAGATTTAATATAGGTAATAAGTAGGTAACTAATTCTATAACAATATAAACCTGACAAATTTATCGCAAGACTCTCCTCGAATGCCTCTTTGTGTATACATTTTTTTTTAAACTCGTATCTGTGCTTAGAACGGATAATAATAATAATAATAATAATAGTACCTACGTTTAAGTAGCTATATAGAATGTTATCAGTCAAGTATTTAGGCCGGAGACCATTAGAGCCAAGGCTCCGAAGCCCCCAAGGTGTGTCCAAGTGGCCCTGGGCCACATAACTTGTATCATTAAAAAAAAAATTGTCGTCAAGTTTGCTCAAATGAAAGCTCGAAGAGCTCATTTTTAGTAAACTGCAGTGTACCCATGTACAATGTTATTTTTTCTAATATTTATATATTACAAAAACGTAGAATGAATTTGTTTTAGATTAAGCTTATATAACGTCAGACCATCACTATATTATAGTTATTTTATTTTCTATCATGATTTAATTTATATGTTTAAATGAGGCTTCCACTACCAATTACAGACCCAAGAGCCAACCAGTTCCACACTATATACCACTGAATACTATATGCCTATATGTGTGTATAAATAAGCAAGTATAAATATACATGTATGAGTTCATGTGCGCGTGTGAGAGTAAGTATTACCGATTTAATGATTCGTGAAAGATATCGCACGTATATACATAATATTATCATATGAGAAGCCAAAGTTGTCGCGACACCACAAGCGAACGAGCTCCAGGGCCAGTATTTATGCATGCATTAAATTGCCTATATATACACACACATACCTCTCGCGTAGGTTTTATAGGTTTATATATAGGGACTATAGTAACTCGTTTGTGTGTGTTTTGATACGCGTGTACACGAACACTTGTGACTGTGATCGATGATATATGGACAGTGGCTGTAAGAGTCTGAGACTGAAAAAAAACATTATGCGAGTACCGAATTGGTATTACCAATATATACTCCGTGTACACTGCAGGATTTCAATCGCTAAAATATTATAATATTCCTATTGTGCTTACATATTATACAGGTGTAACATAATTGGTGATCAGTTGGATACGAGAAGAAGGTATATCGTAATGATAATATTGCACGTAAATAAAGATATTAGCGATTTCTAGCGACTCTTTTGGCTGTTTAAAAAGTCACATTAGGGCGCATAATATTACAACAGTCAACAATCATTAGCATTTCGTTTATTGTACAAACTAGGTTTGATACAAACCAATCAAGCCATAATCTAATATAAAAAACACAAAAATTGCATTTTTAATTTTGACTAAACGTCATACCAATTATCAGCTATAAAAGTATAAACGATAATTATTATCGAGCGCTGCACAATTTGTGTATTTTTTTATCCCATCGAATTATTGTCAAGGGAGGTCATCGGCGTTCGCGACTTTTAATAATTGTGCGTTCCATGTCATCTGCAGCATTAAAGTTATTATCATAATATCACAACCGTAAGTTGTAGCTTCGAGATAGTGTCACGACGACGCCGGACAAACGACCTCGTACCGCGCTCGAGAGATGCTGCGTCCGTCCAGTTTCAAACCCACTCGGTCATCCGATCCTGTGCGGGTTCGTTCTTATAATATTATGTAGAAATTGTATTCATTATACGGATTATCGCTGCCGGTCCCGCGGGTGCTGTTTAACATTATATTATATATGCGATCGCGTATGTAATGACTAATGACTAATGAGTGATATTTTTTTCCCCCACGTTTACCGTATTATGGTCGCACTAAGATTTCGTTATTACCGTCATACGAGCGTAATAATGAATAATATTATTGTACAATAAATCGTACACGATCATTTATAATCTCCGTCATGGGACCACATCAATCGGAAATGGAGACATTATTATTATTTCTTTATAATATACCTTCCTTTAATCCCATATTTGCACGTGGCGCGTCGGACAGATGGTACTCTGAAGTTGCTATTACTTATTATTATTATTATTGTTAGTATACCTTCTATTATAATTATTTTTATTTCAAACAACTGCACCGTCGCATAATGCGTCGAGAATATTCTGTTCAGAGGCGCCCGATCGTCCGTGTGTCGGACGTGTTGGACACGTATATGTTTCACGTGATTTATTACGATTCAGCGATACACTACTAAATATTATATTATAATATATGCGCGGATATTAAACGTTACGGTACGATTGATGCAGTATAATGTGTTTACGCGCTTCGAGGATGAGGAATAGCGGTTCGTCGTCGATTTGGCGGGACGTCTTGAAGAATTACCGCGGAAGTGCGAAGAGACGACACAATTTGTATTTTGTATGCGTCCGCATAGGTCACGTGTATACGTATTGTGTACATTATTATCATATTTTTACATATTTTCTCGGGATCGTAATGAGCTACTGGGCGGCGGAATCCAGCCAGACTGATCGATTGAGCTCGTAATCGATTCGAATATACTATCGACGATATACATTCCACTACGCTGGCTGCGTGGTTTGGCTGAGCATCTGGAAAATTCAACGTAAATCGGACTGCGAGTAAATAATAAAATAATTTATGCGTTTATTTTTTCGAGGTCACTCATTATTTTCAATAATTGAATGCGTGACACTGCCCTATCCGTCTCCACCGTGTCTGTGTGATTATTATTATTATTAATCATTAATTGTCCGGTGGACTTCAATAATTCGTGTTGCAGAATTATTTTTTAAGAATCTATATTGTTCTGATTGGTATATCGGTAAACAACTACACTTGTTGGTTATGTTTAGGCTAAGGGACGTTTATTTTCAAAGACGAGCTTGCGATTATCTAAACTCGTAGGTTTATTATACGAGTATTATTCGTGAACCCGTGATACGGCCTTAATGATATATTATGATGTAAATTAAGTCATCAAAGTTGAAGCTCAATCGTATACATTTAAAGTAGGTACTTCCAGTGCGCAGATACCTAATAATATAATTTTACGATTTGTCAATATGAGCAGTGTGCAGTATCACCTGCGAGGTCGGAAAAAGCGATTGCAATGAATATATTTAGTATAATAATAACAACAACAACAACGCAATAACTTCGATCTGTTATTGCTGTTTGGACCAGATATATAGTGAATCCATCCATAAGGTTTGTTTGTGGCGATTGAAAAATAATAAATCGGACATTGTCGACTTACCAGCAATGAGGTCACGGGACGTCGGTAAATCACGAGTGCATATAATACTACAACAAACCGAGATCCCACGTGCCCACCACCTGTTATGTAGTGCTGTTAAGTCTCGATTGGTATAGGGTTGAAATACAAGACGTCTGATTTACAATAGCTTCATAAAAAAACGAAAGCTTTAACAATAATAATAAAAATACAATGCCTTTCAAACATTGAAATTAAAATATATCTATCAAATCTGCAACAATATTATAGTATTGTATTCAAAGTACTTTCTTTTCAAATGAAAATCTAACATGCGTTTAATGCTTTATGTTTGTTACTTCTTATGAACGGGCTTCAACTATATACTACACCTACCGATTTAGAAAAAAAATTTAAAAACTATGGGAGTAGCGGTACAATTTTGCTTCAGCATAGGAGTATACTCCTATTTTAATATTAATTCGATAACTAATTTCGACATTATACTCATTATGATTTATTCAAACTGGACATTTAAAGCTACATTTTTAATGATAGATATCTCGTACATAATATTAAGTACCTCAGTATTCACAACTGAAATTCAACCTGTATGTATGACGGACGGTCAATACTTAGGTATAAGTTATTAGTTGTTAGTTATTAGATTCAAAAATATAACATTTAGGTTATAACTTAATACATGCTCCATTTCAGTTTGAACTTTTAAATTGAAATCATTTTATTTCAAAATTCAATCGAGCTGCGACACGTGTGCAGTTTTTTCGTTTTTGTATTAAAGCGTGATTAGCCGAGCGGCCGAGCCTATGATTTATTATAATATTTTTATTCAAATATTATGTACTAATTGATTTGCTAAAATATCGGATTTATTTGATTATCGAATAATAATATATTTTATGATACGTTTATGTGCGGTACATTCTACATAATATGTTACGCATGCAGTCAATATCACATCCACCGAACTTTCGTGCCGGGGGTCTTACATATAATAATATTATGCCAACTTTCTTGTCATCGTCACCGCCGGAAAGTTTCGCGCAAAAGTATACGATTCATAAAATATGTAAAAAAAAAAATATTCCTTATTTCGATCGAAACCTAAATAAGATTATTATGTGCGCCCGAGGGACGTGTTTCCGTCCGATTCTTCGGAGTGATTTACATCGTCCGGCACGAGCGTGAGCAAGCAGTGATTACGTGCAATTTATCGTGTGTAAAATAAGTAATAACGATCGAGGTACATATACGTCAGGACGGAGCCGGTAAATCAATATTATTCCCATAGGCCATAACGCGTGTTTAGCACGCTGTGAAACCGTTTTCCCGTTTTTCACTACAACAACTATATAGCTTGGAGTCTAAAAAATATTAAACAACTGCATTTCCGGTTTCGTTACCAGACCACCTTTTATACATATAATAACTAATATTTATTATTTATCAACTGTTTGTATTAATTTGGTGATATACACTGTGATTTTTTTGTCACACTCGTCGCCTGGGCCCATTTTTGGGATTATCGAAAATATGTTTTTGTTAGCTTGAAATAGTTGTCTTAGACATATTTATTTTAAAAAAAACGCATTGTTAGATTTCATCAATAGTTTTAAAATCACAGCTGTGCTTTTAAATATGAGTTAAAATTATAAATAATTATGGTTTTTATTACTAATAACTAATAAGTTATTAGGAATGTAATGTTTAAAATTATAATAGTATACAGAACACTGATTAACAACTCAACAATGTCGAAAAGTTTAATGAATATACGAATATTTTACCCTCCTTCCCCCTGTTGTTAGACTATCGAATGAAAATATGAAAATTATAATTAATATTTTATAATAATTTTTAAAATTCTTTGAGTATTTAGACGCAATCCGTGAAACGTACGTGGGCTCAGAAAAAAACAAACAATTAAATTAATTACACGCTTGTCTGGTTGCTATTAAAGTATGAATATTATTATTAGTATTATATTATAATTAGTCGAAATGGTCTACAATTGTTGTTAATCGTGAATTGGAATGAAAACCCTATTGTTGGTAATCTAGAACTCGTACCAACTGTTAGATCAAGCACAATCTGATTACGAATTTCAATGGTAAACTGAGGTGCAAAACTACAACAGAACTGTCACACGTTTAATCGATAAATCAAGCATTAGTTATTGTTACTATTATCTATATTCTATAACATATACAGCATTAAAACATTGATATAAGTCTTCAACGGTTCATTCGCAAATAAGTACATGTAAACTTATTTTTGGTTCACATACTTAGGCTAATGCAAATAAGTTAATTAATACGATGTATAAAATAAAATTAAACTCATTTTTTTTGTTATTTCGTGTATTTTTTTTTTTGTGTTTTTCATTTAATTTTTTTCATTTCATTCCCGCCTCAACTAAATTCTGAGTACAGTTTTAGTGTTTAACAAAATAAAAACGTGTCAACCGAGATAGTTATGAGTGTTAGGTACTGTTAAAATAATCGTCTTGTATAGCGATGCAAAAATTGTAAGTGATTATAATTTATAACATTATATAGTCTTGGCCTGAAAACTATCATCGTATATTTGCACCCGCTACCCACTTGAAAAATCAACCGACCAACTATACCGTTCAAAACTCTGAAATATAAAGTTATAACATGAAAGTAGGACATATATTGTATATATATATATATATATATATATCATAAATAGGATGAAATTAAAAAGTATATCGAAACGTCATACTCGATATAGGATATTAATCCGACCATGATGGAGCTGTATATTGATAGTTTATTCTTTATACTCAAACAACATAATATATACATTTTAATGTTCAGTACAAGTCGTGTGTGGTATCAATAAGTTAATTATTTTTAATTCCTATTTTTTAAATTTTATAAATATATTATATATATAGCAAGGCGATTATAATATTGGAAGGTACCTAATAGAAATATTATTTACTCTTACTAATATAATTATATTTTACTGCGATAACGTACGCTTGAAATTAGTTCAATGGACATTTGATATACTATTATATATTTTCATTGGATTAACGACAGTATATACACCGAATAAATTCCATAAAAATAATAATAACGACACCGATAGTATCATAATATATATAATACACAGGCTTTGGCGTATGTATAATAGCATTGAGGACTTTTTATTTAGGTACCTATATACAGATATCTCAATATTTGTGGCTTATGGACATTGTTTTAAACATTAAAATTAAAATCACTTCTTGCGTTGATGATTCTACGTTGTAAACTTGTACCCGTGAGTACCGAATAGACACATGTGCAATAGACACTTAAACACTTTGAATTTTTCAACAGCTCCGAGTCGACAGATGGTATTCCATCGAGTTCACAATAATATATACATGTTTTATACTGACATTTATTATTATACAGGTGCATATATTATAATGATGTTATGCATTTTCGGTTATCTTCATTAACAGTTTCCTCCGCCACAGTAGCGGTTACTCATGTAGTCATGTATATAGGTGTGTATACGGTAGGTATATATGTTAGTAGATGTACCTAATCCATTGCATATAGTAGAAGCTGCACGGTCTGCGGGCTAGTATCCAAATATTTGAAGTGTCAAATTAACATAACTATAATGATATAATACATTACGGCCGTTTGAGACTGACCGAGTACGAAAAGTGTGAATATATAAAATATAAATCTGCCGCCGAGCACTGCCTCCCAAGTAGTTGAACGGGAGCACGCATTAGTCTCGATAATCGAATCAAAACTTCGAATAAACGCGTTTGGCGTCGGGTAGGTCTGTGTGCGTTTCATATAATATTATTATTACCATCAATATTCTGTGAACTTAATCCTAATCCGGATTACCGTCGTATCAATATAATATTATATGTTATATGTGAACATAAACATAATATCAACTACAATCCGGCCGATATTATTGAGAGTTTCTATTATTTTTTACAGGTTAGTAAATAGCTAGACTCGGGAGTCAGGAGCTACACCGTGCAGTACGCATAATTTTTTACCTTCTGTTGATCAGTGGAAAACAAAATTAAATTTGTCTAATTCTAAAAAGCGTTCGAAACGAAATACTAAAAGAGTTGGCATTTTTCTAGGGAGATACTTTAAATAACTCTAGTGAATAATACCTAATAAGGGAGGAAATAAAAACGTAATTTTAGTGAGCGCGAGTATCTTATATAATTATTTGCCAATACTGAATATCGAGCCAATCAATGTTAACTTGCTACAAGTTAGTATCGGCGTCAACAAGAATAAAGAATAAATATAACATTATTGTCGAATGTAATATTGCCTAATGCTTATATTGGCTATTGCAAACGAGTAAGTAAACACATAAGTACATAAACTGCAACTTGCAAGATCTGCAACTGCGTTATCCCGTAATCTCGTATATGAGAATATCGTTTAAATTAAGTTTGCCTTTCGTTAGATTAATACGCTGAAATATAATATATAATTTACCTATCCGAAACCTTTATAATATGTACCTATAGTGCATGTGTGACCTACAAATTAAAACTTTAACGACTCAAGTCTTTATAATTATTTTCATTACCCACCATACATATACTATTATAACGATAGTTACAGATACTCGGAGCAAGGTGCTTTACCTACATAAGCATAAAACGTTTAAAAAAAAAAAACAATAATATATTATTATGACTGTGATGATGCGGTGGGAGGCAATTGGAATAAATATAGATAATCTCGATTGTGTATATTATTATATAGGTTGATATACATTACCACTTAACCTATCACTGGTTCGTACATTTGACTGATGATATCTATCAATTTGTATTTTTCATTATTATATATTCTATATCTTAATGGTCTCACTACACGAAGGTCGTTGATCTTTAGGTGGACTGCTATGTCATAATATATTGTTATTATTATATATCATATTGGATCAATAGGTAATCATTATTTCACTCACAGAAACATGCATTATTCATATTGTCGTTTAATTAATCGGTCGACTAGTGTGTTTAACCTTGGACAATGATCCAATTTATAAATATATAAGTTATTACTTATTAGTTATTACGTAGTACCTACAGAGTATCGACATACCCTACCTTTTTGTGATATATGTAACCATGGAGTCGGTACTTGTGGAAAAAACTGACATGTTCCTAAAAATTCAGTATTATAACTGTTTGATCTGATAATTCGTTGAAATAAAGTTTTTTTTTTGTGTGTGTAAGCGTGAAAATATTATATAAGTATTATAAAATTATAAAGTAAACAAAAGTTTTATTTGAATAGGTGATACACGTTTATAGAATACACTCAATGCGGTATAAATTATGCGCTAACTATTATACGTTCGAAAACTATTCATAATAAATCCATTTTTAAATGCTGAACACGAAACATATAGGTACATATTTTTTATTTTTTTCAGTTGAAATCGATTTTAGGTATGTCATAATATTTGAATATACAATGCCGAGCTATCATGTCGAGTTATATTATGTTTACTATAATATGTAGGTACGAGCTACGAAATAATAAGGAAATGTACTATATATATCACTATTGAGTACCTAGGTATAAGGAACCATTTGTGTGTGGCTAAAAACTAAAACTAACTAAAAAATATAACTTTTATAATTTGTCAATATAGAAAACGATTAAACACATTTTAATCATTCAATTGACAATTTATTTTAGTAATACAAAATATACTTTATATAAATATGTGATGGTATAAAAAACGTTCATATTTTATTTTTATTTTTGTTTTATAAATCAAAATGTTAATTTGTATGGGTTTTTATACAGTAAAATATTATATATTATTAAAAAATTACAAGGTAAAAGTTGTTGTTTTTGTTTCTTTATGTGTATTGCAGCGTGCAGTGCATTGTAATTATAAATTATATATTATGTATAATATGCATCGAGAATGTAGAAAAAAATATCATACGCGTTTATCTGTTGCTTAAAACACTTCAATGTCTCACTCACCGGTTATTAATGAGCTTCGGCGCTATGCATATATTTTATTATATATATTATGCGCGTACGTGTATATTATACATCACACGTTTATTATATATGTATATCGATCGTAAAAGGAAATTGTAAATATGTGTAATTACATCAGAACATAGCGATATCTAATCGGCAACGGAGAACGGATCGGTTAATCTTGATTAAATAAAAAAATATGTTGGTATAAGTATATAGGTACATATTATTATACGTATCTTAATATTAGTATAAATTAATCGAAAACAAACTGGCGACACTCCGCTGTATTATTCCTTTTAAAATTGTATAATATAAGAACGTTAGTCTACAAAATATGTTATCATATTATATCCTTTCGAGGTCAGTTGCAGATGTTAATATAATATCCAACATTCGTATATTATATTATTTATTATTATTATTATTATTATTAACCTATACTTGCTGAGACGTATCCAAGTGGTCAAGAGGAATATGGTGAAACTAGATAGATCCTTTGAAGACTTTTGTTTGTTAACAGCATAAGATATTTAGAATATTTTACTATACTTGGAACTGTAGTAACAACATAAAATATATCATTAAAAAATAATTTAAATAATTTATAGGTTCGAGTTCTTTGACATTTTATAAGTAATACTAAGTAAATCACTTATTTTATTTATTGATTTATAAAATAATAAATATTCATTTAGAACAATAACTAGTAAGTAAGTACGAGCAACAAGCTACAACCAGTTCAATTTTAGCGATCAAACGCGTTATTTGGGATCAAAACTAGTCAGTATGTCACATGCCATGGAAAAGTGCATTTTCACCGCGATAGTAGATGAATACGGAAATCCTTCCATCACTGGCCACCTAAAATGTGGAAAAACAGTTAAGTGTTAAATAATATATCGAATATCCAAAGGTAAGGTTAGGTTAGTTGAAACTTTTTTAAATATGGCCACAAATAATAAAATAAAATTTTTTAAAAATAATTTAGAATGGTGTCATTAATGGTGAAAGGGGGAATACTTAGAATACTTTTAGTAATTTCTTACAATCCATACAAAATAATATAATATGTTTAGTACCTACTTGTCTCTTGACTTATTTACCGTACGCCCGTACCTATTGTTTAACTTGTAACTTAAGTATATGGTAAACGTCAAGTCTGGTTTAATCATATAAATATAGCACAAAAGGTTTTAGAAATAAAATGTAATATAAGTTTAATATAACAAACAAATTAATAAAATTATTGAGATTATTTTTTCCGTATTAAATGTGTTGAATTATTTAATTTCTTCTATCGATATACATATTATAGTTTTATTAAATCTCCGTTCGTTTGGTTTAACCTTCTTCTGTGATTTTCATTTGATAACACCATAAATTTAAATGCAGTTTACATAACACATTATAATGTAATAATATAATATATATGTGTGTGTGTGTGTGTGTGTGTGTGTGTGTGTGTGTGCTTAATAATAAGTTATAATTAATCATTGCATTTAACCGGCGTGGAAATAAACATATGCTGTTGATGCGAGGTAAAATATGTTAATTCTCACATGTACGAGTATATTCAAATGAATTGTAAATTAATTGCTTTTTTTTGTATAATAGAGATAGACTTCCAATGATGTATCGGCCATTTTCCACATTTATATACAGGATTATTCACGAAGATATAAGTATGATCACCCCCATTTTTCCTTTAATAATATAGTCAATATCTGATTTTTGAAACTTTAAAGAATATAGTCGAGTATATCTATATACAAAGGATCAAATTGCAATCATCTGACAAACAATCGTTGTACGATTAAATGACCCTCTGTTAATATACTCTCTATTTAATTTACCCTCTAGTTAATAAACTAATGGGATCTGTTAGGATTGTGCATGTAGCAATAATTAAAGCGTTTGTTTTTTTGTTGTAAGACTAGCACATGGTAGTACCTACTATAGGTATACATGTGAATCACACATTATTGAACCTTTAATTTAAATAATATTGTTTTAATATTTTATCAATATTTTCCTCATCGTGATTATATTGTGTTGTATTTAAAATTATGTAATAAATTAGACTGGGCATGGGCAGTGATTTAACTTTGTTTATTGATATTATATTCTTAGTAGTTAGTACCAATCTGTAAATATTATTATTTTTTAAATTTCACGTTCCTACTACATAGGCAAATTCTATACAATATACGGACATCATGTACTTACTATTGTATAATATACGTATATAACCATCTTACAGTTTCATTAAAATAATAGTTTCCAACTGATTATAAATTATAAAAGATAAATTATGTAGTCGCAAATACAATACACTTGCATGCTACAGCCTTACAGGAGGTAATTTTTGACGATTTCCAATTTCCAATTTCCGTCGTACGAAATCTTTAACCATCATTATAATTTACTGTTTGAATAGTCAGACCAAGATTTTCGATGAATATATTATATAAGTACCTACGTAATTTTAAAAAGAAACACGGCCGCTGTACGTAGTTTTAACTATATGCAGATCCATTATGATTGATTGTACCAATTTCAAATATTATACCATATAACGTATAGGTACTACTTAATATCATACCATTTATAATACTGCATTTAAACTTTCCGTAACGACAAGTATGTGCGGTTTTTAAATTTGTTATGTCCACAGTTAGACAATATGAGCTATATACGATATTCTATTTGACATGATTAAATATAGGTACCTAGATACGTATTATAATACCGCTAAACCATCCATGTATATAACGACATTTGGAGTGAAAAAAACGTTTTTAAATTTATTTTTGTCATTCGTGCACTCTTCGGCTATTGTATGATATTATTCAGGCATGTGAAACCATATCCATGTAACCGAATTTGCAAGATCTAAGCCTCGTAAGCTCCTGAAAACTCTATTGGTGGTTAAAACCTGATGCCATCGTCCAGAACCCACTAATTTCACTCTATCGTTGTACCAGTTACCCTACTACAGCGTGGGATTATTTTGTTCAAGCGCAATGTGGTGGGCTTATAGTATTTTTTAAACCTATCGATATGCAGTCGTAAAAATAATATTGTCATAAATCATTCCGTAGAAAACAAAAAAAAAATACTTGTGTGCTGGCACTTCATATTGGCACTGCGGAAATCGAGTGGAAAATTCATTCTAACGATTAGTCATATATGCGGGTGTGGTGAATTATTATGAAAGTTTACGTGGGTTTTAGTGGATCAACGATCGATCGCGGTGAATAAGAACCAGAAAACATGGAGAGAGGGACTTATAATATACATAGGTATCTGGATGATGGGACTATGTGACCGGTTTTTGGAGCCAAAACACAGCCAAATTGGTGGAACGCATGTCACCACCATCGCTACCTCGTGTGTTTGGTGTAGGTAGAACCACAAACTTATTTAAATAGTCAGTGGTTTCACAACATACTCTGTAGACATGATACGCGTTGGTGTACGCATTTTAATATACTAGAATTGAAGAAAATCCTATTAAATTCGTGTGCATTTAGGTTTTAAGACATATTGCATATAGTATAGCACGAAGAAGAACACAATAATTGAAGACCAAGGCAACAACAAGACAACAATTGAAGACCAAGGCAACAACAAGACATCTTCATGTTTTGGTCAAAATTAGTTTTTAATTGCACATTATCAAGAAAAAAAAATCCTCGTCGTTTGGTGCAACAACCAGACAAATCCGACTGTTAAATACGGAGATATCATATAAATGGAGATGTCTTGTTGTTGCCCTCAGGTCTTAAATTATTGAAACATTATAAATGCAGCACTACATATTATATTTATAAATGTACATGGTAGTAAATAATTGTACATTTTTATATCAATAAGTATAGGTATAATATTGTTTTATAAAAGTATGGACGTATTTTAAAATGTAATAAATATTGAAAAATATTGTAGGTATTAGGAATTTAATATAAAATAAAAACATTAACTTTACGATTTATATTTTTCACCATAATCATATACCTACAATAGTGCAATATTGCATAGGTTGCAATTTCAGCACCAAATCTTCTCGAGAATCGTTTGTCGGGAGATTTGTCCTGGAATTTTAACATAAAATTTGATATTTGCAACTTTAACTTGAGACTGTTCTAGTTGTACTTTCTCTCCAACTCCTCTACTTGCATTACAGCTGATTTTGTAAGATTTTTCCAGCCGTTTCCACTTGTCGTAAAATTGTCATAATGATTACCAATTTTCAAATTTCCCAAAACATCCTTGTCCCGTTTAATATCGGATAGATAGGTACTGCATATTCGGGCAGATGTGTGTGATGGCATAATATCGCATAATACGTAATTATATCGATTGAAATATAACTAACTTAACATAAATTGTATATGATCATATGTTGAATTCGTGGTCTAAAATGATATATCAACCCTCCTTAATCATCGACGGTAAAGCATATTGAGTGTGTGTATAATACCACATTGATGCCTGCGCGGAAACGTACACATGAGTCGGAAACAAGTCTGTCGTCAAAAATGTGTTTGTCGAAAAAAAGCAATATTTCAGATGATGACGTTATATACACATGCAATTGAAAAATATATCATAATGTTACATTAGTCAATCCCTGCAATGTAAAAAATATCAATAAATCAAGCGCCGAACTGGCCTCGTTTATTTCGTACTTTACTGCTAATAGTTGTGAATTTTGTTTATAAACATGGCATATTATACCTATTTACAATCACGAGTATTTGAATATTTTCATAATTCTACATAATGCTTAAAAACGGTTGTGCGATTTCCACGAAATGTGTTATATTTATACCCTATAGGGACGTATATATATAAACGACCAATAATTTCATACAAATATATACAATACATAAATATCCCAAATAATGAATAATGTATAGGACATAGGTAACATATTTATAGTTGTTATAATAGAAAATTCGTACAAACAAGTTTATTGTAAAAGTAAGTTCGAAATAAGTGAAGAGCTGTAACAAGCGTGGGCTTTAATAAACTTAACATAAGGTATCGAATTTTCCAAACCAATAAAAAAAAAAAAGTTCTAATAATTATGTCGGTATATGTAGTGTTTGTTCGTCAAATCGATCGCACTTGAAAAAAAATGTTATTATTATTTAATTAATAATTGTGTCAATATATACATAATATTTTTACAATATTATTACAACAAAAATATTACAAAATATATTACGTCATAGAGAAATATCTTCTTTATTAGTTGTCCGGTTGGTCTTATCGATAAAAGAATCAATCGTATTGTTTTGTCGAAAAAAAAACATTAATCGTGTCGCCGCGGGAATTTGTCATATCATCGATACACAACGGACAGCGCACTCTAACATTTATGTCTTATAACGTATAATATATTATTATGATCGCGAGGTTAGTTTTTTTTTCACATTCAGAAAAAATGTTATACTCGCATAACAACGTTTGTACTATAAAAAAAAAAAAAACATGATAATATTATATAGCGCGCGTGCAATTATTGATTCGGTAGGTAGTATATGATAACCGAACGCGTACGGGCGTATAATATAATATTATTATTATTGCGAATTGCGATGATTTACCGCACTATGAATATATCCATACAATTATATGCGAGGTATATTATGCGTTCGTATATTTCGCGTACGGTGTAGCCATTTTATATGTGTTTAATCGCGATAAGGAATGCATATGCAAATTGCACCGCTGCAGCAGAGATTAGGGTCATCGTCACTATGGCACCGTGTAATAATTCGCATAAAAAAAAAAAAAAAAACCAGTTGAACGTATTTTAACTCGACAACGTGCATATACCTCGTGCACACGGCGTCGTAGGTATAATAATATGATATATTAAGTACAAACTGCACCTATATAATATATATACACGTATTATAGATATATACGCTTATAAGTATCGCATACGTACGCATACCAATATTAATATTATTATTATTATCATCTGTGAGCGTTTGAAGAGCTTGCAGATTTAAATTTTAAACCATTTCGTTGTTTGTAAATTCAGCGTGGAAAATTCTCAATTTTCTACGCTGGGATTTCACGAGAACGATGCTCAAAAGAGGTGCACAACAATATTATTTGGACGACCCCGTTGAGTATTTTTATAATATACTGCAGTGGAATAATATTGTCAGCTCTCCACGAATAATAATATGAACAATATTATTAAAGACACATCGGGACGACCGTAATCGATAACTCACTAACGAGTCGCAGTACTGGACATGCATGCGACATTTTTCTTTTGACAAAAATTTAAACTCTCAGACCAAAATAGCCAATACGAAAATCAAAAATAACGTCTGTGGCCAAGCAACGTTGGTGGCATTGTATACATATATAATAATATATTATACATTTTTATATACTAGCACGCGTGTAATAATAATAATAATATACAATATAGTGATATTATGAAGAAAAAAAAAACGATGTAAAAAATAATGATTATCATTTATCAATGTTTATAGGTTTGATGATTCATATACATCGTGGCCGCGGTGGCGGCGTCGGATGCGTCTTCTAGTCAATGTTGTTGTTATAATATGTTATATTATATTATACAGTATCCGTACCTCGACGACGACCGCGACGCCGGAGGAATAAATGTATTTTTTATTCAAATGGCTGTTAAAAATTAATTAAGTCCGAGCGGATTTATAACGATTCGGTATTAAATAAGAATTAAACACGTCCAGTCCAATGTCATTGGCGCACATAATATGTGTTGCAGTGCGGAGTGTGTACATTAATATAGATATACATAGATACGTTTATATACCCTACGATAATATATATCTCGTACGATGTATAGGTATAAGACTACACACAGGTACCTCCTATATATTACATCGTTATTAACCTCGACGTTCCTCTCGATATAAATTGGTCAATATAACATGTTCGCGGTATAGCCCCCCCCCCCCCCGTATGCGGTCAAATGCGCATACACTATACGTACACAATATATGGTCGGTATATACGTATGTTATTATTATGGTACATATATATGTATACGAATAGTGGCGTAGAGTTATTGTTGCAATTGTTTACGGTCAATTACAACTCCATTATAATATGCTCGTTTCAGCCTCGCGTGTGGCTCGACGATAATATTAAAATATAATTGCCGTTTGCTGCTGTCGTTAAAAAAAAACGGCGACGGCCAATATAATATAAATACTCATAATATGTCACGGGCGCGCATCTTGTATACTATTATAACGTTAACGTACATGTACGCCGATAAAACTTCGCGAAAAAAAGTACACACGCCACTGCCTAGTGTCCTTCGTGTTAATACATAATATGATATAATAATACATAAATTATATGGTATGTGTGGTGGTTTATTTTTAAGCATAAAATATATATTCTAACATTTTTTGTAGATCACTTTTTGTTTAGAAAAAAACAAACACTTTAATTAATACTTACTAGGTTATTGGTCTTACGTTTATTACATAAATAAACAATTTCAACTTGTATTTTTAACTTCATATTTTGATGCGAACTGACATTTTTCTTTGTTTGTGTAAATATTATAAATTATGTATTGAGCCAAAATGTAAATGACTTATAAATATTTAATGTTTAAACAATAGTAGTAGCGTGACATGAAATAACTAACGTTAATATTATCTTCTTTCATTTAAATTTCAAATTTAACAAGATTAATTTTTTTGCAAAACTGTATGCATACTATGATAACCTCAAACAATAAAATCATCAGTGATGGTGTCTCACATTAAAATAATATCACCACCACGACCGTGTGTCCCTGTATATACATAATATTATTATATTATATTTATCGGGGTCATTGTGATCTCAGCCGTATCTCTCATTTTATTCATGTCACATATTTTGCAAAACCGTTTTTATTTTTTTTTTAATTTCGTGATAATTTCTCATTGACATATTATAGTCAGCAACTCTTTTCGCAGACGTTCCACGCAGCGGCGTCGGCAGTGACACAATGATATAAATATCTCAATCACTACAATATTTCAACAGTATAATATTATTATAACACTCCTCCCACGTACGTGTTATTTGAGGTCGGCAATGCTGTATTTAAATCGTAATACCATAATAATCACAATATCCGTGGCGCCGGCAGTAGGATACCATGATTGCGGTGGCACGAGGTCGTCGGTATGAAATTCCAACGCATTTTCCCGCGCAAATACAATGTATAATCGTATTGTTTATTATGCGTTACCGTACGGCCTAAGTAGCACGTTTCCTCGTTCGCGGCCTTTGCAAAAACGGCGGCGGCCTACGGTTGAGACGGATAATATCGTATTGTACTGTTCGAAGCAGAGCTGCAGCTGGACGGTCGCGATGACAGTTAGTGCTTTTGTTCGTGTATTGCTCATAAATTTACAATCCTATATAATATATATAATAATAATTGTACCGTGATGTAGATGCGGCTTCCTAATAATTCCACGAGCGTGCGTCGGACGCTAAATTATTTTTCACGCATTACTAATACGGTAGTCGGGTAGTGTAAAATGACTAATAACATTATAGCCGCGCGCAGGGTAGGTTTACAAAACCGTAGGATAACGCTGGCACACATATACATTTTTTAGATTAGTAAAAATAATTTCCACTCTTTCAGTAGTATTTCCACCAACGCACTCCAAAAAATAATGTTTTTATTGTACCCTGAATATACAAAAAATATTGATTTCGAGGATAAGATTCATATTGTATAGGTTACACATTTTTTACAAACAATTATTATATTATTGAGTGCATATTCGTTTTATTTTAAAGCAGTTACAGTTGAAAAATTTCAAATTCCGGGCGTTGTAAAGCTGAAGAATCACACTTATTCCGTTCTATAACCGTTTGGGTTCGTATTTTTACACGTTATCATCGAATTCCATATCTATCTATCCATTATCCGTCGATGGGTAGTCGATTTTCCGCGGACATACACGCGCAACAGCGGTTTTTAAGTATCTACTTAAGGTTATGTTATATGTCATATACCTGTACACGATTCTGTACACTTTCTCTGCGGGTAATAAACGTGGCACAATATGTGGACATGTCGGTGTACATCATCGTCGAATAATCGATGGACCAGCATCAGCAGCGATCGAACACACACACACACACACACACACACGAGTTTACCGGTCGTCCCCGTGTCCCCTCGATCTGCGTCGTATATGTCTCGTAAATAATGTTTCCGTCGCCCGTTTGTGTGTGCAAATGGCTCGGGTATGTATATATATATATATGATAATAAAACGATATTTATGCAAAATTACACGTATACGACTGGCGTGCGCGCCACGTGATGAAGTGCCCGGACTGAGCCGGTAGGAACAATATGGTCGGAAAAATATGAGTATCAGATAGGTAGGTATACCAGCTATATATATATTATATTATGTACCTATACATATTATTATTATACTTATAGGTACACATCGGCGGCCAATACGACCGCGCTCAGCTGGACGTAAACACACTAACACACACACAAACGCACACACATATATATAGATATTGTAACAACACTTTTTACGCACACCGTCGTCGTCGTCGCACACCGATACAATAGTAGAACAATGGCGATGGAATTTGCATTTTATTATTCAAGCACGCGCGCGCTAGCCTCCCGCAGAAGGATATAGACGCGGACCGTAAAATTGTGTTGAAAAATCCAGATGGTCGTTCTCGAGCGCCGGAGATTTTTATATTTTTTTCTACGCGTTTGTATAACGCATACGCGTGCGTAAAAATATAATATATATATATATATATATATATATCGTCGACGGAGAAAACGGTGTCCGGCTGTCAAACGTTTCGGAAATTATTGGAACAACGTTTTTTTTTCTGTTTCGTTTTCGTATTTTATTTTATTCGTTTCGTTTTATACACACACACACTACAGCATAGTGTATACCCGTAATAAAATAACACACGAGAGGTAAATATGTTGCCTAAAGCAACACGGTCGTATTGCTTAAGTGTCAGTCGGTGGGGCCGGCCGTGAGCATATTATATAAATGCCGACTCGAAAATATAATATAATACTCGATCCCCCCCGAAAAAACTTGTTTTATGCCTCCTCGTCGTCGACTTCTAGCCAGGGCCCCGGCGAAAATACCGGCTCGGTTCATACATATACCGGGACGGGGGAAACATTATGTGCCGGAGGGGCCTCGGGCAAAATTAAATACGGCCCGGCCATATTATTGTAAACGCGCTCGCGTACGTCAATGTTATATATATAAATGTATAATATGATATACAGTGGAATACGACCGCAAACAGACAGTGTTTCACATTCGGACTTGTATATTACGGCCGACCTCTCCTCGCATTATTATACATACCTATACTATAATACTTATATGCAATACCTGTATTATAATAGTGTTGTTGTGTGGAATTAATTTTTAAAAGTTATTATATATATATATGAAAATCGATTCGTAAGCATTAGCGATAAATGTGTTTTTAAACGCACCAGAAAAACCTCATCACAATGTAAACATTAATCTCTTCTATATCCTCGGTGGCACGGCCCTCCAGTCATATATACCTATACCTGTACACACACACACACACAGACACCACCTCTATGTCAATTAATGACATTTCTGTAATTACCTAGGTTTATGTATACATATTATATATAATATCATCGTGTTGTCTTGACCGACCAAACGAGTCTATTAAAACCGTTTGTCTTCGGTTCACGATAAACATAATAATATTATATGCATGTATATTATATATTTTATGTTATTCTTGCACATTTTATTACAATAACTATATATTATATTAACTATATTTATATGATATAACAAGATCTGACATCGTGAAATAATAATCGTTAATGTAAGAAAATGTAGATCGACAATTACTGCAGACAAACGATTCGTTTCATGCAAAATATTTAAATATGATATAACTATCACAAATTCGCGAACGGTGTGTTTCGCAAATGCATACCTAAACAACTACATAATATTATAACATCATAAATATAAAACTAAATAATACGGTTGCTGTTGGAGAAAATATAGTCATTCTGTTCATCGTGAAAATATGAGATATTGTAACATATTATATATAATGTCGTCGCTTACTCGCTTATAATAATATTATAATATAATACATATACCTAAAATCAGGTTCGTTAATGTGACGAAAATCATAAGCCACAATAACATAAAATTTAAAGTGTTTTAAACAAAAATGGCTGTCAATATATTATTGTTATTTTTACGCTATAACTTCAATATTTTATATATTAATATGAACATAATATTTTATTATTATATTTGCTTGAGTTTGCGATTTATGCTTTGATTAAGCCGATATTTTTTTCTTTGTAGTTACCATAGACATATATGTATATTAGGTATGTGTTTCGCAAATATAATTTAAAAATATTCCGAGGTCGTTTGCTATATATATTTATGTCGTCCGATTGAGTAAATATGCCATAGTCAACAGTTTCTTAAAGAACGTGTTACATCTATATAATATAATATATATATATATATATATATAAATTATGTGTGTGTGTGTGCGTGTATAAGTACAGATCGGAGGAAAAACAACGCAAGATTTTGGTGCGGTATTTTTCATGTCTTAATTTTTGTAGTCGACATGCAGCGGTTTTTTCCGTAAATATAAGTGGTTGCGACAATATTACGCTAGAAATGTTACAGAGAAATTCGTCGGATAAGTGTATTTAATTCGGGACGTCTCGTCCGCTCCCAAGAAACACATGCCGCGCGCGGTCCTCTCTTCGACACCGTCCAGTCGCAGTGGCTCTATATGGGACCTGTGCACGTACCGAGCTCGACGTGTCTCCCGCCGCCCGCACGGTAATAGTATTATACATACGTCTCATTTGAATTCCGGGCCCATTAATAAACGTCGACACCTAACCCGCCCCGGGGTAGGAACCGTAACGGCGCGCGCGCGAGAGCACGCGATAAGAATCGAAATCTTTTACATTATAATGTTGTATTCTATTAATACGGGTAAATTAAAAAGTCTCCGTGAGTCAGCTCGCAAACCAGTTCCGAGAGACTTTCGGCGGCGGCCAACGTGGCCGTACGAGCATTCCTATAAAATAATGCGCGTACAGGACTATACGTGTACAGAGACGCTTGTACAGGAACGGACGGACTGGTCGGAATGAGATAGTACCTGTAGGAAAAGGAGAGGAGACGGAGGGCCGAGGAAAAGAAGACGCAGATAATATTATTATTATTATTGTACATACACGTGTATGCGTGCGGGACGGGGGCGAGACGGGGTGTATACGTAATTAAAACGGCAGTAAAACGTTTTCAAGTACACACACAGGCGCGAGCTAGTGTAGATCCGACGCCTAATTTATCGATTGAGGTAAGATCTACCAGCTGCACAGCATATAACGCTTCGCCCCTTTGCCACCACCCCGGCCCGCCAACCGTCGGCCACTCGGTCAACCGCCGATGCCTCTATGGCTCTGGCCCGCCGCCAACCTCGCGCATAATCACACAGTATTATTATGTGACTTCTGTGCGCGCCACGGGATTTGTGCGGTCTTAACCGCGTGTGGTTACGACCGTGCGAACGGTAATGATAAAACAGCGTCTACATTATGGTTGTACCGTCGTCGTCGCCGGCAACAGGTGCCCGCGGATGCGTACCTATTTATATTGTCGCGTATACGTAAGCCGCACGCCGTTATCGTGATTCCGTTCGCGTTTGTATTATATTTTATTCGTTTGTTTCCTCGTAATTCGAAAATTCGAATTCCACCGCCGCTAACGAACACGACTTTCGCGATCCGCGCAACAGGCATTCAACGATTAAAATAATACGAGAGTGCGCGTGTGTGCGCAGGATTTACGCGCGAACCGGTGAAATCTATTCAATGCATATATTATTAATTATTATAATATAATATTATATTATATTTATCGATAATAGCGTAATTTTTGTAGTTGTACATTACGTTACCATGGTTACTACGATGATGTAGTTTTTGTGATAGCTAGTAACAAAAAAAAGTGCCTATAGCCAATATATGATTTCCTATAGTGTCTAACTTTGAATAGTCAACATCGTCCATACATGGACATTAACAGCAGACAATTTTTGCCAATTTGATATAGCTTAAACATATTGGCGATATAAGCTATAATTTAGGCCTACCCTTTAAAGCTTATAAATGTCACTCTATGACATTTGCTCGTAGTCAGAGCCCTTTCAATTTTAAGTACACCATTATTTATACATGACTCAAAAACAAAATCAAATCAATCAAACATGAAAAAATTCCTTCAGTAGGTAGCTCCTATCAAAATATCGGTGCTGGTTTCTGAGATATATCTAAATAAGGGTTTAAATGTTCTGATTCTCTTATTTCTATAGGTTTCCGCACTTACGATTGTTTTCAGTATGGTTCTACTCTCTGGTTGTGATCGCCTACACCATGATGGGTCTATATTATTATTTAGTATTTACAATAAATAATATGATGAGTGTATTTAGTAGTGTTGCCAGGGTTTTTTTTATGTATTTAAACACCCCCCCCCCCCTCAAACCATTGGTATTTTCCTCCTATTAAATGTACTATTTATACTTCAAAACTGTGAACAAATTTGGTTTAATGTATACTTTTTCATTATCTTGGCTTCCCCACTGGGTGTAATACTCTCGTCTTTGAATTCACGTTCCGCTGCGACGGTTTGGCCACCGACTTCTAGATGGACGCACATAATAATATAGTACTTACCCACGAATCAAATACATCGGTAGGCACTGCCATTCGAACGTCGCGTGACAATATACGATTAAAACGTAAAATATTATCGTATTATAACATATGTGTGTACGATACATAAAAATTCATATTCTTTTAATCGTATATGGTGCATAAATCGTCAGTGAGTTTTGATACGTCGACTGATGTAACGCGGGCATTCGAAAGAAACGCACAAGCCACGGTATAGTGTATTCGCCATACTATTGACATGGTCATAATATTATTATTATAGTTTAATATGACAATACCAATACGGCATACCGCGTACGTCGATGAAATACAATTTATCATACCTAACTTTAACGTTTGCGTTTTGTTCTTTTCGAAAATGACTTATGCACGTAATGTGGATACCACGTATACATATATATATATATTAATATATTATTATCATATTATTACGTATACGGTATACTGCAGACGGTGCCGCAACAATTGGGTGTGCGATGCAGACGGGCCTCAAGCTCTAGGGGGCCTCAAAAAAATAAAATCTAAAATTAAAAATTGCCTTTTACAAATGTTAAAATTCATAAACATTTTTATTATTATATCTAAGATTTAAAAAATAAAACAAGATTCCATATACGTTTTTCCTTTAATCACTGTCTCTTAATATAGGGCTCCGTTTCAAAAAAACAAAAATTAATCTTAAAATACCTTTCCATGAAATTAAAAGTATCAGTCCCGGTTAAGTTCTGGTTTTTATATTAATTTAAATAAGGGTTCTGGTGAGGTTCTAGCTGGTATTAAAGGTTAATTAAATAAGGGTTTTGGTGAGGTTCCGGTTCTCGGTCCCAAAACCGGTTATTTTCGGTAATGTTTCAGTCCCTGATTTGTACCAATAGAACCCATTCACACCGTACTACAGTAGGTGGTATTGGCTCAAAAATGGTTAGCAATAATATAATATGTTAGAATATTATAGACTATTGTAATTATTAAATATAATAAATTTAATATTTTCGAAAAAAATTAAACCGACCTTCTATAATATTAATATTAAAATGAGTTACTTTAATAGTATAATAATACGGTATAACTATATAGGTACCAATTTTGCTAAAAAAAACATCGTATGACCTATTTTTTCAGTTATTTTAATTTTACATTATTAGATTAGGTACCGTTGATATTGATTTGTTTGGATGATTAACACTGTGTTATACGCATCAGTCAATAATCAGTGAATCACAACGATAAGAATATTATAAGTAGATATTATTATTATTACAGTGTTGTACCTACTCATCAAAAAATTACTATTTACAACAAACGTATTTCATTGTATTATAAATGTATAAATATGATGATGTGGCGATTTACAATTTCACACAAGAACTATAACTAATTTTTATTTTGCTTTTAATTTATAAGTTTCCAATGGATATTAATAATGTTAAAATTTGATATTTTGATCCCTCCGTGAATAGTTTGAAATAGTTTGAACAGAAGAACTCATAAATTTTGCCAAAATAGCATTGATTTCGCCAGTACCTACAACAGTTATCTATAATTTTAAACATGTACTAGCCGATTCACCAATCATTTGGTAACTGTGGTCATCCTGGTCGTAGAATCTCTTCAATTTGAAAACGATTGATGAAATTACAAATTTGCTATACAATAAAATATACTTGATTGTATATTTGTAATTCATTTTTCTTCGTGGAAAGTTTATATTTTCCCCATACTTTCCTGGTTCCGATTAACTTACATTTTTAAATTGGTGGGTTTTATATAGGTTGTGTTGAACCTATTCATAGATAGGTACTGGCATATGAGATGCACTTTTCCCATAATAAAAGAAGGGAAGACAATATTTAATGCAAATTTTAGTACTTTACAGTGATTTACACTACCAATATAGGTACAATTAACTATTAAGTGCGTATGTATAACGTAATATAAAAAAAAAAACATGTCATTTAAAAAATTGATTTAAGTAATCTGTCACACAATAGAAAATTAAATTACATACATTAATTTACCTGATAAATTTACATAATTCACATTAGTAATAGCACATAAAACGTAAATAAATAATATGGACAATAACATGAAAGATTGAACAATTCATTTTAATATTTCTGATTTTTCCATATTTTATTAATAACTGAAATATTACTAATTTATACAAAATAGGTACGATATACCTACAATTTTAATATTAGCATATATTTTTTATTTTACTTTACGTAAGTTTTAATATTTTTCTTAGAACGGAACTATAAAAATGAACTTGATTGATGAAAAAGTTAAAATAAAAAAATATTATTAATTATTTGAAAGCTATGAAAAATACAATAAAATAAAAAGTGGAGCAAATTGCCAAAATTAAATTTTAAATGTGAAGCAAATAATATTTTTATTTTTTTTTTGCACACATTACATACTCCCAAAAAAAGCTGTGGCGAATCAATGAAATCTTATTGGATTGTCTAACTACACTCCTTAACAAAAATGTTCGAATTTCACTCAGGTTGAACAAAAAGATAATGTTCGAATTGCATTCGGATTAAAAACAGATAATTTTTAATGACATTCATTGATTTAGTGTTACAACGACGTGGCATAATTAATTTAGAAATAAAATATTTAAATACATAATATTTACATCATACTGATACTATAATGATACATCTGACACTAAAATTGTAGGTATACTTATATGTAATTATCAAAATAAACACAATTTACTTTAAATATTAAAAAACAAATTATATTCTTCCTATTATTGACTGCAGGTATTCGTTAGTAAATAGGTTTTATTTAATAATTGGAACGAGTACAATTCGAACATTCCCTTTTTCTGTCCCTCGTGTAATTAGACGAAAATAATTGCAATTTGACTTTATCCAGAAGAACAAATATAATTAAAAAATGATCAACTACGTCATTTAAAGGCAAACTGTTTAATTCTTGGTATGGTATAGCTAAATTTAATTTTGCGCTATATGTCCCTTATTATTTCAGTGAGATATTCTGACATTCACAGTAAACTCCGCGTTTGAACAAAAATAATTTGTGTTTAACACAGCGTAATGATTATGCCTTATCAATAGTTAATGCATACATATTATTAAGTATTAATCTATTTTAATAGAGTTTTGTCCTTTGCGTAATAATATTTTTATATATTATTATTCTTGCTCTAGGTTTACGTAACAGTTGTCCTTTTTCACGCTCTCAAATCGATTAAAAATTCAATATGCCCTGCTGTCCAAACACTCGGCGATGGCGACGTGTCGATGATGATAATAATAATAATAATAACACTAACTACTAACAATATTATTAACAATATTATACTAATATTTAGGTTTGGTGGTCGCGGGAAAAAATAACTGTCGTCATCGTAGTGTCTGAAATCATCGTCGCGACTGCAGCTGCCGATGAAGATCATCTCCTCGGAAGTGTCTAGGTATAGCCGGTATATACCAGCACGTAATACACGGTCCATTGATGAGTATGGTCCGCGCCACCCACGGAGGCGAACGCACACATACACGCACAATATTATAAATTTATTTAGCCACAGCCGCCGATCGAGTGTTTAACGAGCCGAGCACGTGCGCTCTTCCACGCTGTATACGTCGCGCGCTCTCCTACCGGTCATGAAAACCGACACGGTTGCAGCACGCGCCCATATACTCGATCAAGCACACACACACACACACACACATAATATACCATATAACGTCCGTGACACGTGTGCGTTTGTGTTATAATAAATATGTATACACGAGAACAATAAAATTACTTTATACCTATATAATACGCGTCCGTCAGGGGCCGATTAATTAACTCACCGCAGCGCATAATAGATCGGAAGTCGCGTGTATAGAGACGAGTCGAATATAGACTTCGAAGAAAATATAAATCGATCTCGGCAATTACGAATTCGTACGATTTCGACACGACGTCGTGGTTACGGTGATTACAGGGTTACCAAATATAGGAGTCTGTTAAAATGCCACTAAAGACTATTATCATCATTGCAGGAGACCTCTACGTTTTCCAGGTATACTTCTACTGCACGTGCTCCTAATTATTCATAATATATATATAATAATATACACACGAATAGCGATCTCTATCGACACAATATAATATAAGACACCTGTACAGTTGTGTACCTACGGTTTTTGGTAGGAACGGTATGTGTTTAAGAGACTTTCGACAGTCTGAACGATGAATTCCGATCGGAGTTGCTACATTGTTTAAAGTGCATGCACACTGTAATGAGCCTCTAAAGTATAAGGTGTATACAATCCATTAAACCGTTCGAAAACGTAGTTATAAAAAATAATGGAAAAACTTTATAACTTGTCATCTTTTCAATTCATCAATAATAAGTAATAACGAGTTTACAAATAATTCATAGTCAAAAAACCATCAATGCAGTAAACGTTTAAAAAATACACAGGAGTCCAATCAGGTTATAATAATGCCACCGTCATCTGTAGCGGCATGTGGAATATAAACATAATATGCTTTCTACTCCTGTGGGCTAAAATTAAAGGGCACGTTTTTAGGGTCAACCAATTAAACCAAATTAGGGTCGTTTTCCCAAATAGGATTGAACATAATTTTAGTTTTCGTTTGACAAACTACCGTTTATAATACGTAGGAATAACTGAATAAGGCAGCACCTACCAGGTCCTACTAAAAACCGTAGCAATAGCTGGTAATTTTGAGTTAAATTCTGTACCTACCTAGTCGTTTTTTTTCGATCTTAGAATACATGGGTATACCTATCCCATTATACACTATTTAGTTAGTTGCACGATAACGTTTCAATGACTGTATATATTTTTTAGTACACACTGTATACAATGTATACATGATTATGTACAATCGTATATAAGTCTCAACAGGATTTACAGTTTATTATCATATTCATCTTCATATTGTCTTTTTTTTATTATTATTAGTTTAAAGCTTCGACGACTGATGTCATTAACCTAAGCTAAGGTCGATAGGGTTGGTACTGTAAAGTTGGAACTGTTGGTACGGTTGAAAAAAGTTGGTTATAGGAACACGTTTATATGTGGCAAGGTTTCTGCACACTATATAAGAACCGGGTGGTCACCCATCCGAGAACTAGTGGCAGCGGCAGTATCCCATTTCATACGATACTATAGTTATTGTGCTATCACTAGTGTAATAGCTTGTATACCAGTTTTTAAGTCCGTGTGAATTATAATATAGTATAGGTACTAATTAAAGGAAGCATACTAGCGACTATACAATTTTTGGTGATAGAACATATCCTACTTTTCACACTGTTTACCAGCATTGAAATATTGTCGGCCATTCAGAATACAGACATCTTATCAATCCAAATCATTATCACGATCGAGATATTTTTGTATATTTCGTTATCATTTATTTGTCAGCTAGTACATTTTACAGTGCATAGTACATTATGGTGTAAATAGAATTTAGTACAGGTACTAGTTTACAAGTTTACTATAGGTTACACGCAATATACCAGATCTGTTAGTATGCTAGATATAGTACCATGACTATCATCGTGTGAAAGGGTTTTACTCTCAATCACGTAGCGTGATTGGTTTCAGCCACTGCGCCGCGCCGAGTCAATCAAAATGCGTTATACCATGTATTGTAACTATATATTTTATGATGGAAAAATCTACATTAATATTCAACTTTCCTAAAATCTTAATGATGATGCATCAATGTCCTCATCGGCCATCGTGACTACTGACTCGTGAGGTAAGCCTTATGCCCCTTAATCAATAAAAGTACATTATGTATTAATAATCGATTAACTATTCTGAAAAGGAACTGGATTTTACTAATTACCACAGTAATCGCTCAGACAATAATATTGGTAATCAAATGTCTGAGTCCAGATTCATCTTAGATTTAAAATGATTTTTTTGAACTAGTAATTTTGAAATTTAAATATATTTACCTATAGAAAAATGTAATAATTTCTTGAGTCATAAAAATAAATTCTTATTATATTAATAACTGTTTAATTACATAATTATATACTATCAAGCATTACAATAACTAATTATTTATATAATCATATACTTAATAATTAGTAATTATAGTAATTTTAAACACCGTTTTTATTTATTGAATTAATGTAGAACAAAGGAATGTGGTGGTTCACTTATATTAAAAATAAATAATAACTGGTATAATTATTTACATTATTCAATTTTACGGATATCTCCCAGGAATAAAAACGTATGTTATAATACTATACCTATTATAATATTATAGTAATTTATATTAGTTTAGCTATAAGATGTAGCTATATTGCCACAGGCTCACAGTTATAATATATTTCAATAAAATATTATATTATAATGAAAAAAAATATGAATGATCAATCATAATGGCAATTATTGTAATTTTTAAATTATCGGTATTTAAGTCTTCGTATGCATATAATATATTATAATTGATCATAACATCAATTTAAATATGTAACAAATAATGTATTAATATAAATAAAAAAATTTTCAAAGTAATTATCATCAAAAGCTTTCTAGATCTAATATTTTGGGTGGTCCTATCACTCTTGTGTCACGCGATGACCAAAACAATGCCATATGGTCAAATAATAAATCTTGTTTACAATTTACAATTTAAACATAGCAGAATGCCAGAAAGGTGGAGAGTGGAGACATAATATAACATCAATAAATGGGTGTGCATACAATATACCTACATACATGATACATTTTTTCGGTGCTATTGGTATTCAAACGAATATACTTAGTAGATTTACAAATAATTATTTTCCGTAACATAATACCATTTTGTATGCGTATAAAACAATAATGTTATTGATTAATTATAAAGTCGAACACGCTTACGATAAATCGATGAAAATGCATTATGTAAGTAAAATTATATATATATTATATATATATGTATACCAATTATATTTTTTAAATCTTAAAGATTGAAACTTGCCAATCTATGAGGTTTGAAAATTTGTATCTATTGATCATTCGATAGTCACGACAAATTTACTTATTTTTAATTTAATATAATTTCTCATAGCAATATATTGTATCATTTTAACATATAAATATGTACTTAACATTCCAAGTTAAGTTTAAAATAAAATTGTACAGGTATACAGATACAATATGCTATATCTAGTCAAAATTGTTAATTTAGAAACTTTTTTTCTATGGCTATGGATTTCTCAAAATCATTAAGTATTTTAAATATTTAATTTTCAACAATACTTAGAATTTACATATATTTTGTAAGTCTAAATAAGCTGATCGACTATAATAATATGGTAACTATTAGGTATAGTTACTTTTGAAGCATTAAATTCAATCAACGTCTGAAGGAAATTATCTATCTCAATACCACCAATTGAGAAAAAAATTTGTTTTGTAGCAGATAGGTTTTAAGTAGTCAATAGTAATAATATAAAATGTGCAGTGCGATTTAAAACCTCGAATTGAATAATATCAAATCAAAAGACAGAAAAAAAAAACAGGAAGAAAATTCTCAGCGGGCGAAAATTCCTCATAATATAAATCATGAATCATATACGAAAACAATTAACTTATTGTAGTCATGTTACTTATTAATGTATTGTGCACTATGCATTGTACGCACACAATAATGTGTATGTATATATAATATATATTGAGCATTTGCATTGTGCTATTATATGGCTAGCTGCGAGTATACCTGGTGAAGAAACGCTTAATATAATTACGATTTAAAGACGTCGGGTCTCGTACGACTGCGATTCGACTTACGATAGTAATATTTTACGAGCACTTATTATTACCCATAATCTACTACTATCGTATACCGTTGATAAAAATCGTGTCATTAATTTTGTCGGTCTTGCGGAGTAAATATATATAAACGGCTCCGAGTCTGACAAAACACTATATAGTACAACACAAACACACACACACACACACACACACACACATATATACGATATACTATCAGATGTAGAATATCGATTTACGGTAAAGTAAGGTACGCCGATATTGAGAACGAGTGAAACAAAAATCGAAGTAATTATTATTGTTTGTTCTTAATGTACGATTTTTATATAATTGGTCATTAGATTTTTAAAAATTTTTACACCTAAATATTGTAAAACTTTTTACTAAAATACATTATAATATATACCTACCTATGTAAATTGCATATAGTATACAATGTATAAGCATGCAGTGCGTTCGTATTGGGGACAATGAAAAAGTAACGTTTTTCGACTTTTTTAATGATGGTCGACGTTAATTTTCTCACTAATCTTCTAGTACTTACGTCATAATATATAGTGTCATGGCTTACGTAATATAAACAATTTAATTCATATTTCATAAAACAATACTTCTAACATTTCTAAAGGAAATTTATATAACAGCTGACCCGTGCACTTCGTTACCCCTAAACAATGTCAACTCTTATACAATTCAAACTTTATTCAATTCGTTATTTATTTAACATTTAGTAAGTCCCACGCGCGCCGCGCCGTGTCACTCGTGCCAAATTATAGAGGGCCACGAGACTCACTGAGGTCTGAGGTGATAAAAATTGAGGTTTTGTGATTATGCGAGCAGTAAATGATATCAGATAGACGCGATGTGCCCAAAAAATTTTATAATTTCTAACTCTAAATTTTCAAAATTATACCAAGTCTGTCGTTTTTATTAATAGTAAATTCCTACACCTAATAAGAATAAAAAATTAATCGAGAAGTGGCTAAGTGCCTAAGTATAATAAATAAACTAGGTAGTTATATTCTTATCGTTTGCGAGGCATATTAAATTGTTTTAATTTAAACTTTGTTGACAGTATTTTGTTAACTTATTATCGAGAATTTTTATCATAGACATTTTCGTCCGATTTTGCTCGTTATAGGTTAGAAACATTTTTTTTATCATTAAAATCGGTCAAAGGGTTTGAGTAAAAGAAGGACAGACATACAAAATTTGTCTTTTATATATAGAGATAACCATAATGATTAGTGTCGGTTGAAGAGCAATTATTATACAACTTAAAATATAAAAGTAAAATATACCTATTACATCTAGATAGTTTTTTTATAAAATAATTTTCATAATACTTTAGATATATTAAAAAAATTGTGTATAGGACCTTAGCTAAAGTATTAATCTAGAGCATGTATAGTGCTTAAACTTTTTACAGCAACATTAAAATAGGTATAGTATATAGGTACTAAAGGTATAATATATTATTATATGCACCTATACATTAAATTTGTAATAATTTGGTTATTTTCAGGACGAAAGGCATCACTGAATATTTGCATTTTCCTTTTTAGTTTTTACACACTACCCTCGTAGAACGCAGTTGATTTAATAGTTATTTCGTTTACTTGTCCGTTCAAAAATTATTATTAGAGATATAAGAAGGAACACTTCCAAATTTGGATTTCTTTCGAATACTGCAGGACGCATGCCGCAGGATATAAACCGAAATCTTTCACTCAATGCTATCGCTTCATCCGGTTTATATAATGCCTATGCTCTATAACGTTGACGTCTAGCCCATTAAGCGCGTGGTCAATTTTAATATTGAAAATATATGATATTATTCTGTTCACATATTTTAATACTCGTCTGTACCTTAGGCGCGTGAAAAATAACAAAAGCGTACGTATATTATATGCGTGAAAATGTCGAACGATTAATTATTGGAAATCCACGCGTCGGACCGCATGCGAATCGGACTCGCCTCGACCCCGACGATCGAGTATCCATCTTTCGATCGTATCTTCGGATATAGATCTCGGGACGTGCAATAAATCGCGTGTTAAACGGCAGCGACGATGACTACTATATATATTATAATGCGAGACAGTGCGATATACCACCCCGGAGGTGATATACTCTCCTCTATTCCCGGCCACTCGTCGCCCCCCCCCCCATCACAACCGTCGCCGACCCGTTTGTACCGCCTCTGGGCCACGATGAGGAGCAGGTCACCGCCGGTGCAAATTCTTGAGCACGCGCCTTTTTCACCGGGATAGTTTTACACGCATATAGTAATATGTATACTGCAGAATATTATTATTATATATAGTCGTGACGAAGAAAGGACTTGCCGCGGCAGCGTGGGTGGCGCCCTCTCGCCGGCAATTTGTTCTGTATGTGATATTGTATTATTGTACCTATACACTTCGCGCATACAGATAAACGGCGTGGATAAAACGGTAAGCGAGAGAAGGGTGGCGGCGGCGGGGCAACTGCTTAAGGGGGTCGTGTCTGGGGGGTCACGGAATCAATGGACACATCAATAATATTATTGTTTTCTCTTCCATTGTCTCTTTCCGCCGCCACAGCGTAAGAACGCGTGTATTGAAATAAGTAATAATATATAAGCTCGCGAGTCGTTATATATACATATAGGACATAGGCACATGTGTGTGTTGTGTGTACGCTTATATCGGTGTGGAGGCACGGATTACCCGGGCGGGATGACCCCCGCAACGTCCACCCTGCGCCATCAATTTCGCACGATTTTTCCGTCTGCACGTCATCCTTTTCGTACATATTATATATAATATGTATGTATTTATGTGTATAAAATATCGATGTACATATATATAATATATATGTATATAATATATATACACACACGCCTAAACACATAATCTATCGACGTGGAATCGACACTACTCCGGGTGAATAAAGGGTGAAGGGTTATTGTAAGTTCAATCGGGGCCCCCGTGATGAAACTCGATCCGACCGCAGACTTTCGGTGTCCTATTCACAATACTGCAGTAAAATACTATTCACTTTTTTATATGGAAAATGGTATTGACTGTGTTTGAAGTTATTATTATTTATTACTACTACAATTTTTTTTAAATAAATAAATAATTTATGCCAGGTGATTTTTTAAGCACGCTCGCCCCCATTTTCCCCTTTAATAGTACATATTTTATTGTTATATTTTTTTTTTATTTTAAACTATACCTAAAGACCAGATTTCCAATATCTTTTGTATCGCTTAAGAGTGCCCTGTGGCGATACAAACTTCTATTTTCCAAGTGAAAACTCCCCTTTCTTATTAAAAATTATTTAGCTGATGATTTTCTTCAAAATGTTGATGTATCTTAATCAAAGTTCTAATGATTAGTTTCTGAGTTATTAAGAAGTTTATACTAAGGATGGATAATGTATTCCCTAAAAGTATGACTGTTACGACTGTTTCAAGTTATACTATAATATTCGGTATACAATGATATTATATAGTATCAATGATCGTCTAATCTTACCCTTGATCCACACGTCAGCGACGACTGCAGTGCTAGGAAAGGTCGTCGAAATCTCTCGAGTTTCAACAACCAGACGTCACGTGGTCATACATTATAAATGTACTATTATTGTCATGACCCATTCTCATTATTAATATTACTATCATTATTTTTCGTTTGAAACACAGCCCAGTTGTATCGTAAGTCGTAACGAATTCTCGACATGATATAAATATATAATCGTCAAAATTAGAGCCGCACAGACCTCATTATATAGTATACATGTATAATATATTATATGGATTAATATGTATACTATTATTTGCTTTTGATTCGACTTACCTTCACTCAATTAATAATAATAATCATTATTCCCAAAGATTCGATACCATTATATCTGTTGGTACATGTTTTATGATTTCCAAAGATCCGAAACAATGATACATGTAATAGATATAGTCTGTAAATCTGATCGTTTAGAACAAGGATATTATTTATTTTTTCTATTTCCCTGCTATACCAATGATAAGTAGGTATGACCTTAAACAATAATCATTTCAATTTTTTATACTCGACTACCACTGAATTAATATTTTTAAATTGGACGAGTTGATACAAGTCGATGTGTCCAACAATTATATCGAAATCGGGTTTAGTCATCGTTTAGTGTCGTCTTCAACTTAGTACTAAACTTCCCAGTGTTATATATAACAGCCGTGTCCATTTTTCTATCGATTGGTGACTATGAAAGTATATTATTATTATTATTATTACGCACACGCAACGTCCCGAGCACGTTTTCTACCCTAAAATGTGTTTAAACTTAAATCAACACAATGAGATGAGATTGAGATTGATAGCTTTTTCCGAAAATCGACCGAAACGTTAATGGCTATAAATGGCTTAATGTTATATTTACGTATAACGTACAAGTATGAAAATATTATTTTTATTTCAAAAACAAGTTAAAACAAATCATAATAATGGATGTCGTTACACTGGCGATCACCTAGATACAAATAGTATATGTTATTAACCTGACTTTACCACGATTACATAGGTATTATCTGAAATTCTGAACCAAACAATGTTCGGAGGTATTTGTTAAAAAAACAATTAAACATTATCGGATCGTCATCAACTTCTGATTAGTGATTCATCGATCCTGATGGTGACTGACGACTGTTTCGCGTTATCCAATACCACTGCATCGAGCTGGACTATGGATCGTTCATCGTTCACTGTCTAGTATTTGATATACGTTACGATTTTGTAAAAGCCCAAAGCGGTCCAGATTCTTATATAGGGACTCGACTTTATTTGGGTGATTCAAGAGCTGATGTATTTAGCCTTGTCGACCAAAAAATACAGCAATGTTGTGGCTATCAATCAGCCTGACACGTTCGATGACCCAAATTTTGCACGTTTCATGTATAATTGTAGGTATGTCAAAGGCCTTTCCCTATTCGGCTTCCGTTTGACAGCGCTGTCGGGTAGACGAAGTCTTTTGGTAATTTCTGCTATCGGTCACTTTTAGATTTTCCGTAGTTGCGCCGGAAGCGTTAGAAAAGCTATTATATATTTTTTGTTTCTCAAACAATGTTATCGCCTCAAAACTGGGTAAAAATTAGAAAGTTGATCCAGATGCACTAGCTTTATTCAGTAATTATATACATAACATCGTTAGTTATTTTAAAACGGTTATATTAGTTATAGTGCACTTACACAGTATTATATACGAATTTCATGCATAGAATTGTATCTGTTAAAATAATTTATACTATTTTTGTATAGTCTTTGGAAATAATTCGCGAGCTCGGAAAAGAACAGGCAGCGAAATTAACTACGTACGTGCCAAATGTATCTGTTTGCTACCCAGTGAAGGATTTATGCATGGGTCCAGAGGGTCTGAATCCCCCCCCCCCCCCAGATACTGATATATTCATATATAATTATATAATGCATACACAGGGTCTGACTCAGTAGATATACCGTATAACATTATATATTTGAAATATAAGTAGGTTGATTATCAATAGAATCTACTGAAATAATAATAATCATATAATACCTATAATATTTTACCATCGTATTTTTATAGTTTTGATAAAACCGTCCGTCGTAACGTTCATTCCCGATATACTGTTATATTGCTATAGTGAGTTTATCTGTGTATATTTTTTCCACTATAGGGCACAATATTATAGGTGTGTTACGCTGGCACCCCAAAGTCAAAATTTCGATTTGAAAATTGTTTGATATTATGTTATTTATTATGTAACAATTTGGAAGCACAAAAAAAATGTTTGTACCTAATCAAGCCGATGCCCCTGCAAACGGCGATCCAAGTTCTGGGTGCTAGGGTAACGCTATGTAAAAAAAAAATGTTGAAACTTTTTTAGAGTTATTTACATATATACTATATAAAATGTACCAACTAAAAGACCACTTTCGTTTAATGATTTTACTAATATAAGTACAAAAAAATCTATGCATGGTTTAGCAACCATCTTCCGTCTTCGTCCCTTACTCATAATAATTATTATGATATAAGTTTATTCTGCAACAAAATGTTTTCACAAAATGAAATTTATGACATTATTTCATTATTAATATTATGTTTTTATAAAAATAAAAATAATACATTTGAAATACATATTATTTTTAGGACCCCCCCCCCCCAGAAAAGATTTGAAAATCACCCACTGTTGCTACCACCAATAAATTGTGCTGAATGCTGATGCATGACGAATTTTACGAATACAAATCGATGATGTTATTTTCAAACTCTTCAACCTGATATCGGTCTTGATATTTATTTCATGGGAACAATTATTTTAATTTTATTTCACACCGTCCAAGTTGTCAAAGTGTTTTCTGCAGAACATCGTTGATGGACGAAAAACCGGAAGTACAATTGACGAAGCGGGCGCCACATTAGAATAATGAACAATAACCATTTATCACCATTGACGATATCTAATTAACTCTAAATTATAGTTATTGTTATTACCTACATATGTGTTATTTAATTAATAATTTATTAGTTTAGAATTGTTTGATGTTACTTAAAAATGACAATAACAATATTATATTGTTTTTAATTCGTGCATTGTTTCAGTGATATAATATTTCAAGGCACGGTTAGCAGCAGCGTTGAATGGTTTTGAAAATAGTATTTTCGTTTCGTTTCATAATAATTATTTTATTTTTTTGCATACTTTATACATTACACATAATTTTGATTCTAAACAATAAAGGTACCTATTATATAATTTGGGTCTAATAAGAATCCTCTCGAATCCATCTGATTTACTAGATCAAGGACCACTTAAGTATATTTTTCAGCAATCGATCAATAAACGTCGTGCAGCACGTAGTGTCGATGACTATCTATTTTCTGACCGATTACGCTTCGCGCCGCCTAGTCCCGGTAATTGTAAAGCAAATAAATCAAAACAAGACGTATCGTCGTACATAATATCATAAAAAGAAAAGTTGTGTAATTGAAAACGATTTGATATTCGATTCACACAAACGCATATTATTTCGACGTCTTTATATTGTTAAAAATTTTTACATTTTCGCTTACACCTATAATGTTTTTTAAGATCCTGCAGTGACAACATTTAATTGTTTAGCCAATATCTTATCTATAGGTAAAACCTACTTTTTCGTTAACTCTTAAAACAATTATTATTCTAACATATATTTCTATCGCTAAATGTTTGAATGTATGATACTATATGGTAGATATTCGTGATATGAATATATATAAAAATGAAATGTTGAGACTCGTAGTTAGACTTATTGTGTGATCATAGACGAAACCAGTTCTAAGTAGTCCATGAAAGAGAACAATCGGTTTGTCTAAAATGTACACGCTTGAAATGAAAAATAATCATTACTGCAAGACGGTAGGCTACTCCTTGATTCTGCTGTATGGAAAAACAATGAATCATAAATATGTTTTTGCTGGTCCTTACCCCTTTTAGTATAGGTACATAATATTCACGATTTAATTTAGAAATTAAAATTTTTCTATTATTCCCGGTGTTCAAAATTTGAAGTAATATAATTAAAAATTGTTAACAATTTTGTTCATAAAGATGAGTTTGAATGTCACTATTGTAGTGCAAACAAAATTCGAGTATGTACAATTTAATCATATCATGATTAAGTAAAAACATAATATGATTAAAAAAAATTTATCAACGAGGTTTGTATTGTAAATTATTTATATATTACGCATTGATTGCTCGGGATAAGTGGATAACTTAGGCAATGTAACGCAAAATTGGACAGAAAAAAAAGTTGTACCTACCCCAAATACATGTCTATGTTGAATCTATGTGTATGTAAGTACCTAAATGACATTTTGGACGCGCCGTAGCTCCGCATTCTAAAAATATTTTAAACACCTTTGTCCACATGTCATAAAACTGATATAATACAATTGATAACATATATATAGGTATGATAACCAATATATTAAATTTATTTTCCTAGTGTGTAACGTTTACGGGACGAATTCTGTTCTCTGAGTAGTAGTTGCTTAAAATATTATTGCTAAATCTATTGCTGCTTAAATTATCACTTAATATTATCTATTTAATTAAGTTTTATTTAAATTTGTCAAGTGAGATAAGTTTTGTATACAGTCATCGGGGAAATGTGGTATTCAAAAAAAACTTGTATGCGGAGTTAAGGTGATGTATTATAAAATGATGACGATCCGTGCGGAGTTATGGTGCACCGGACATTTTTAGACTTAAGGTTAGTTGGTGATAATAAGGAACTCTAATTTCACTCCCCAACGACTTTTATTTCGTTATACCGTCAAACATATGGTATTTATCACCACAATATTATACAATAGGTAATATTAAATTTTCGACCACATTGCAATATTGTCACCTTGACATAACATAAAATCCGCGAGACTATACTGCGTAAATATGTTTACCTATGATATTGTTGTATGCATCATCATCATATTATTTTAGTGTCCAGCCAAGGTTTCTTCATATTGATCTCGTAGTAACTGACAACTAATTATTGTTGTTCGTTCAGTTCTTTGCAGGTACCAACTGGTGAATATATTATATACGTATAGGTACACAAAATATTTCCATTGCATAAATTTAACTTAAGTCAAAATTGTCGAGACAAATAAATGCAAGCAATGTAATAATAATACTTTATATTTTATGAAAAAAATACTTTCAACAAATCTGTAAAAAAATAGAAAACGGTGGGGCTAAATCCAAGCACCCCTCTCGGTCCTCCCGCTATAGTTGCGTCAATAATGTTTATTCATCATCGGAGGCCAAACAGTGGGCGTTCTACATATACTGTATAGTATGTATACACAATAATAATAATAATAATAATATTTTACTAGAATGATAGATACTGCCAAGTTGATTTCCAACCGATGAAAACCTCCACTCTACAGTGTCGGATAAAATATTGCGTGTATTATCCTCAGGACACAATGAAAAAAAAAAAATAACAAATAAATCATATCCACTTAGGTATATGTCCTGAACTTCCGGTATATATATTATTATACATGCATATATAGTTGTCGTGTTCCATATAATATTATCTTGGCGTAAATTTAATCAGTTCATCTCAACGAATTAATTACACGAGACGTTTGATTTTAAAGTGAAGCAATATATTATAAAAGCATAATGATGTTATATAATATTAAAATATAATCCAGCCGACAGATTTATATTTAATGAGTTTTTTGAGAAACTCATCCCATGCCTATAAAGTATAGACCATCATAAATATTATAAAATATAACCATTAAACGTATACAATTTAAGGTAAACTCGCCCATCCTCGGTGCAATGTTCAGTTAAGCGAACAATTCGCTTTAAACGCGTTGTCCTTGCCGGAAATAATAAATTAAAGATCTCTTCTGGGCATTTATGTATATAAATATAATATAATGCGTATGTAATGACTAATAATATTATCATACATTTATCACCGTAAATTTGAAGAAAAATTATCGTCGGGTTACTTCACGTTATTCCGTATAATTGTGGCAATGTAATAGGTTATATTATATTGTATTGTATATTGTGTTGTTTCGTATACATTATATATAAGTACATACTACATGCGCAGTGACTGCAGAGACGAAGGGATGCGTTTCCGGAGCTTCTGCATGGCCTGTCCATATGGATCAAGTTCGAGACAAGTCTAGTGTCCTCCTATGGCCTACATAATATATTGTCACCGATAAACGTTTCCAAAATCGTGTGCATGCGTATTTGTCGACAACACTATTGATATCATATATTTTATTATATACCATATTATACACGGGTGGGTGTCTTAAAAATAAAAGAAACACTTTGTATACATATACTATAGCTATACCAGATATATACCGTGGTACTAGGATGATGATAACTATAATGATAATAATTACAGTTGCTTACTCGCTCAGACCTCTGCAGCATCTCGGCGAAGATCAAGAGGAGCGCACGGATCCCGATTTCGCCTCCTGTTTAATCACTCCCGTCACGTCTGTCCATTAAAACAACATCACACGTTTATACAATTTATTAAGTCTCAGCGAAACGTTTGTCCTTCGCCCCGGCATAAATGACTTGTGTTTTATACAAATGAATGCGCGATTTACGACAGACGAGTTTATCCTCCACATAGACAAAAAAAAATTATTGTTTTGCACAACTACAACATTGATTAAAACTTTTTTTTCAATTTCTTCTGTTTCATATACATTAATTAATATATAGGTACAAATAATAACGCAAACCTATACAAATTAAATGTTGTGGCAGAGGTTTTAATCATATAGGCACTTCACAATCATATAATACCTATAAGTTTTTAAACATTTTTTTTTTTTTAATACAAAAACCTCCGTCATAGTGTCAAGTACTCAAGATATTGATTTCTTGATGTAGTTTTATCTTAAAAAATACAATTTTAATGTTACCGTAAGTGTATTGAAGTACATAAGTAAACAAATCCATGTTAATTGATGTGCATGTTAATGAAAATATTTACTTTTATTCGTAAAAAATGTTTTTGTTCTAATGAAACAAAAAATGCAACTAAAACATTTTCACAGGCAATCACTTTAACTGACGTTACCATGAAATATGATTAAGAATATAATAATTTGTCCAAATTTTCATCGACGCTTTTTTATATCTAATCTCTGTACGACTATACTCATCATGTATAGGTAATATATAGTATTTACTTACCTAATGAATAATAACTAACTTTTTTACCTATTTAAATGCATAGGTTCTTGCAAGATCATGTTGTTTGTCACACCTGGTCTTGTAAAATAAATGTTCAATCGGGAATTTATTTTTCCTATTCATATATATATCTTTTCAATGTACAATACGAAAATAAACATCACACGCTGAACCCATTATTATTATTATCTATTGTATCATCATCGACTGACCTGAAATGGAGACCATATTCAAAATAATCTATATAAACCAATTGACCATTGTTAGATGTCAAAAGAATAATCTATTACATTTAAAATATTTAAATGTACAACACAATTATAATATAAACCCTGATATTAGCGAATAATAATGAAGTTGTTGCTAAACAGTAAATTAAAAATATAGTTACAAATGCTTATAACAAAGAAATGTCAACAAATAAGGCCTCAAAAGTGGACATCTTATTACACGAAATTAAACCATATAAAACATAACACCGACAATTGGACATTTCCCTTCGAAATTCACAGAAAATTCGAAGTAATAATAACCAGACTCAGAATTGGACGCACGAAAATCTCCCGCAGTTTCCTAATTGTCCCGGGAAGAACCCCAATGTGCACAACCTGCGGTGTTCAAGTCACCATCAGCCACATTCACACCGAATGCCGAACATACCACAATACCCGAACAAGCTACAACTTTCCCGAATCACTATCAGAAATATTAAGCAATTACCCTCAATCCATTACCAACATCATTCAATTCATTACATGCAGCCCCCAATCTTCTAACCTAAATTTAGTGTAACTTAGATATAGATACAATTTATGTAATTTATGTAAATTATCATTTTCTCACTGTAAGTCCAGTGGCCTATGATGTTGCCGAGGGTATTATCAATAAAAAAAAATATATAGTTATAATATATTATATAAAATAATACTCCAAAACAATTAAATAAAGTCAATCATGAATTCGTGAATATTTTTTTTTGCTATTTCGTATTTATCGAAGTAATTTATAAACTTAATTTAAAGTATTAAACATTTAAAAAAATTTCCCTTAAAAACTGATAAAACATTCGAACACTGTTCAACCCACACACGCCATAAAAAATATTTATTTATAAACGGTACAAAGTGGAATATTAAAAAAGTAATTTAAGTTGCATAATTAACAATTTTGTTTTACCGTAAAAAATGGTTTTATTCAAAGTCTCACATTCACCTTATACCAATAGAGTTCATTATTAAGTTCATATAACTTAAAATATATCAAACACCTATATACCTATAAAATTCTAATACATTTTTAAATACAATTAATGAATAAATAACTACACACGAGTGACATGAATAAATAATTATATAGAAATAAGACTTAAATATATTTTTCTTTGCATACAGAATAACATAATACATAATTTATAAATGAGTATTTAAATTCGTTTATACAGTTTTACTTTACACAGCGTTATATTTAACCAACGTATGCAATATGAAAGATTTTAATGTAAATTGTTAAAATAGTTAGCATAAATTTAACGGTATCGAAAACTATGTTCTCACTAATACAATATGTCATGCGTACTTGCAACAAAAGTTTAATAATAATGTTTTAATTAAAAATTAAACTTTAGTTACTTTGGAGGATGCACACTGTACAGTGTACACTAATATAAATTTGGTAGGTATTCAATATATAATATTATATTTTATACACTATACAATGTTTATGTGTAATGTGTACTAAAATCCAGAAGTTGCTCTTAAATGATTCGAGGAAATTAAAATACTTTCTGTACAATATAAGTTTTCAGAAACTCATATGTGACCACATCATTTTCCAAAAATCACTCAACCCTTTTCATAACTATTTAAAAGTCTTTGTTAATATACACATTTTTAGTCCCTCACCCGCACCCGAATCAAAAATAACTATTATAAATACAGTTGTTCTTCACAAAAGTATTTACATTAGGTACTAACATTACTCATATCATTAACAATGCTAATTATTTATTAAAAAGTATAATTTTTATTTAAACTTGAAATATATTATTGTAAGTCATTATTCAAATGTATTATTGTATAAATAAATAATATAAGTAAAATGTTTTAAATAAATGCGTATACATTATAATGGCACTTTGAAAAAAAAATGTTTAGAAATTGATAAAAATTCCACTGGTATTCTCCATAAAGTATGTCAATATAAACCCACATTAGCATTTTTAGATGAACACTACATTTATACATTTTTTTAATAATATTATCATTATAATAATAATAATTTTTAGGCAAAAACATAGAAGCATAATGTACCTACACAATTAACATGAATTAAATTGCAGCACCCCTTAAAAGCCAAGTTAGAGTGCGTCATAAAATTTACATTAATTTTTACATTAATTATTAAGATTGTATATAACTTATATAATATATTATATTCTGTATAGTGTTTCAATTAAGTACCTACAGAATCTAACAACAAAAACTGGCAATAATTATTAAAAATGGACATATGTGGTACATCGCATGTGTTATAAGTACACTGTACACTGTACTTATATAATATTATCCACGTATGGTATGTATAGTAGACGTTTTAGGTAATTTGGTTGAAAATCAAGATTTATTTTATTATATCATTTTATATGTGATTTTGAAAATAAAATTTTGAATTATAAGTTTTCTATCCTACGCTATAAGACGTATACTACGTTTTAAAGATATTTTTCTTAAGTGATATTATGCTGAAACTTGTATATCGTATACTTTTATACCTACAAAAAATGACTACAAGAGTTTCAAAGTTTGTTTACGCATCTGTTGTGTTTACTATATAAACCACTCCAAGGAGCACAGTGACGTAATATCACTTTCCAAATCATAAAAAAATATATTGCGATACCAACCTCGATGTCCGGCAGTAAAGTGAACTCTCGACAGCCCTATCATAATATATACGCAAGTGTTGAAGTGTACATATTGAATAATTTTATTATATATATTTTTTTTCAAATATTGTTTTCGTTTGTTACTCTAAAATATTATATAACGCATCGTCTTAGTACCTGTAGGTGCCTAATGAGTAATGAATATATAATATCATGATTATGCGCGTACTTACGTTTAATCGATCTCATATCACGCATAATATTATTCGATACCAAACTGCATCATAAGACAATGTCCGAATACCAAAAATATTTTTCTTTAGGGCTTGGCCGAGTGTACAAATAATATTATCTATATATATGTTTAATATAATATATAAAAGATTATATGCGCACGTTCATGTATTTCAACGACAGAGAAGACGACCGTATATTATAATAATATGACGTGTGTGTGTGTGTGTGTGTATGTATTATGATATAGTAGGTACCCATACATAATATATATAGTGTCGTGAGGACGGAATGTGACGGCCGTTCTCGGCGGGAAACGGCCTAGGGGCAAAATTATAATATATAATATTATTATGTATATATATATATATATTATAATTTCACGTCAGACACAGTTTCGGGAGTGATATTATAAAAAAAATAGTGGTGAATAACATATTACATGACGTTGCCAGGTTTGTATACGTCAACGACAGCGACAGACCATATTGGCGCCATGCATGTTGCATATTATATACTGCACAATACGCAATATAAGTCTATTAATACCCTATACATTGTAAGGTATCTAGATCCACAGACCAAACACTTAGGCCTGGTCGATAACGAAAGACAGACAGTATAATGCTATATAATATACATGATTGCATTTCAGATGGCAATAATTTTAATTTATAGACTTTTATTGTTATGCCGCGGATACGACATGATATTCATATCTACTATATTTTACTGTACAACGACATTATTGGGTTGGTAAAAACCATCTGCTGCAGTATTTAACTATAATAGTACCTATAATACATATTATAATTCAAAAGTTTGCTGTTTAAAGTAAATTGCTTTATTATAAAAATAAACATCTACATCATATTATACTTTATATAATATCATTAAATATTACTACTAATTTGACCATAAACTTAGTGCATTTTTTTTCTGTTTGATAATTGATTCCAAACAAATTGAAAAATCACATTTTAAATATTTTTCTCGATTGTTCACAATTTAATATTTTTTCAATTTCCAAATAGATTTGAGTGAAAATGTAAGATAGGCATACCGCATATACCTATATAATATAAAAGCATACCTCTATAATATTGATGACAAACGGAATTGTCAGAATATCTTATGAGTTATGATATAATATTCTAGTTACCTAATTCAATAAATTCTCTTATATAAAAGCAAACATAATAAGTCAAAATATATATTTTATTAAGCTTTGGGATGGTTGATAATAATATGAACGTATAATATTCTAAATATGACGTACCTAGGTACTCATCAATTCTATCGGACTATGGATTTATTGAGAAATATTGTTGTAGACGGGAGAGGACGAGTATCGTTTTACCAAATACCTATCTTCGATGATCTAGTGGAGGGGTCGCAAAAACATTTCTGTAAATTAAGTTATTCTAGGTCCACACAGAAAGAAAGCAGCATTAAAGTAAAATGTCTTTGGTGGGTTAATTTATTTCCCCTCTGCGGTCCTCGATCCGCCTATTGTCAACCCCTGATCTAGTGTATACAAGATACTGTAGTTAGGTAAGGGCCATTTTTTGGCCAAAATTAGTAATTTATACAAAATTATATAGGTACATATATATCTTTTCATATTATGTACAAATGTTGTATGTATACAGTTAATAATTAATCGAATAATGCAGTCGTTGTTGTTTGAACTAAGTATTGTATGTATTGGAAAGTTGTACGTTCAAATGCATACATAATATATTTACTGAACATTTTCTAAAATGTCACTTGCTTACCACACTTATGCACTATATTGTTCATATATTATTATGTAGCTTTGAGATAACTGAATTCTCCTAGTAAAACTTGACTTAAATCGGTCATCTGAACATCAGCGCCAGCCAGCACTACGGCAGCAGCAGCGCCACCTCCTCGGGCGCACGCGTCGACGACGGACCGGTCGCGCGGCGACGGCGGGGCGCACCTTGTACGAGTTTGCCCGCGCCCAGTGACGTCACACGCGCGTTCGTATCGTTATAATATTATTACTATTATTATTACTATTACTATTATTATTATTATTATTATTATCGTTCGCCGTCGCCGCGCGAGACGGGTCGGGACATCCGGTGTCCGCACAGGTGTCAGCCCGCCGGACCTTACCAGGCGCTTCTGGTCCGATCCGGGGCGTCGGACACCGGTCATCGGGCGGTCAAAGACGGCATACGGCCGGAAGTTTTCGAACCGGACCGATGGGCCAACCGGGGGCCGACTTACGAGCAGTCAAGGGTGCACACTCGCGGGCGGATGACGCGGTGTAGCAGGCGGAGGGAAAAGAAATTACGTCGCGGCGGGGTCGTCGTCGTCGTCGTCGGTCGTATGCTGCACATTGTAATATCGTAACATCATATTAGTATAATATGATACGAAAATATTATGTTGGTGTTCAAAAATATTTGGTAGTTCGATATAATATATAATATGGTTGCAGTAATGCGTGCACTTAATACGATCTACCGATCGAGTATTTTGTCGATCGACCAAATTTCCGATCGTGGATAAGTACTCGATATGCCTAACCATGTTACAGGAGCGCATGATGAATGCGAATACGTTTTGGGACGCAGCTGTTTTTTATGAGTAAACGTAAGAAAAATAACGAATATACTATTCAATAGGTCAAAGGGTGAATTACGGTGACTACGGTGAGAAGTGATCAACATAAAACTAAGTGTCATCTGCGGGGATAATAATATAAGAAGAATTAACAATCATCTTGAAGACATTTTTGTTGATTTAAGTATTGGTAATAATACGCTGACAATCTAAATAGCCTTTACGCGTATTTCCAACAATTTTATTTCTGAAGTATTTCAAATAACAACAGTGAAATTTTTTTCCAGATGGATCGCAACAACATTATATTTGTTGTACCAGATAGTATAGGTGCACAAGTATACGCGCGTGCAATCGGGGCCGGACGTATTATTATATTCATTAAACATTTTTCGTGATTTTTTTTATGAATGGCGGCCGTGCTTTTACGATCTACGGGCGCGAGCGCACGTGACTACATAATATAACACTACCTATATATTATACACTATAATAGCTAGGTAGGTATATTATACGCGCGAGGTCGGACGATTTTTTTTTCCTCGCCCGATCGCAACACTCAATATCATAGGTAGTATAATATTATATTATAAGCGCTGCACGTTCTGACCGCACAGACGATTCGCGTTTTTCCGGTTATCTGGCGGAAACGACCGTTTTAATATTATGTACATACGAGAGTAGCTGGAAGGAAGCCGAACGACGTAACATCCGAAATGTACCTGTATAATAATATAACATTTTAGCAAAAGTTGCGGTTAATACTCCCGTTGATAAGTTTTGAAGCATATTATATTATTATATACTATATACAAGTATGCATTTATACTTAACAGTTACTTCTATATAGTCTACATATATACAAATCGAAAAAAAACTATCTTGATTAAATAATGTATACAATATAATATATATAATTATATTATATTCGTTTGTATTAAGTTTATTATGCATTTATGAATAACTAAGTCAAACAAATTTTGCACATTTATTTTGCCTATTATTATTCATTATTAAAATCGTTTATTGTTGTATAAATTTGTTTCCAACACACTTATATACGTTATAAAGTATAATTTTGTAAATACCTACTGATAATTATTTAGACATGCGCTGCAGTAGATACACGCATCAATGTCCATCCTTAAAAATACATTAGTTTTAATATTAGGCCATATTATTATAATCAACAGGTGGTAATGGTGCACCGAAAGACTATACTTGGATATAATGTAGTATAAAAATATGTGTTCAGACGATCGGACGAATTCGGATTTCGTTCGGGCCGGTCGTAAAATCAGTTTTATTCCTATCGTCTTTATAAATCACGTATTATAATATTATTATTAACGTATAAACGCATGTTGCGCCCGCGTCCGTACAAGCAATGTTCATTTTATATTATTATATTTTATAATATGTTAAAGTGCCATAACCAAACATATTAAGTACGCGCGGAGACACACACGATCGCGTTTAATATACTCAGGGTATTATAACATTACTATCGTTTTATACGTGTTTATCGAATCCTATATACGACGACCACCAACGACGGGTCCGGGACGCGTCGTTAGTTGAAATCTTCCCGATTTATATACACCATGCACAGGTACTCGCATCCCGAAACGATCGTAATGAGTGATTATAAAATCCTTCACGTGCGCCTCGTAATCTGTATAATATTACGTATTAATAATATTATATGTTGAATATAATATATGCCTATTGGCCATTGTCTTTTGGTACGGACTATATTCCGCGATATTACTGCTCTATAAATTATTAACCTTTGTCGGGGCGTATTCAGGATTTGGTTTACGCATACTACAACGGGACATCGCTATCTCAATGAAGTCTTAGGGCACCCAAAAAAAATTCGACGTATTGAAACTTCAAAGTACCGAGATAATTTAAAATATGTGAATGAACTATCAGGGCTGAAAAAAATATTTGATTTATACAGAAACTACTACATACAGAGGTTCCACTATATAATTTATACTGATACCTAAACAATTTAAATTAATGTTAAAGCAGTGGTTGGAAGTCACTACTTTTGATGATATGGTGCAGTATTATCACTAAACCACTATAAAAAAAATTACTTACAAATTTACAATCTTTTACTAATTTTGATAGTTTAAAAAATAAAAAATGTGTGATAATAACTAAAAGCAATGCTTAAAGTAGGTCTCAACATACCTTAATTTAACTATTTAAGTACATAATACTTTTTCTTTTCTTAAGCCAAACTGCCAAAGTCTCGTTTATGAACCTCATTTGAGTCATCTCATCATTATAGTTTAAACATCAACTATAAATATAGCCCTAAATTTATTAGAAAAGTTGTAAAGTACTTTTAGCATCTAATATTCCATTTTCTATAAGTTGAATTCTCTCATTTACAAAATTGTTTGTATTTCTGTATAACATAAATTATTTTATAGGCAGGTACTACTGTACTAGGTGGGGTAATATTGAAATCTTTATATCATGATGTCATATTTAAAAAATATTTTTTACTTACTGAAATATATAAAAGTAATCAACACTCACGCCTATTATCTGATTATACATATTATATAAATGAAATTAATAAAACAAAACTAGTAGGTAATCAAATATTGAGTTTTTTTAAATAATCATTAGATTTTTTTTTTAAGATTTTCACTGCTTTTTTTGCTTTACATTAAGTACTTTTAGTCTTTAGATATTTGTAATTTTTTTATTGGGCTACAGCACCCGAACTCTACTTATAATAATTGACAATAATTTTAGCGGCTGTCTTCCGTTTTTTAGATAGTGATTAACCTTTATTTGTGTCTAGGTTATTGGCTAGGTATAAAAATATAGTTTCCTACTTTGGAAATTATTAATTAAACTTAAGTATTTAAAATTTGAAGTGTTCAGACTTTTTCAATTCTCCTCACAAACCATAGTGACGGCGTTTTGGCATTATCTTTTGTTATAGTAAGTATTAAGTTGCAGTAAAAAAAATGTATAAGAATGAGCTTAAGGGGTGACTGGGAGAGGGGAAAGGGGAAAGCTTCCCTCTCATTCACGGATTTGATAGCCAATTAATATTATGTATACTCTGAAGAAAACTTCTGGTTACGCCTATGTCTGTAGGATTAGATCAGTCTTCACGATTCCTGTCCCAATCTGTAAGCCCGACTACGGCTCAAGTCTCTCAATTAGTCACATGTCCTAATTTTCGCTCAAAAGTTGTGCGTCCCCTAAAGACCGCCACAACGGAATAGCGATAGTTCGCTATGTATTTATCCAATACTATGTTTTAACGGTACTTATATGGGTTTTTAAAATTGATAGTCATTTAACGTAATGTTTACAGGTGTCGGTGTGTGGGGGCACGCATTATAATTACCGTCTACACATAGCTGTTTGAACACTTTGAACATTTAATGACGGTCTGTATGCGCAAGACGCGAACGTATTTTAAATAAATACCCGGGACTTGACTTTCACGAATTTGTTGGACATTTTTCCTGTACGTGTGTAATGTTCTTTGAGACGCCAAGTCTCGATAATTCTGTGCATTGGCCTTCGGCCAATATACCGGCACCGGAAGTTGTTAATTACCATTCATTATAATATTTTGATAGTAAAGATTGCAAAATATAATATAATAATTTTAAAATCTAAACAGCATGACACCTAATGGTCAGTGTTTATAATAATACTATATATATCTACATGGATAGGCACAGGACTGTCGTAAATACGTCTTCTTTAGCGTAACAGAGAGATACATCGGTTTCGAAACCATAATTTATGATTATAATCAACAAACTGTGAAATACATAATATATATTATTGTTTCTATACTATTACAACACAACAAGCAAAATTAGATTTAATTTAACTTTCATTTTCATAATTAAATTATGAACTTTGTATTGTTTAAAAAGATTTCAACGCTTTCGAATCTTATGTTATCGTTTATTAATAACATAGTATTTAATAATAATAGACTTGAGTATAATATTTTATTATCGTTTCCGATTATTATGCTACCGTAAACGTATTATAATTTATAGGTAGTACGAGTTTCTTATTTATTGTGCACGATTTAGAGATGAATATCGAATCTTATCTTTTATGTATGTATAATATTATAATTATTACTAAGGGTACTGCACAATATTTCTACATTACATTTTAAGAATTCATGATCAGATAACACTATTTAAACACCCTAAAGTCACGATTTAATGGCGAATGGTCGTTGTAAGAATAATTATTCGTAAAAAAAAAGCTAATTTTTCCGAAATTAATTTTACATCAAGATTTTTATCGACCAAATGCGTCTTTTGAGATCATTTTAATAAAGAGATGGGAGAGCGAAATTATTGATCGATTACGTAGCGTTGTCGCACCTCGCACCATCGACGGTATAATATTATAATAATTATACTATCCATTTATCCACTGACTGCAGTGACCTATGTATAATTTTCTCGACGGCGTGGCACCGACATACATTAATATTATATATTATTATGCATCCGCTGGATTCGAGATTTCGAATTTCGTTATATTATGCGTTGCGCTCATATTATTATTATAATGAAAAAATTACGTTTGCGTAAATAATAATGATGATGATAATAATAATAATAATAAAGAGAGAGAAAACAGTAAATAGGATATGTGGGCTTAATCAGTAGTTACTGAATGAAAAATTATGGAGATTACAACAAACACATTTATATTATAGTATAATATGTTGTGGAGGTCTGGTTCATGGAAAGCGGCTACAATAGTGTTATGTTGTAATAGCTTCGATATAAATATGTAATATGCGTACATGTGTGTGTGTGTGTGTGTGTGTGTGTGTGTGTGTGTGTGTATGTGTACTCGATAGTTTATACAAAACAAACCATAATGAGCTATCGTCCCGTGTATCTCTCCTTAGTCAGTATGGCCCACACGCATTACACGCGGGGATGAATTGGTCGTTTAAGGCTTAACAATCTTCTGTTGCTCAAGACGTATTAACCTAACCTTTGCAATCGACACGTTATGTCGTCTGCGGCGTAGAGAAAATAATAAGGTCACGTAATCATGTGCGATATTATACGTTTTTTATGTCAATATATAATATATATAATAACTAGATACCCGACTCCATATACCACAACGTTATTAAATTATGATGCCCGACGCCATTTGTGACTATGGCAATGTTTACAAATTCTTATCATTTTTTAATCGTTTTGATATCATACATTGTGATACAAATATTTCATAACAATATACTCATAATATAATTATTTTTTCATAAACTTAATATTATTATAAGTATTCTTATACAGTTATACATAATTATACCATAATTGATGGATGAACCAGTTAAGTTCAACTAATTTACATTGTACGATTTACTGTAAGCCTAAAAATATAAGTTTAAATCAAAGAATCAGTGAATATGAAATAATGGACTTGACTGTAAGCTGCCTATTTCAAAATGTGGTTCAACTGATTTTGACCAGCGACTTCACTCTTTATGATCATAGAGATATGTCATCAATCGTAGTTTATTTTGAACAGCTAGGAAGATCGAAAAAGAAGTACTGGATAGAGGCGAGGGAGAAGAAGCATAGTCTACATTAAATGTAATGACAGTGAAAAATGTACATAATTACATATAGTTAAATATGGGTATATTTTAATAATTACTGATTAGCAAACAAAATCAATTTTGTCAGTTTTTGACGTTTACTAACTGCAAAAGTGTTTGAAGTGGTTTTTCCCAATGATTTAAGCCTAACACTCAGGTACTTTTTTGTTAATAAACTAATAATTATCATCTTATGAGGTCTTTCTAAAATACTTATATTAGTGCAATCTAATGCTTTGAATATAGTTTGATCCAGAGAAAATTTATTATTACAGTAATGAATAATTTTTTCATCTAACTTAGAAATAATAAGGGATTTCAAATTGTTTGTTAAAATTAATAGCATTTTTCTACCTCCATTATTATTTTAAAACTACTCAATGACCCTGAAATTAAACCTCCATTGTTTTTTAAA
>JANEHU010000806.1:0-20461 GCA_027563435.1 Nasonovia ribisnigri
GACTGAACGTTTCTTGAAAATCTATTCCATGAACTTGCGCACATCCCTTTATTACTAACCTTGCTTTGTACCGATCAACCTCTCCGTTTGCTTTGTATTTAGTCTTGTATATCCAACCATTTTTGATAGGTTTTTTATTTTGAGGTCCACAAGTGTCCATGTTTCATTTTTTTCAAGAGATTCCATTTCATTTTTCATGGTTTCTATCCATTTTTCTGAATTTTGTGACTCCATAGCTTCCTTGAAATTCACTGGATCAGATTCAACTACAAAAAAAGGCTGAATTATCATACGTAATGGTTTCTTAATATTATTCCTGTCTCGCAAGTTGTACACGTTGACATTTGATCTATTTCCTTGTTCATGATTTTCATTTTCGTTGTTATCTTCACTTATTGGTTCAAATTCATTTTCCATGAGCTCATCACCTTCTGATTTATTGCTGCGTTCTAATGAACCGTCTTTGTGTAAACTAAGAACATCAATGTTATTACTATCATTTAAATTATTAGAACATTCTAAAAGTTGGTCATTTACAACACTTTCATCTTTGAAAATGACGTCTCTACTAAGTGACACCTCGTTATTTTCTTTATACCAAATACGATACCCTTTTGAAGTTTCTGAATATCCAACAAAGTATCCTTTTCTGCTTTTTGCATCCCACTTCTTTCGTCGTTGTTTTGGAACTAAACTATATGCATTTATTCCAAATTCTATAAACCTTTCTATTTTTGGAATTTTATCAAACCACAACTCGTATGGTGTTTTACATGCTTTCCCTGAATTACCAGTATAATTTAATGAGGACACTACTGTATTGACTGCTTCTGCCCACAGTGATTTTGGAAAATTCTTGGCATAGATCATTGTTCTGGCTGCCTCACAAATAGTCCTCATTGAACGTTCAGCTGTTCCATTTTGTTGAGGAGTATAAGGTATACTTGTTTCATGCTTTATACCAAGATGATTTAGAATTGCTTGAACTTCGGAATTGTTATACTCTAAACCACAGTCACTCCTAATAGTTTTAATAACATTTGTAGTTTGAGTTTTAACCATACTCAGAAAACAATTAAGTTTTTCTTTAACCTCAGATTTATGCTTCATAAAATAGACATAAGTATATTTTGAATAATCATCTTTAAATATAATGAAATATCTTTTACCTCCTAATGAATTCTCTTCCATGGGTCCACACACGTCGCTGTGTATTATTTGCCCTGGTTCAGTAGTTATTGTTTCACTCTGAGTGAACGTTCCCTTATGCTGTTTGCCATAGATGCATGGTTCACAGAATAATTGTCCTTGTATATCTGTAAATTGTATTTCATTGTGTTTTAAATACTCACGAACATGTTTGACATTCTGATGACACAGTATTTTGTGCCAGTGTTCTAATGACAATTTCTTAACTGCAACGTTAGCACAGTGTCCAATTTCCTGTGAAATATCTGTTTTGATTAGCATTGAAAACAATTTATTCTCACGAACACCGACTGCAATTACACGATCATTAATTTTAAATGTACACATTTTACTGTCTGTCACCATTGTAATTCCTTTATCAAGGCATGCCCCACAAGAAAATAAATTTACCTTTAGGTCAGGTACATATAAAACATTTTCTAAGTAGCCCTTTATCCACTTATTGTCAACATAAGTATGAATATTTATGTTACCTTTTCCAACTGCCATAATATGCTTACCATCTCCAATATGCACAGGTGAATGCACATCAAAATTTTTATAATCGACGAACCACTCCTTTCGATTTGTCATGTGATCGCTCGCACCTAAGTCTACGTACCATTTGTCTGAGTCATCGATTTCTTCAATTTTTCTTTGTACACCAATAAACGCCAAACCGGAAGTTGATTTCGTTTCTTCTTGTTCCTTTTTGAATATCCTGCAGTCCCTTTTCCAGTGTCCTGGTTTTTTACAGTGATTGCATTTTCCTGGCTTTGTATTTTTATTTTTGTTCACGTATTTTTGATTTTTAATATACTTGCCTTTGTTTGCAGTCAAAGCAACACTTTCAGAACCTTCTTCTTGGACTTCCTGTACACATTATCATTTATAGTTGGTTTATTTGTAGTGAGCTAACCAGCTGGGGAGAGGCCCTGCAAGATTGAGGTTAAGAATTTGGTACAACGCACATGCACAAATGCACAATAACCAACCATAAGAACCAACTATAAATGATAATGTGTACAATGTGTACAATGGGATGCGAAGCTTGGTCAGTTGCTATATAAGGTAAATATTGAAACCCCGAAAAAAGCAACTAAACGAACCATATTATCACAAATCGCAAAATTGTACGACCCACTTGGACTATTAGGACCAGTAGTCCTAAAAGCAAAAAGCATTATGCAGAGTTTGTGGGCCTTAAAACTTTCTTGGGATGAACCGATACCAGAAGAACTTGAATCACAGTGGAATAGTTATACCAAGCAATTGAGTCAGCTAGAAACCATATCAACTCATCGGTAGGTAGGTTATTTGGTTTTATTTTAACGGGATGCCTCAACATTAATAATTCTGATCCGAGAGTTTGTCAATTATTAAAATTATAATAGAAAAAAAATATGTTTTCATCACAGTTACGAAACCGTACCAATAAGTTAATAAAGCTAGCAGAAAAACAAGTTGACATTAACAACAAGTAAGTATCTACCTATAAAATAATACCTAATCTATAATTTTGAAGTAGATATAGGTAATAGTTATTCATTTTAAGTGAGATATTTACCTAGGTACTTAAAATATTTTATTGATATAAATTATATATAATATAATATATTATTAATACATTTAATTTAAACATAATGTTTAATATTATTGCAAAGGCTTAAAATTGCTTTAAAAAATTAATGCAGCTAATTGCTTAGTACCTACTTATGTTTATTTGATGGCATTATTGCCATTTAAAATTTTAAAAGTAGGTATAACTACTAATTATTTGTAAATTAGGTATATTTATACAATATTATTACCTATACCTTTGATTATTTATTACCTCATTTATTTATTACTTAAATTTAATTTATAGATTGAATGATACCATAGATAATCTTGACACAAACTCAAAACATGATACTGTTCGAAATTGGTATATTTTTTTTTTACCTATATTAAAGCCTACTTTAAAGATAACCATACCTATGTTTAATTATTATTTTTAAAATGTTTTAGGCTTACAAATGAAAATAATATTTTTGATATTACTTCACTAGACTCAAGTCTAAATAAAAATGTGGCTCATCCTGATCAAAGGTAATTTACTAATTTGATTTAAAAACTGATTGGTCATATTATGCTTTAAGTTAAGTTAGGTGCTGATTGTATTTATATACTTGACTATTTTTTTTAGTTTATTTTATGAGAATGGGATTTTTGAAGTTAAAGATGACATAACTATTGATAATGACATCATGACAATGTTTCCATTGCAGAAAAACTGTGACGATAACAGTTACACTATAGGAAATAATAGAAAATTAGAATCCTTAGGCAGCACAACCGATCAAATGTAAGTATCCTACAATGTTTAACTATACTTAGCTACTAGCACTAGGTACTAAATAATATGTAAAAATGTATTGTAACATTATTATAGTGTTATATAATTAACTGATCTGCTGCCTCACTTTATACATATTGTTTGAAATTGGTAAATTATAATTTTATTGTCTATCTATTTAAAATATGTTAATTAATATTTAAAAAAAATCATTATTATTAAAATATTGCAGGGTTACTAATGAAAAAAATACTTTTGATATTACTTCACTAGATTCAAGTGTAAATAAAAATGTGGCTCATCCTGATCAAAGGTAACTTACTTATTTGATTTAACAACTAATTGGTCATAATATGCTTTAAGTTAAGTTAGGTGCTGATTGTATTTATATACTTGACTATTTTTTTTAGTTTTTTTGATGAGAATTGGATTTTTGAAGTTAAAGATGACATTATTATTGATAATGACATCATGACAATGTTTCCATTGCAGAGCAACTGTGATGATATCAGTAACGCTATAGGAAATAATAGGAAATTAGAATCCTTAGGCAGTACAACCAATCAGATGTAAGTTAACAATATTTACTTAGTAAGTGTACAAATATATTGTAAGGTTTTTATAATACAATTAATTTTAATTTTATTCAGATTTTCCAATGAAATGCATGGTAATATATTTAACCAGAATATATCTTTAAACACATTAGCTGAAGTTACGCTCAATGAATATTATAATAATCTTCCTGTTAAAGATGCGTGTAAAAGGTATGTTGTACACTTTTATGAACTATTATATTTTAAAAATTATTATTTTAGTAAACAATCTTGTTTGATTAGGTTATTTGGAAGTCACGCCACTGATGACACTTTAACTAACCAAGGAATTTCTTGTAAAAGGTAAGTTTGTCAATGTCTGCTATAAAATTATCTTTTTAGTTAATAATTAGTATAATATACTGCTATATTACATATATTAGATACTTATTAGTAAATATATAATAGGTATCATGCACAACTGATGGTACATATTCAATCCTACTAGTACCTAATTTCTAAATACTAAATAGTATAGTTCTAGGTAGGTTTATGATAAAAACATAATTTAGATATTGTATTGTATTTCTATTAAAAGTCTTAACTAAATTAATTTATAATAATATATTTTATTTGTACTATATAAAATAAACTCACAATCATGGTATGAAGTTTGGTTTTTTGGCAGAAAATAAAAAATCTGAGCAAATAATTTGTAATAAGTGCCTATATAATTATATGATATGGGGGAATAAATTTGTACTGAGTACATATTTTATAGATAAAATTCAAAAGATAACTTAAAAATGCAATCAATTTCAATGACAAATAATTTATGTACATCCATAATTTCAATATTTTTTATTTTTCATATTTTTACAGACTTGTTGAGTACTTGAGCACTTCATCTAGTGAAGAATCTAATACAGAAAAGTCACCAGTGAAATATGTAAAAAAAGCATCAAAAAAAAGAAAAACATATGAAAATGATTGGAAAAAAAACGTTTGTAAAACTTTAACAAAAAAAGGACTTGAACACATAAATGGAAAAGGAGTATTGATACTTGCAAAAACACCTAAGTTGTTAAACCTTTGCAATAATTGTTCTTTTAAATGCCTGGAAAATTTCTCTAAAGAAAGCATATGTTTGCTAAACTCGACATACTATAACTTAGATTCTAAGGATAAATTATCTTTTTTGTTAAATTTTACGGAGCGTTGTGAAGTGGAATCTAAAAGTACAAAAAGATTTTACAGTTTCAGATACTATTTTAGTGTTCAAAATGTTAGTAAGATAAGGGTATGTCAACTATTCTTTTTATCAACTTTAAGTATCAGCAAAAAAAAAGTATATAATTGTCATAAATTTAAAAATCCAATTTCTCTAACACCACCTGATGAAAAGCGTGGTACAAAAACTTTAAATAGAATCCCTATAAGTGTTAGAGAAAAAGCATCTCAACATATCTCTTCATTTCCAACTATAGCTTCACACTATTGCCGTTCTGACACTAAAAGATTGTACCTAGATTCAGATTTAAATGTTTCAAAAATGTACAAAATGTATGTGAACTTGTGTTTATTAGAATCTACCCAAGCAGTAGGTATACATGTGTATAGGGACATTTTCAATAATGATTTCAATTTAAGTTTTTTTACCCCTAAAAAAGACCTATGTGATTTGTGTGAAGAATACAAAGTATTGCAAAAAGTAGGGTCTGAAATATGTGAATCTAAAACTGAAACCTACGATTCAACATATTATCAGATAGTTGTGTTCCTCAAAACAGAAACTCAATTTTATCTACGGCTATTATTGGTTGGATGTTAAGAAATCCTACAATACATACTCCAAAGATGAAATACTCTATTCCTGGCCATTCGTGTATACAAGTTGTAGACAACATACATTCACAAATTGAAAATTCTATTAAAACATTGATGTATGGTCTCCATTATCTTTAATACAATTATTGTTGAATGTCAATAAAAAAAATCCTTTTAATATTCTACAATTTAATAACCAAAATGATTTTAAAAATTTTCATACAATTTCAAAAAATGTATTGTTCTCTAAAGTTCCATTTTTAAAGGTTGTTGAACTATTGTTTGAAAAAAGTAACCCATTTATTGTACAATTTAAAACTTTATCTCATGGATTTTCTGATTACGAATCTGTTAACATATTTCCCATGGATAATTCAAATAAAATTACTTTGGAAAATATTAAAAATCCACCAATTGTAAGAGCATTAAAAAATAATAAGTTAGGATTAGCTAAAATTAGCGATGTACAATCATTATATAAGTTTATGCCTGTTAGCGATAAAGAATTTTATGAGGCTGTTTTTGCAAAGTATTAGTTTCACTTAATATGGTAAATCATATACTATAAAGCTTTTCATTTTGTATCTCCTGTTTTATAAAAAAGATGTTAAAATCATGTAATTGTGTACACCAACATATTATTTTGTATAAGTATTAAGTTTTTTAAAATAAAAGCAATACCTAAATTTAATACATTTTGTTGATTATTATACTATTGTCTATTAATATAAGGTGTTCTAAATATCATTTTAAACTAATTATTGTTATAAGTAACTAGTTTCTTTTTACTTGGCAGATAATAAAGGTATTAATTATAGTATTTTAGGTAGGTAATAACTGATGTAACCACTATTATCAACAGAATTAATAAAAACTAAAAATGAATCACTTGTATTTAATTAAAGTTGCTGTTTACCGTTTTATGGCATGATGTAATTAAGAATTTCTTAATGTAGCCATATAGGTATAAAATCATTCAATTTTATACTTCATAGTTCATAAACTACGTTTAGCACCAGCCAACAAACACCAAAAACTATTCCCAAAATCTTTATTCCTTATTTTTCTTTAAGTCACCACAACATCATAATATTATATGATACCTATTAGTATGTTTTTCAGAATTTATGAGTTCAGCAGTTCAATTTAAAACTACCTATTACTAACCTTTATAATATTGGTAAACAATTTACATTTGTCAAAGAAAAAAATTAATATTTTTTTAGATGGGTTTATTTTGTGATTCTATGTATAATGACAATGTTGTATCTAACTGGTATTTTTTTATTTAAAAAAAAATATTATTTATGATTATTAATTTTTTTTAAATATTTGTATGAAATATCAATCGTCACTTCATACCAGTATAAAAAATATACTATATTGTTTTTCGAACCATTTTGAATTAAATTAAAAAGTGTTTGCCACAACATAAAAATATTATGTTGGTATCTAAAACTTGAATGCAGTTGTTGATAACCCAAATAAAATATACTAGGTATAGTATGTTCCTTACATATTTTTCAGCCTTTAGTACTTTAAAAAAATATATATACTACATACTCATATTATTTTGTTATATTCAAACAGTCAATTTTATACTTTTTAAACAGTTTTTTTGTATGGTGGATATCTGGATTACCTACAGAAAATCCATGTGTAAATATTTTAGGGTTCTTAACACCAGTCATACTCCAAAGTGGAAGGATAAAAGTTTTGAGTAGTAAGTTTACGCTAGGAAAATCCGAATCCCCTCCTCAAAAACGTTCTTTATATAGGTACCGGTACAAATAATAATTTGACTTAATGTCTAAATGATGCTAAAACCATTAGCAGGCATAGCCAATTAATATTGCATCATAATTATAAATTAACATATTTAAAGTCAATGTTTTCTGTAAAAGATTAATTAAATTTGATAGTTTGTATTGAAGATAAACAAAAGATATCAAAAGTCCATTTAATTGAGTTATTTTGTAACCGTTTAAAAAAAAATCTAAGGGTTGGCAGGGATCACTACCTCAAATCCACTACTGGTATTCTAAATACAAAAAAAAATTCTTTACTTGGCTTACAAGTTTACAATTTGTAAATTATAAATGGCGGTACCCAGAACAAATTTTGGAAAAGGGTATGGAAACGGGGTTATGAAAATCAGTATCTTATAAGTTATAACCTTAATGTTTAATTAATTGAATAAATAATTATTTATAACTTTATAAGCTTAAATAATCACATAATCTGAGCCAATTTTTTTTTTTAGGGGAGGGGTTACTTTTAACCCCTTCTACAGGTACGGCCATGTATATAGGTTAGGTTAGGTATCTATTCTACTCAAGTGAAAAGCCAATGCCATGTCATTATTTATTATTTTGAGGTTGGTAACATCATAGTGAAAACATACATTTAATTCAAAACCAAAAAGTTCTAACTAAGTGAAAAAAAAAATATTAACAACCAAAAGGTTCTATCTGAAGAACTTTTTGGTTTTTGACGGAAATTTTTTACATTTTTGTTTTTCTTACGTTACATTTTGATTTTAAGAAAAATAAATTGCTAGACGTGTTAACTCAGAACAACTTTGTGCATTTTTAGATGTGCTAATCATTAAACATCATTCATTACGAAAAAAGATAATGCAGTTTTAAGTTGAAAATAGTTTAAAACGGCTCTCCTGAACAATTTGATATTTTGAGATAGCATCTTTTGGTTCTGAGCCCACGATTATTTGAATAAAGTTAATACATTAATTTTTGTAAATAATGGTCAATTCTTTAGTCATCATTCAGCATCTTTTGATGCCTTAAGTATGAATTTAAGAATAGCCTTTGACGCATATTGGTATTCCGCTATCGTAATATATTTCGATTTAGAGAGTTTGTTTTTGAAACTTAGACAAAATGCCGCAATTCTTATTAACTTCTCAAAGGAGGAATACTTGTGTAGCCATGACTGTTCTACTGGATTTAGTTGCGTAACTAATACGGCATGTGCTTGATTCATATCTAGTTTTGTCGGTCATCGACCTGGTTCACGTGAAAGCCATTCTGGTCCATGCCACAATAGATTTGATTCAATCAATTGACTAGGAAAAGCACCACATGAAATTAAATCTGCTGGATTTTGTTTTGTATTAATATGATACCAGTTAGCTTACTGATGTGTTAACTGTTGAATTTCTGTGATGCGATTTGCTATATATGTTTCCTGTTGAGTAGGCGGTATTGCGATCCAACTAAGTGCGATGGTTGAGTCACTCCAAAAATGACAATTTTCTGCTAAGATCACCAAATTTGTTCGGATCCGATTAGCAAGGCGTGTGAGCACTAACATACCACATAGCTCTAATCTTGGAATAGATATGGTTTTCAATGGAGAAACCCCAGCCTTCGAACATAATAATTGGACTTCGATTTTCCCACCATGCGTTCGGTGTCGGATGTTTAGACATGCACCATAACCATTTTTGGATGCGTCACAAAATGCATGTATCTCAACAATGGAACAATTGAACTGAGTTTTTACGTTTAGTATGTACCGATGAGTTGATATGGTTTCTAGCTGACTCAATTGCTTGGTATAACTATTCCACTGTGATTCAAGTTCTTCTGGTATCGGTTCATCCCAAGAAAGTTTTAAGGCCCACAAACTCTGCATAATGCTTTTTGCTTTTAGGACTACTGGTCCTAATAGTCCAAGTGGGTCGTACAATTTTGCGATTTGTGATAATATGGTTCGTTTAGTTGCTTTTTTCGGGGTTTCAATATTTACCTTATATAGCAACTGACCAAGCTTCGCATCCCATTGTACACATTGTACACATTATCATTTATAGTTGGTTCTTATGGTTGGTTATTGTGCATTTGTGCATGTGCGTTGTACCAAATTCTTAACCTCAATCTTGCAGGGCCTCTCCCCAGCTGGTTAGCTCACTACAAATAAACCAACTATAAATGATAATGTGTACAGGAAGTCCAAGAAGAAGGTTCTGAAAGTGTTGCTTTGACTGCAAACAAAGGCAAGTATATTAAAAATCAAAAATACGTGAACAAAAATAAAAATACAAAGCCAGGAAAATGCAATCACTGTAAAAAACCAGGACACTGGAAAAGGGACTGCAGGATATTCAAAAAGGAACAAGAAGAAACGAAATCAACTTCCGGTTTGGCGTTTATTGGTGTACAAAGAAAAATTGAAGAAATCGATGACTCAGACAAATGGTACGTAGACTTAGGTGCGAGCGATCACATGACAAATCGAAAGGAGTGGTTCGTCGATTATAAAAATTTTGATGTGCATTCACCTGTGCATATTGGAGATGGTAAGCATATTATGGCAGTTGGAAAAGGTAACATAAATATTCATACTTATGTTGACAATAAGTGGATAAAGGGCTACTTAGAAAATGTTTTATATGTACCTGACCTAAAGGTAAATTTATTTTCTTGTGGGGCATGCCTTGATAAAGGAATTACAATGGTGACAGACAGTAAAATGTGTACATTTAAAATTAATGATCGTGTAATTGCAGTCGGTGTTCGTGAGAATAAATTGTTTTCAATGCTAATCAAAACAGATATTTCACAGGAAATTGGACACTGTGCTAACGTTGCAGTTAAGAAATTGTCATTAGAACACTGGCACAAAATACTGTGTCATCAGAATGTCAAACATGTTCGTGAGTATTTAAAACACAATGAAATACAATTTACAGATATACAAGGACAATTATTCTGTGAACCATGCATCTATGGCAAACAGCATAAGGGAACGTTCACTCAGAGTGAAACAATAACTACTGAACCAGGGCAAATAATACACAGCGACGTGTGTGGACCCATGGAAGAGAATTCATTAGGAGGTAAAAGATATTTCATTATATTTAAAGATGATTATTCAAAATATACTTATGTCTATTTTATGAAGCATAAATCTGAGGTTAAAGAAAAACTTAATTGTTTTCTGAGTATGGTTAAAACTCAAACTACAAATGTTATTAAAACTATTAGGAGTGACTGTGGTTTAGAGTATAACAATTCCGAAGTTCAAGCAATTCTAAATCATCTTGGTATAAAGCATGAAACAAGTATACCTTATACTCCTCAACAAAATGGAACAGCTGAACGTTCAATGAGGACTATTTGTGAGGCAGCCAGAACAATGATCTATGCCAAGAATTTTCCAAAATCACTGTGGGCAGAAGCAGTCAATACAGTAGTGTCCTCATTAAATTATACTGGTAATTCAGGGAAAGCATGTAAAACACCATACGAGTTGTGGTTTGATAAAATTCCAAAAATAGAAAGGTTTATAGAATTTGGAATAAATGCATATAGTTTAGTTCCAAAACAACGACGAAAGAAGTGGGATGCAAAAAGCAGAAAAGGATACTTTGTTGGATATTCAGAAACTTCAAAAGGGTATCGTATTTGGTATAAAGAAAATAACGAGGTGTCACTTAGTAGAGACGTCATTTTCAAAGATGAAAGTGTTGTAAATGACCAACTTTTAGAATGTTCTAATAATTTAAATGATAGTAATAACATTGATGTTCTTAGCTTACACAAAGACGGTTCATTAGAACGCAGCAATAAATCAGAAGGTGATGAGCTCATGGAAAATGAATTTGAACCAATAAGTGAAGATAACAACGAAAATGAAAATCATGAACAAGGAAATAGATCAAATGTCAACGTGTACAACTTGCGAGACAGGAATAATATTAAGAAACCATTACGTTATGATAATTCAGCCTTTTTTGTAGTTGAATCTGATCCAGTGAATTTCAAGGAAGCTATGGAGTCACAAAATTCAGAAAAATGGATAGAAGCCATGAAAAATGAAATGGAATCTCTTGAAAAAAATGAAACATGGACACTTGTGGACCTCAAAATAAAAAACCTATCAAAAATGGTTGGATATACAAGACTAAATACAAAGCAAACGGAGAGGTTGATCGGTACAAAGCAAGGTTAGTAATAAAGGGATGTGCGCAAGTTCATGGAATAGATTTTCAAGAAACGTTCAGTCCAGTAGTGAAATACGATTCAATTCGAGTAATACTTGCGATAGCAGCAGCCAGAAAATTAATGCTCAGACAATTTGATATAAAAACAGCGTTCTTATATGGAGATCTTGAAGAAGACATCTATATGAAACAGCCAAAAGGTTACGAAGATGGAACACAATTAGTATGCAAACTTCAACGGAGCCTATATGGGTTGAAACAGGCACCCAGGTGCTGGAACAAAAAGTTCAAAAATATGCTGAGGAACTTTGACCTAAAGGAAACAAAAGCAGACCCTTGTGTATTCGTAAGCAATAAAAATAATCAATTACTAATTGTCGCTATTTTTGTAGATGATGGACTAATCGCAGCAAAAAACAACGAGCTGGTGGACACAATGGTGAACTACCTAAAGGACAACTTCGAGACGAAGGAAGGTGAACTTGATCATTTCTTGGGTATTGAAATTGATCAGAGACCTGATGGTTCAATTTGCATACACCAATCTTCATATTGCAAGCGCATTTTGGAGAGGTTCAATATGGAAGAAGCCAACGTTCTGCATATTCCAGCAGATCCAAAACACTCATTAGATCCAAATTTGTCAGGATCATTGGAAGCAGGGGAAGTTCCATACAGAGAATCAGTTGGAAGTTTGTTGTATCTAAGCCAAATAACAAGGCCTGATATAACTTTTGCAGTAAATCTTGTCAGTCGTTATTTAGAAAAGCCTCTGACAATTCATTGGAATGCGGTGAAACGTATATTTAAATATTTAAAGGGAACGTTTAATTATGGTTTAATTTATGATTCTAGCGTAACACCAAAATTGCGTGGATATAGTGACGCAGACTATGCCGGTGACACAATAACGAGACGATCAACATCAGGATTCGTTTTCATGATGGGAGATGGAATCGTAGCATGGTGTTCACAAAGGCAAAAATCGGTAGCACTTTCGACTACTGAGGCAGAATACATAGCGCTGAGCCAATCGATACAGGAACTTACTTGGTTGACGCTACTTATCAGTGATCTTCTGGAGACACAGGGAGATACACCGGTTCTGTATGCAGACAACCAAAGCGCCATCAAACTAGTGAAAAATCCAGAATACCATAAGCGAACAAAACACATCGATGTTCGCTATCACTACATTCGTGAGAAGTTCAGTGAAGGGATGTTTTCTCTGGAGTATGTGCCAAGCAAGGAGCAGTTAGCTGACATATTGACCAAGCCTACTCCAAGACCAAGATTCCAAGAACTCGGGGAGATGTTGGGAATTAGATATATTAAATTCTAAGTTAGGGTATATTGTTTAAGGGGAAGTGTTGAATGTAAACAACACACCCTGTATTATGTAGATTATAAGCAAAATTATTCACACTGTAATACAGTAGACGCTGAATAGGCATTTTATATTTCTGTAGTATATTCGTTCTACGTAGTAGCCTGTAGGACGATTAGTCGTTGTTTTATATTACGCCTCGGAGCACTATAGTTATTCGTATCAATTATACATATTATTATATTATTACATATATCCGATCTTATTTTATTTACCTTAACTTCTGTATATCTGTGAACCTCAACAGTTATAATGGTAATTCGTTATTTTTAACATCATTAAATGCATACTAAAATATTACAATTTATTTAGATATGAAAGAAAATGAAAATTTTAGTTGGTCTAAATACTTAGCAGAGACAAATAGTGAACCTATACCTGAAGATTATATTATAAAATATTGTTTAATGTAATTTAGCTAAACGTATTGGTGTTTAAGTTTAAATTAGTAGTAGTATATCAGTCTTTGATTTTAGCTTGATTTGTATGTTCTGTATTTATTCTGGTTTTTTTCTTGCTTTCAGCATTCTGATGTACATTTCTTTTAATTTGTGAACTACCTATATAACATTTATTCAATTACATTGGGAATCACTCAATCAGAAAACATTTAAAAGTATTATTTAATACTACCTTGTCAATGTTGTGGTAATTACAACATTATGAATTTGTAATCGATCAGGTATTTCTGTCGACCTAGATACGGCTGTTTTCCATGCATTGATTTCATATGGACAATCTATTATTTCAACATGATTCATTTTCAAACTATTTGATAGCATCTAATGCAATACCATAAGAAACCAATGATGCCTGTATTGCGAACAAATGAAGACATAAAGCTAATGAACACCCAGAAAACAAAGTAAAATTTAAAGGATTTTGTTAAATACTTGCTATTTGTTTTGAAAAAAATTTTACATTATTTATATAAAATTTTATTTGTAGTGGCAAATATCAATCAAATGTTTTACAAACCTCTCGTGATTCAAAAAACATACTTCTGAATAAACTATGAAACATAAACTTTTGCAAATATTTGTTAATAATAATTGTACATGGTTTACAAAATAATTGTTCAGGAGTACATACTATACTTGTATATTTATATGAAATTGTTTGATAAATACATATATTATTTCAGGAATAACCGAATGCCAATAAATATATATTAATATATATTTTATAAATGTCATAACTAAGTTAAATATTGTTTTGGTGTAGGCTTTATAGAAAGTATTTTTATTACTTATTTTAGGTTATTTGATTTTATGCTTCAATATGATTACATATTTATTATGATTAATTTCATTAATATATCATTAAAATGATTAAGTTATTTTGTAAAAAAAAATAAATTTTAAAACCCATTAAAGTTATGATACATTTAAATATCATGAATAATGAAATGTAATGTATATTTTTTGTGTAGGTATTTATATTAATATTATACTATATATAGTTATTAATTAAATATGAATACCTATACTTAGGGTACTACATGGAAGATAAGGATTATAGGTATAATTATCGAGTAAACTACACAGGCTACAATAATAATATATAATAAATTATTAAAAGTACCACAATAAATTATAAAGGTTATATTATATTATGCATTAAAATACTATATTTATTCTAATATTCTTAATATAGTAATATATATACAAATCTTATTCTTTACCTCCTCAAACAAATGAAGAATTAGGCCAACAATATGATTCAAAATCATCAATGTTCAGTACTACAAAAGTAATCTTATTTGCGGTGTTGTTTATTATTCTTATTTATTCTTTAGCTAAATTTTGAAATTATTCTAAACGTTATAAGTTTATTTATGCAATTCACAGTACTGAAAAACATGGTTTCACTGGCCAGATAAATTAACTCTTAATATTTTTTTTAGATGTATAACAGCCATTTGCCAAGATACAATTTTGAATTTGTTAACGAATATGTATGTTAGGGGACGCAAATGTTATTATCCCATATTATTATAAATGCATGAACAATTTTGAAAACTACCTAGATTACACTATTTTTATATATGATATATAATTTAAATACATTACATGCAATTCATAAGAACCAAAATTAAATTATTAAGAGTACTGAATACAGGCATTTGTTTTTTCCGTCTTACGAATGCGTAACATAGCAAATTTTAGGATCAGCAGATCACGTTTAGCTTCACTACTTTAAAAACTGGGGTAAATTTAAAGCTAAGATTATTATCTTGGGCACCTCATAGGCTATTTATTATATTTTAAATTTAAAACGGGTTATGAGAATTTTAAGATGCACAAACAATTTGCTTTTTTAAAATACTCATAACTTGCTGATATTGAATAGGCTCATATAGCCTATATGAGATTGGAAAAAGTATGCAACAAAAGCAAGTAATAAAAAGATTTTTTAGGATATACTTTTACCGAATCCTTCCTAAGCCTGTTGATACTATGTATAATATAATATAATACATAATATGCTCATACATATGACAAAAAACATTCATAATATGTATAATATGATATTTACAATTATTGCTATTAAAAATACATGATTACGTTTACAAGCTCTAAAACATATATAAATGAACATTAGGATAACAGAGCGAATTAATAAAACAAAGTTTGGATAATGGAGATTGTACATTATTTATAAATGCGTGTTTGATGAAAATTAATTAATTTTTATATATATTCCAAATATACGTAAATATAATGTAATATTGTCTCATATTCATGATCATGTAAATGTCATTAAAAATATGGAACATTAAATTCCATACTAGATAGAATAGTAAAAGTATACGTGGGTTTCTGAATTAACATATATTTTGCAAGTACAATCATAAATATTATATTATAAAATATTGTTTAATGTAATTTAGCTAAACGTATTGGTGTTTAAGTTTAAATTAGTAGTAGTATATCAGTCTTTGATTTTAGCTTGATTTGTATGTTCTGTATTTATTCTGGTTTTTTTCTTGCTTTCAGCATTCTGATGTACATTTCTTTTAATTTGTGAACTACCTATATAACATTTATTCAATTACATTGGGAATCACTCAATCAGAAAACATTTAAAAGTATTATTTAATACTACCTTGTCAATGTTGTGGTAATTACAACATTATGAATTTGTAATCGATCAGGTATTTCTGTCGACCTAGATACGGCTGTTTTCCATGCATTGATTTCATATGGACAATCTATTATTTCAACATGATTCATTTTCAAACTATTTGATGAATTGCCATAACCTTTACAACCACGAATATTGCAACTCCAACGTGTGTTAGATGCTAAAATTTACAAAAAACAAAAATAAAATAAAATAACAATCATGTAGTGTTAATGCTAAAAACTACATAGAACTATAAATAAATACAGGATGAATAGGCAAACTACACATTTCAAATGATCAATGTTTTCGCTTATTGTTTACTCTAGTTATTTGCCTCTAATTAATTAAACACGATACAAGAGTTTAGACTAAATTCATTAACTTAACTATATTTAATTATATAATCAGTAAATGTATACCTGGAGGCATTTCAATTGGATGGTTAGTTTTTGAGGACCATCCAACAGGATGAATATCAGGACTATCGTCTTCAACCCAGTATGCATAATCATTATCAAAACCATCATAAACAATTTTCAATTCATCACCTCTAACATCTACTACCTTAGCAATTCTTAATAGTCTTGGAACAACAAGATCAACAACCTCAATTATCATTCCAATACAAAAATCTAGTAAAGGTCTACGAACAAATGCATCTTCAGGTATAGGTTCACTATTTGTCTCTGCTAAGTATTTAGTCCAATCAAACTTTTTAATTCCTTTCATATCAAAATAAAATGTAATATTTTAGTATGTATTTAATGATGTTAAAAATAACGAGTTACCATTAAAACCATATGGTGGACACAAAGATCGACCATTTTTTTCACACCACCTTACTGGATGTATATAGGTTGAATTAATATCCGCCCAGTAATCGAAATCATCTGTCCATCCATCGAAATGAATACGAATACGATTACCCAAGATATCAGCCACAGTGGCAACATAAATTAACTGTTTTTGATGTGTACGGGTTAATTTATCTAATGCTTCTAGTTTACCTCCAATATGAAATTTTTGTGGATTGCTACAACTCTATGTATAAAAAATAAAAAAATATTTTATAAATCACATTTTAAGCTAACAAAATAAGGGCAATCACATTAGACCTTTATGTTATCTCTACCATTTTTGAAATGATACATATAATCATAAATATTATATAGCAATATAATAGAACATCTTGGATAAATCGCATGACTTAAGAAAGTATACAAAACTAGCGGCTAAAGCTGTTTCTATTTTAACAATACTTCCAACAGTATATTTGTATGAAAAATATGTCCAATTAACCACGAAAATAAGTTGATTTCAAACTGATGACAGAATAAATTTTAAAAAAAATATAAAATTTTATGTATGAAAAAAGTCTAAGTCAGTTGATATGTTTTTTTAAGTAACCAATATTAAATTAAGGTTGAAATTGTAGTTAAATTACATTTTAAAATTTAAAGTACATATTTAATTTTGTGGGTTAAAAAACAACTGTAAAAAATAAGTAATTTACTATCACTTACATTAAGGTTTTTGGTAGAGACAAAATTGCATTTTGGAGCAGGCAAAGCTTGACATTCTCCTAGATAAACAATCCAATCAAATACATTTCCATAATTGTACGGTGGTTGTAGAATGCGCAAATTCTTTTCACACCATCCTGGATGAAACAAATCCGGGCAATCCGCATTTACCCAAAAATCATGTTTATCTTCATAACCATCAAAATGTAACTTAATGCGGTATCCTAAAAAAAATATAAACATACTAAACAATTAAAATGTCAATTAAGTAGCGAGCCATTACAATAATAGGGTTACAAGGATAGGTGCAAATATGGAATGCCTTGAGGGAGGGGAGTTATAATCCTAATTTATCAGTATCTTTTATGTTTATAACGGCAACCAGTTAAGCCTATATTAGTTATTTTATGTTGTATACAATATTAGTTTGTTTATGGATATTAAATTAGTTATCTAAATAACCCAATTGATACCACTAATACACTAAAAAATTAATGTTTTTTTTTTTTAATTTTAGGATTTAATCAGTATTTGTAAAGATTACTGAAGATCATAATTTATGAATATTAAAAAGTTATGATTATTTAATGTAGCAGTAACTTAATCAATCAACTTGGCTACTTGTGAAAGTTAGTTTTCCGCAATGCAAAATGTGTAAAATTGAATTAGTTCAATAATGTTGTTTAAGGTAACTTAACATTGAAAAAGCTATAAATATTGTTAAATAAGTCCAACAGGAAACAACTTTTAACATGTTATTACTTTTATACATAAATAACATTTAACTATAGTAATATTTCAATCAAGGTAAATCTATTACCAGTCACATTATTTTTTTTTTTAAATAATAGAGTTTAATCCCCCTTCAATATAATATCATATTTGCACTTATCGTACCAAATTTATTTTAACTAACAATTACCACAAACTTCTGATACAGTCATTACACAGAATAATGCTTCATATTTGGGATCAATGCCTTCTAGTTTTTGTCCAACTACAAATAAGTTATTTTCAGTTGGAAAAGGTCTATCAAACAAGTGTATAGGGGCAGATCTATATTGGAAAGCTGTCATGTACTTTAATACATTATTATCTTCTATAAGAGGCTAAAACAAAATATAAGCATAGTAACTTAGTCAACAATTAAATTGTTATGTATAAAAGTATACTTTTAGATCAAAATAATGATTATCATCATCATTCATTATTTCTGAAGAACTGATTGGCACCAATGAATTTAGAAGAGCTTCATTTTCTTTTTTAGATGCATCATTACATAAAATTATTGACTTTTTCTTCCTATCGTCATTTTCTTCAACCGTGTGCTCTATACTAGAAGTTTTTAACAACCGTTTCCTCTTATTTATTCTACTTTCCAATTTTGTGAAAATCTGATTACAATCAACTGTAGTTTTTTTGGTTGGATTGAAAGTTTCTTCGATAAAATGTTCTTCATCAGGTACTGTTTGTTTTTTATCTAAATTTTTACATGCCAAACTACAGTATAAATCATCAATCAATAATTCAGGTTCATCCACCAATGTATTACAATATTCATATTTGCAAGAAATAAACTTATTAGATGTTTCATCTGTAAATATACATTTAAAAAAATATTATGGGATTATAAAGATTAAGCGTACAATATAATTTTACCTTCATCGGAAGAAACCAAATCAATAATTTCATGAGACAATGAGACTTCATTCTTATTTGAATGTTCAATAACTGTTCTTCTAATATTTATATTCTAAAAAAAAGGGGGTCAAGTAGATGTCACTCCACTGTACAGTAGGTTACAAGTAGATCACTGTATAATGGATGGTATTAAATTTGAATTTAATGATATAATCATTGTATAAGAAAAACGATTCTGAGCGGAGACGGTATGTCAGTCTAGGATATTTTAAATTATATTGATATTGTTATTATACGGTAGCTGCTAAGTTGGATTAATATTATTCATATTATTTAATTATTAACCTAAAATTATCAGTGATGCTATAAAAATATTATAATATATACTTTTACTCGTTAAAATTGATTTTAATATGTAATTCCGTCAAATTTGAACTTAAAATGTCTATAAAAAATAACTGTGTTTAAATATTTTTTAGATTTTTTGAATACAGTATGTACTATTTATTAGAATCTTTATTTTAAATTTTCAATCCTTAGTTATAAAAACTGCCATTTTATAATTATTTAATTACAATGATTGATAATTTTCGAGATTTTGATAAATTTTGTCAAAATTCGAACTTTAAATGATTATAAAAAAAATGTGTGCCTATGTATTTTTAATATTTTTCAATTGCTATTGTAATAATATATCAGGAGCCTTGTATTAAATTTTCATTATTTTTGGCCCAACAAATAAAATTTTAATGATATTAATAGAAAAAAAAACTAAAAAATTTGAAAACTGAAATCGTCCGTAAAAAGCTGAAAAACAGTCAAAATATATTCAAAATTAGATGGTGTATAGAAATAGCTTATATAAACATTCAGTGAAATTTTCATACATCTACAGTTATTTGTTTTTGAATTGCAACAAAATAA
>JANEHU010000808.1:0-28813 GCA_027563435.1 Nasonovia ribisnigri
GAAATTTTGACAAATTACGTAAAAATGACGAAAATTTGCAAATTATTTGGAGTTAGAAATTCATAAAATTTTTCTTTTTAAATCTAAGGTTTTAAATTTTAACACAAGATTTAACGTAAGTTTTTCTACTTTTATCAAAAATAAAATATCTAAAAGCAATTAAAAATAAATTTTTATGAGTGTTTTTAAGTTCATAATTTTACAACATAGGATATTCACTCGATTTCTCATGTAGCGTTTTTCTTATTTGGTTGTAATTCAAAACGAATAATTGTAGATGCATGAAAATGTCACTAAATGTTTATATTCTCATTTTCTATACACCATTCAATTTTGAAAATATTTTGATTTGTTTTGGAGCTGTTTACAGACATTTTTAGTTTTCAATTTTTTTAGTTTTTTTTTTTATAATTGTCAATAAAATTTTATTTGGTGGGCCAAAAAGTCTGAAAATTGAATACAAGCTTTCTTATATATTGTTACAACATCAGTTGGAAAATTTTAAAAATACATAGGCACGATTTTTTTTATAAGCATTTAAAGTTCGAATTTTGACAAAATTTGTCAAAATCTCGAAAATTATAAATCATTGTAATTAAAAAATTATAAAATGTTCAGTTTTTATAACTAAGTGTTGAAAATTTAAAACAAAAATTCTCATAAATAAATCATACTGTAACCAAAAAATCTAAAAAATATATCAACACATTTATTTTTTACAGACATTTTAATTTCAAATTTAGACAAAATTTCATATTTAAACCAAGAATAATGATTTTAGTTATTTTGATATAATTTAAAAATATTATTTGTTGGTATATGAAACTTTTAGAATATATTGTTATATTTTATATACACGCAATGGCATTTTAAAATATAATTTTTTTGAGAAAAATGATAAATACTAATGCCTATAATACTAAAATTAATTACTTTATTCACAATAATATCATCAAATACATTTAGACTTAGGTAGACTAGATATTATAGACTGACTGACCGTCTTCGCTCAGAATCGTTTTTCTTATTCAATGATATTATATCATTGGATTAAATTCTAACACAATCCATTACAGTGACTCACTTGTAACCTACTGTACAGCAGAGCGACATACACTTACCCGCCCTTTTTTTTATTGAAATAATATGGAAAAAAACAATTTGATAAAAAATGCAATAGTTTATATTTTTTCACTTTAGAAAATGTAGGTATATAATATAATATGTAGGTAATTGTCTCTATGTAGAATAATTAAAAATATGTTTCAAAAATTGCTTATGATTTTTTTTTAATTTTTTTTTTATTTTTGTGTCTGTCATCACGTTTTAGGACAGTAAAAATGCTTCGATTTTCTTCAATAGTACCTTTTCTGATAGGAAAGTGAATCTAGTTGGTACTTTGGGGGGTCAAAAGTTAAAATTTCCCAGTACTTTTCATGAGCGCCTTGAAAAACAAATGAAAAATTAAGGGAAAAACGGGAATTTTTACGGAAAACCAATTTTCGACAAAATCGATTTTTGTTTTTGGTATAACACTAAAAGAAATGACCGTAGTTATATGAAATTTTGACCAAATGTTTATATAAGCATTTTCTACACACCATATCATTTTCAAAATATTCTGTCTTATTTTGAGCTGTTAACGGACATTTTCAGTTTCCAATTTTTTTAGTTTTTTTTTCTATAAATGTCAATAAAATTTTATTTGTTGGGTAAAAAATCTTGAAAATTTAATAGTAGGCTTCTAATATATAGTTTCAAAGGTAGATGAAAAATATTAAAAATGACGAAAATGTGCAATTTATTTTGAGTTAGAAATTCATAAAAATTTTTCTTTTTAAATCTAAGGTTTGAAAATGTAATACAAGATTCCTCATAAGTTTGCCTAATTTTATCAATAAAAAAAAGTTTATAAGCAAGTCATAATACATTTTTATGAGCATTTTAAGTTTACATTTTTACAAGATTAGATATTCCTCGATTTCTCATGTAGCGATTTTCTTATTTTGTTGCAATTCAAAAACAAATAACTGTAGATGCATGAAAATTTCACTGAATGTTTATATAAGCTATTTCTATACACCGTCTAATTTTTAATATATTTTGACTGTTTTTTCAGCTTTTTATGGACGATTTCAATTTTCAAATTTTTTAGTTTTTTTTTCTATTAATATCAATAAAATTGTATTTGTTGGGCCAAAAATAATGAAAATGTAATACAAGGCTCCTGATATATTAATACAATATCAGTTGAAAAATATTAAAAATACATAGGCACAATTTTTTTTTATAAAGCATTTAAAGTTCGAATTTTGACCAAATACATCAAAATCTCAAAAATTATAAATTATTGTAATTAAACAACTATAAAATGGTCAGTTTTTATAACTAAGGATTGAAAATTTAAAATAAAGATTCTAATAAATAGTACATACTGTATAATCAAAAAATCTAAAAATATATAAACACAGTTATTTTTTATAGACATTTTAAATTCCAATTTAGACGAAATTACATATTAAAATCAATTTTAACGGTACAAGTATATATTATAATATTTTTCTAGCATCACTGATAATTTTATATTAATAATTAAATAATATGAATAATATTAATTCAACTTAGCAGCTACCGTAAAATAACAATATCAATATAATTTCAAATATCCTAGACTGACATACTGTCCCCGCTCAGAATCGTTTTTCGTATACAATGATATTATATCATTGAATTCAAATTTAATAACATCCATTATACAGTGATCTACTTGTAACCTACTGTACAGCAGAGCGACATCCACTTGACTTTCATACTCAGTATATATTTGAAATGTCAAATTAATTACAATGTAAAAATAAATATTATGTTGCAGTTAGGCACCAAAATTTCTGAATTATCATATCCGAGTTTTATCATTTTCTTGGAACAACTCTGTTCTGCACCGCATAAAAATATATGGGTGAAACCAAAATATAAATTATATTATTAATATTGTTCATCAACTTTAATAAGTCAATTACCTAAGTCAATAATAATAATAATCCTTAGTCCTTACCCATTGGACTAAAAATAGTATAGGTTGACAAAAATTTTAATGACTGAAAAGAGACTTGTTTCATGAGAAAGTTCATCGCCTCCCTAGATAGTACTTCTCACCAATATTAATGATTTGGATTAATGTACCTAATACTACAAATAGTTGCTTCCAATCATGTAACACCATTTTTATAGTGCTTAACCATAGTGTTTTTCTCTTATCTCGAACAAATTACTAGGTGATTTAATTTTATAAATGCTTATATATAGAATGCTATCATTCATAAAACTTAAGCAATATTTGTTGTGGTTATTTCATTTTTGTCTAAAATCCTGCCATTTATATTATGTATGTAAATATTTTTAACCCACATTTGTAATTATTTATATTTTACTGGTAGAGTAATATTATTTCTAAGAATATACTTGATTAACAAAATGCATGAACAAATTATTAAGGTATCAATACCAAGTACCGTATGGAGTGATTAATTTAACACAAGACAATCATTATTTTATAATTTTTATTTTTATACTTTGAAGCAAAATATTTTTTAGAGTATTTGGATTTAGGTACCCATAGGTATAAATTAAATTTCCAACAAGTAGTTTTTTGTAGTTTTTGTAGTAGTTTATATGAGCGAAGTGGGTGAACAACATTTTTGCAGAGTGAACTACACTCGGCCATCAAAACTAGAATGTAGTAGTTAAATTAAACTCCAAATATGTACCTTTATAATATGTGAAATAACGGTACCTAACCTTTTATGATAATTTGTTATGAAGATATTATAAGTAGGTAAAGGTCAAATTTGGCACTTAAACGGTACTTAAACGATAGATTTTCTTAATATCTTAACATAATTTATGAAGCCAAAAATATAGAAATACCCCTATGTACAGTGAGACATGGGCCACACTAAGATACGGTCCATAGTTCATGGTTTTATATCATTTATAATAATAATAGTTTAAGTAATAAGTATTTCATAAATTATTATTTTGTAAATTCCACTTCAATGATTTGTTTGAATTATTTATTATTTGTACGTATTTTTTTGTGAGATCGATAACACCGTTACCAATATGCGTCTCACTGTACCCCGATTTACCATATACAGATAAATCCATAAATCATTACTTTTTTCAGGGCTGTGAATCAAATGCATTTGCATGTTTTTTTTTGCCACACCGTAGCTTCCCTACGTTATTATTATACATTATAACTTTTTAGAGGCCTTTGTAGTGGCTAAGGAGCTAATTATATATAAAACTTGTGTAAATTCGTTTGTCTTCATATATTTATTCTAATATCACTACAATATATGCCACTCCTACACTACATTCAATTAATACATTTCTTATTCCATCCCCCTTTGTCCCTTTGTACCTCTTTCCTTATCCTCACCATACCATATACACTTCCCATTTACTCAGTCCCTAGTTACCTACAAGTCATCGTACTTGATTACCGGTGAAAATATTTAAATATCATTGAGCGAATTATCTACTCAAAAGAATTACATAAAAATATATCATACCTGACCAATTTTATAATTTTTTTCACGACTAGTCTTCGAAACACTACAATGTTCACACAGTCTGCTTATGATATACTATTTCCAGTTGACAACATTTTCGCTGACGAATATAATTTCTGAAATAACACGCACCCTGCAGTAAAATGTTCAACAATATTCTTATGACCTACGCGTTACACATTTTATATATTGTATAAATAATGTTTACCTGAAAGTCAATTGTTTACAAACGGTTTAAGTTAGTCATAAGATAATCACCCACTTACAATAAATTCTCATAACATGATTTTCGTATATTGTTGTTATTCTAAAACTATTAACTAGAATTTCCAAATATTTCGACTCGTTTTAAGTGATTTGTAGACATTTGAATTTTGAAAGGTTTTTTGTTTATTATTCTATAAATGTCAATAAATTTGTAGTCAATGGGTCAAAGAGCCTAAAATTAATACATTAAATTTAAAATTACGAATTACTAAGTAGTTAAAAATGTATAAAATGTTCAACTTGTATTGGTATAAGCAAGGGTTCTTAAAAATAGTTCATACTGTAACCAAAAAATCTAAAAATCCTATTATGAAAGTTCAAATTGTTAATCAAATTTTTAAAACCATAAATAACAATTTTATTTTAGTTATTTTGTTATAATTTCAAAATATTATTTGTAGATATATGAAACTTTTGAAGTATATCATTATAATTTATATACACGATGACATTTTCAAATTTAATTTTTTGTAAAAATGAATTTAATCTACTGTTAAAGATACTCTACAAATGCCTAATCGTAATATAAATTAGGTATAGGTACTTTAATCACAATATTATTTATTAAAGTCTTCGCTCAGAATCGTTTTTCGTTAGTTTGTTTGTATTTTAATAGTTTATACATGGATTTATTCCTATTACTAATTATAGTACCTAGGTGTGTTTGTTTTATTTCAATGAATTATAGATATAGGTACATATATTAATTAATAATTTTTGATAGGTACATTGTATTTAAGAAAATAAAAATAAATCTTAACACAGTAAATTAGAGTTTTGTAATGTACCTATATAAAAAAAAATATATAATAATTATTAATGCTGTATTCTTAAGGAAACAATATAGGTAACGCATTCGCGTATGTATTACATTATTTAGATATGTACCTACACGACTATAATATGAGTATATAAGTAAATTATTCATAAGTGCGCACACGTCAAGATAGACGCAGTGACCGTTCCGTGAACATTTTTCTTAAGTGTACATAGTTAATAGTTATACGTCCTTAATCCCTATGATATAGATATTAGGTGAATAATAGAAGTTAAGTATGTTACACTAAATTAATAGTTATCTATAACTTATATCGTTGGAATTGGAAAAAAAATTACCATCTTTAAATTAAAATAGTATCTTATGAGTCACAAAAACATTCTAACTATAATCGGCGTACTAAAATGACACCGGAACATATGGAACAATATATAGTTATTACGTCTTATTAATTGTTATTGGAAAATTAATTGAATATTAAATAAACTTAAAACCAAATTGTTGTAAATTAAATTAATTTAAACTAAATGCATATATTTTTTTACTAAAATTGAAATAATATTTTGCTACACATATTTTTAGGATATAAAATATCATATAGGTATCCGGTATTTTAAAAAAATAATAAGAGAATGTATTGCCTATTTTAAGCAACATAAAAACCTCATATTTTAAGAATTTTAAGGGAATATAAATCCGACCTCTACTTAAAACTTATAAGTTAGAACATATATTTCTATAAATTAAACCAAAATGTATATGTCTATTTCAAATACCTATAGCATATAGGTATGCACCTATTAATAATTATAAATTATAATATTTCTACGAGGAAAAACGATTACGGCGCGCCGCGGCGTTTGTATTAATGTATTATTCGATCTCGCGTATTTTATACATTTCGAACTCGGAACTAAAATATTCGTCTATAGACTACAACACTTCGATAGCACATTTTGATTGACATTAAATATTTAATTTAACTCAAGAATATAAATTTGATTCCGAATAAATATAAAACAAACTTACTTTAAACATCGACACTTTGGCGGAATCCGTGACACGTGTGCACTGCGACGTCACTCTGGAAACGATCCAGATACATTTCTGAAAATATTGTGATTTGTGAAAAATAAAACCATACGAAACGCAGTATATTTTTTGTTCATGTCAGTTTCGCTTATGAACATTTTAGAATTTTTAATCGACTGTGACTTCCGCAACGACTTTGACAATTGCCATATACAATATAAATGATAGATATTATATTATACGTCCATATGAAGAATCCACAGATATGATATAATGCAACTTTTTATATCAAGAGTTCCGTGTAAAATAAATATTTAAAATAGACTGAAAAGAGGATACTTATTTCAGAATAATATTTTTTGTTTATTATTAGTGTATTGCAGTGTTTCACAACCTTTTTTAAGTTACCGCCCCCTTGAGTGTCAAAAATTTTTTTACGGCCCCTACAATGTGAGAATTCTATAATTAAGGTTAGGTTAAGGGTATTTGGAAAATTTAAAAGAAAAAATTGAAATTATCTAATAACTCATGTTTTTATTTATTTTTATATTTGATATATTTTTTATTTATAGTTCTAGTATTATGGTAATTAATTAAAAAAAATAAATATTGATAAATAAATAAATAAAAATTAAATTAATTATTTAAAAAAATATAAATATAAATACATTTTTTAGTTTCTTTAAAAATATATTGCTAGGCTCAATGAGATGGTTGAACTTGGTGGTTTTTAGCAAGTTTTTTTATATTAAGTTCGATGTTTGTTAACTTAAGTCGTAAATCTCCTCTTGTCACGATATCCAGTCGATTTCTCTTTTTTGTAATTAAATCTGTTACAGTGCTGAACCCTCGAGAGGTATGACGAGGTATGAGGAAGGAAAGGCTATTAAAATTTTTTTAACGAGAGTCCACAGTCCAGGATAATTATGAATTATGTTAGTTTTAAGCCAAAATTCCGTGAGCCGATCATTACCCTTGAAAGTGGATTTCAATGTTTCATCAGTTGAAAGTTCGATTAGTTCTTCTTGAATTTGTATCTCTGCTGTCTCAATATTTATAAAAGGATTCATGACCCATTGAGGAACTTCCAAGGACAAAATATCCTTAAAACGTTCAGAAAAGTCCATATGTAAAGATTCGAGGTGTTGACAGTAAACTTGTATGTTGTCGAAAGCTATTTCACTGTTTTTGTGCAGATCAGCCAAGATTGGGAACTGGCTGAACTCTTGGCGACCAAAATTGGTCTTCCACAAAGTCAATTTTTTTTGGAATGCAGAAATAACCGATTTTGACGTTATTAAATTGAGCTCGTCGCCTTGCAGTTGCAGATTAATGGCATTAAACTTTGCAAATAAATCGGTCATATAAGCAACATCGCTTTTAAATAGTAACAACCTGTTTTTAAGCTTTACATCTTTCTCATCAAGAAACTCAAGCACAGAATCGAAAAGATTCCAAAACCTATTGAGGCAGGCACCTTTGGAGAGCCAGCGAACTTCGGTGTGTAAAAGCAAGCGATTGAATTCTTCGTCGTTTTCCTTGCATAGCTTTGTAAATAGTCGATTGTTCAACGAATTACTACGAATTTTATTCACAGCAGATATGACATATTGACATATTGTAATGACTGATGCAAACGGTCACTGAGGTTTTTTGCAACTAAATGTTGTCTGTGAATGACGCAGTGAATAGCTAAAATACCGGGTATTTCATTTTTTAAAAAAGCTATGAACCCACGATGACGTCCTACCATTGCAGGTGCTCCATCAGTGGCAATAGATATAACATTTTTAAGAGGAATATTTTTTTGGGAGCACATTGGGAGCTGTATGTTGGATGGCGATGGAATAAATCCAAACTTTAAATACGTCATATACTCATATTATATTGACGGCATTTTCTTTTTGCATCAGACATTTTTGGAAATACAATTTTACACACGTTACTAACCGAATGAATATAACGAAAACTAATACAACATACGCGGGTCAAAGCAAACGGTGTACTAAAAGGTTGTAGGTATTAGGCGTGACAAAATATATATATTTTGTCATGGTATTAGGCTATAATAAAGTATAATGTCAACGCACAATCGCTAAAATAATTAAGATAATAAATTTGTAGATAAGTTATTGTGTATTGCATAGATTGAGTAGTGACTGATAGTTATTATATGGATTATCAAGTATGAATTATTTTTAGGTCACACCGACACCATCTACATTCTACAACGTTTTTGCGTGAACCGTTAGCCGCCCCTCTACCACCCAAAACTAGTTCACCGCCCCCCTACCACCCAAAACTAGATTGAGACAACATGTGTTTTGTAATGCCAAACAATCAACACTTTTAGATAAAATGACAACAAAGTATTGGAAGAAAAGGAGGTTTTATCCAAATGACCAAATGATCCATATGAACCTTACCTTTTGATTTTTCAAATATAAATTTTGTTATTGCATATTTGTTGCATACTTTAATGATTTTTACTGCATATTATATGGCATATTTTGATACTTTTTAGTGCATACAAATCGGGGCTCTAGTAATAAATATAGAATTAACATATGCACATGTAATTTAAAATTTAATATATTATTAGGTGTATTTACATTATATGTTATTATCAACTACTAAAATAATCAAAATATTTCTAAACCCTAAAAATAGCAAAGGAAAATATTTTATTTGTACAACTTAATTTTAAATAATTATATGAGATGATGAACTCCTTGTTGCCTTTATTAGTATTTTTGGAAATAAAATACATGGAAATTGTTTTAACATTTTTAGATTTAAAATGAACTGACTAGATTATTATTGAAAGATATTTTTTGGAATTACATTTAAACAAATAAAACAAAACTTTTAAAAATATGAATGGATATTTTTTGTTATTCCAAAAATTACATATGATTTCTTCTTTTTTAATCTGCATAAAAATGCATATTTAACCAGATTTTAATGCATAAGTGTTGTTGTTATGCTATTTAGGCATTTTTAAGGACATGAACTTATGAGCCTTGCTTATAAATGTATAATATTACGCTTAATGTCTTTAAGGTACAATATTAAACATTTTAAATATATCATAAATTAAAGTAATAGATATATTAATAAAATTAAAATTAAAATTAAAATATTGTTAATAATTGTTATAGGTATTTTAATTATTCATAGTATTATAACTATAAGCCATATACAACTTATTCTATTTTAGACTTAAGTATTTTATTGTGTATAAGTTTGACGTTGAGTGTTGACTTATACAACTGTAACTATATTCTGTATAGCCTACAGTTATTTCTAACGGTTATGCTGATTTCTATGCTCAATTTAATCAAATGTTAATACCTATTTAGCTATGGTTATATAAAAATAACTAATTCGGTTTATCATCTACCTTGACATAGGACTCCCACCCAGGCACTCAATTTATTTTCATTTTTTGTGAATCACATGATTCACAAATTATACTCACTTTGAGCAGATACTGATTTTAAATACCTCTTTAGTGTTCTTTATACAAGCAAATAAATGTAGAAAACAAAATTCAATGTAAAATAAACATTATAAATATTAATTTCTATAACACTACACTAAATATTGAAAACAAGTTAGATAAGTTAAGATAAACATGACAATGGTTGTTTAAATAAAATTCACAAATTTGTTCACATACAATATAAACTAATAAGGTGGTGGTTGTAAGCCATACGGATGTCCTTGTTGTGTTTGTTGGGGATTTTGCATCTGCCTCTGCATGTGATGTTGTTGCTGTTGTTGCTGTTGCTGCTGCTGCTGTTGTTGTTGTTGCTGTTGTTGCATAGCCATTATATGCCTAATACGCTGTTGACTAAATTGCTAAAACATAAAAATAGAAAATGTTAATACTATGTTCTTACTTACTAGATTAATTAGATGAATTAGATAGATATTTACATTACACAATTATATTTAGTTCACAATATTTACCTGATGGTATTGAGAATGTGGTGCTTGTTGATTCGGACCAGTTGGACGAGTGTATGGAGGTGCTGGATTCTGCGGGCCACTCATTGGATTCATTGGCACATTTTGATTCTATGAGTTTTGATCATCGATAGAAAATTATATTTAAAAACTTAAATAATAATTTATAACATTTATGAAATAATTAATTTTAAAAACTAAAATGTTACTTAAAAAAAAAAAATTATTTAAAATAAATACAATTAGAAACAATTAAATTATCATCATAAGTTATCTAACTCTATGAAGTATGAGTTAAATAGATATGAGGAAAATATGAAAGTATGAACTCAAGTTTTTTACTGTTATGTATTTTTACTCTATTCTGATTAAGATAACATAATTTTCATACACATCAATAAATTATATTTTAATTCTGAACTTAGGAAAAAAATACTAAGGAAAAAAGAACAAACTTATAACTAATGTAAGCCAAACATTTTTAATATTGGAAAATCCTTCTGTAGATTCAATTTTTTTACTTGTAATCTATATGATTGTATATTGAACAGATAAAATAATTGTAGATGGAAATGAATTACTTACAAAAAAAGAGTGATTGTTACACATAACTATACATTCATATAATAAATATTAATTAACCGATGTAATATATAATATAAAATATATTATTATTTACTAAGCATATTATATGATTGTATTATGTATTAAGCATTTATTAGAATCATTGTATTTTTGATTTAATTGATAATTTAAATAATAGTCAAATTTAGATCAAATAGTATACAAAAGGTCCTTACTACCCCCTCAATTCCAATTAAGAGTAAATTATAGTTTAAGTATATTTTAATGTTTTTAAATACAGTAAGTCAACCCTATTTCATAATCTTAATTTCAGCATTGGTTCTACATAACTATAGTGAATAGTGAATATTGATAAGTCTGTTGATAAATTATACAGTGTGAATATTGTGTTTATATTTATAAAATGTATTTATAGTAAAATATAATTTACTTAATCCTATAAAAGAGTTTACGGTGGAACTAGTGACAAAGGATTAGTCAATACTGAGCATAACCCTCTTGCATTTCAAGATACAGAAAGACATAGAAATCATGATATTAATAAATAAAAAAAACAACTTTACTTCTAAAACCAATCTAATAGAGATGTATGGAAAATATATATATATATATATATATCAATGAAATATTGACACGAAAACTTAGTGACCAAATAAAATATTATTATTAGTTTTAAAATTTAATTTATATATTTTAAACAATATTATGATATTCACAATTATATCATTTCATTAACTACCATCATTTATCATCAAAATTAATAAATTATTGTAAATTTGTTCATTTTTTTCTTGGTTTTTTTTTCGGTTGTTCTTATTTCCCTGTTCTTTTTTTCCCTGTTCTTTTTTGCTTGGTCTTTTTTTACAGATTACCTTAAATTCTATAAGAATAATGTTATTCATCAATGTGTATTTTACTTACTATTTTAATTGGAAGCTTATAATATTGAACAATATAGTTCCAAACATTTAATAAACTCATTCTATATAATTGTTGTATACATTGTACAAATAACATTTTAGAGGTAAGTTGGTGAATGGTGAAACCATATTAATTGAATAAATCAAAAATATAAATGTTTAATCTAAGATCTTACTTGCATATAGGGGGGTCTCATTCCAGGTTGTTGTCCAACATAACCTCCATAATTTTGATTCATACCTAATAAATACAATGTTTAAGACTACATTTTATAATGTATTTATGTATGGACTTACTTTGTTGCATATTGGAATACATTTGTGTTGGTTGCTGTGTTGGGTACATTTGTGGAGTGTTTTGCTGAGGAGGCTGAATTGGTACATTATTTTGTCCTCTTCTAATGACACAAGATGAATATAAAATTAGAGGAAAATTACTCTACTCTTGATCATCAATCGAATAATAATTTACCTTATAAACTGCTGTCTAGGCATAGGTTGGAAATTTGGATTCATATTTGGTTGCTGTCCTGTTTGACCCATGTATTGGTTAGTAGGCAAACGCATACGAAGCATATGACTTAATGCTTGTTTAGATGTATTTCCTGGACGATCAAATCTTGTTCCAGGACCTGGGACAGGTGTTGGAGGCACTTGTTGAGGATAAAAGTTAGGACCTCCTGCTTGCTGTCCATAATTACTCCACTGAGGATTTTGAGCCGGAGTTGGACCAGGAGCTGGTCCTGGAACTGGAACTGGACCGGCACCAGGAACCGGACCTGGACCTGGTTGCATCGGAAACATACCTCCACTATAGCCCATATGCTGACCCTGTGTATTCTTTCATAAATATACAAAATTAATTAGGATGAGATTTGAACACAAGGAAATGTGCTAGATTACTAATTACTTGTTAGTAATAACTATGTACAATAATCATAAGTTACCAAACTACAATATGCATTTTCTTAGTATAAAATGGAAACATTATAATTATGGCTAAGAATTGCATGAACTAAAAAATTTAAAAAATCCCCTAAAAATTTAAAATAATGAATTTGTATAGGTAATACACTGAAAAAACAAATTGTATACAGAAATATAGGAATAAATTTATTTAGTTTAGTACCTATGCTCATTTTAAAATTTTTATTTTTCAAAATGAGTTTCTTAAGGCACTGCACCTTAGTGTTTAACAAAATTATCTTATGTAATTTTTTGAAAATATCAAATTTTTTTTTCCAGCGATTTTGGTAAAACATTCAACACAAAAAAGAACTACAAGTTTTTCAGATTCATTGCCAATTAATACACAGGTTTTGATAAATAAAAAAAATGAATATAAACATAGTTATACAACTAATTCATGCTGAAAATCCAATACATATTATATATTATTTAATTTAGTTAAAAAGACAATTTTGTAATATATTGATTAAATTAAGCTAAATTTGGTTTGTATGGGTTTTGTGTTCATAAAATTATTAAGTACACGGTAAGGGCAGTAGTTATTGTATTATAGCACATAAAACATATGACAAATAAGGTGTGTTAGTCCGTATTGAATTTATAGAATTTCATATGTATAATTACATCAATTTTAATTATTTGTGTCAATAAAAGAATAACTTGTACAATGTACATAAATATATAACATTCTGTTAGAATCTTAGAATAAAAATTTAAAATTTAATTTACATATATAATGACCTTAAAATAAGATAAATGCTCTTCAACGTAAAAAAATACTAACTTATGCAAAATAAAAGTTGGTACACACATTCAATAAGAAATTCAATATTTTGTTTATTAATTTAAGCCAAAACAAGAATAGAATAACCACCAAAAAGAAAAAATTTCCAAAGTTAATATAAATCCCAGTTCTAGGTGTAATATTATTTTAAATGCTATTATAAGTTGTCAAAATTGTTCAAATAATATTTATATATATATGCATAAGTTTTATAAACAAATAATTAATATAACTATTATGCCATTGAACATAAAAAAGAGTCACTCTGTATTGATTAGTATTACATAAAATATAAAAATATCTAAATATAAGTAATTATTAAATATTGATTTGTAGCTACCTGCATTTGTGGATGCATTTGAGGACCTGGTCCCATTTGAGCATTAGGAGTCATAGGTGACATAGGTGGAGGTTGTTGTTGTTTTTTACGTCTAGGATTAGGTGGTCCTCCTTGAGCTTTCATATTACGTTTAACACCTCTACCTGGTGATTCAGGTACAGAAGATGGTGTATCTGGACGTCCTGGCCCTGAACCCATGTTCATCGCTGAACCAACTCCTTTGATCTGATTACAATAAACACAAGGACACTACTTTACAAATGAATGTACTGTTCTTTTTAATTTCCCAGAAAAAATGTGAACTTAAAAGCCCCCGTATAATAGAAATTAAAACACTTTTTCGTAAATCAAATATAAAATAAACAAATAATAATAAATGATAATATCAAAATACAAACTGATCACCAAAGTTATTAACACAATCATATGCACAAAATATTTTGATGAAAGCATCGAGAAAAATATTTAAATAATATTAAATAAGAATAGATTAAAAATCTAGTACTTACAGGTTTTTCTTGGGGAGGTTCTAAATCCTCTGGAGGTAAAGGCAAAGGCTCTAAGAAATATGATGCAGACTTTACTAATGAATGTGTATGGAACTTGAGCATCCTATGGTTTTCTTCATACCATAATGGTTTTCGTTCAACTCGCACAGCACTAAACCACGACCATGACAATGGAGCTGGATTTTTATGTCCTTCTAGTAAATCCCAAGCACTTACACGCTGCTTGTCACATACTTTCAAACCTTGTTTGTCATTAGAATCTAAACCTGTTGAAATCTTATTCCCTTTGATATCAGTGCCAATTTGTTCACAAGTAATGATTTCACATTGCTGTTTACCCAAAGGCAAAAGCTGTCTAACTTGTAAAATGGACATGGAGTGTTTTTCTCCAACTTCCTAAAAACAAAATTAATATGAATGATGTTAATGTTTATTTTATAGAATATATTACTTTTTTTAGTTTTTTTATTAAATTTTGATAGTGTTTTCGATTTTCTTCTCCTTTTTCAGTTTGAGAGTCAGATACAAGAGTTGAATGTATTAAAGTAGCCAACATATCTATTACTGTGTTAAACAATTTCCTACAAAATAATATTAGACATTATTGATGAAGTAGTTTTTTTTTTTTTTTTAATAAACATCTTACGTGTTATTAGTTAAATCTATCACTGAATATGTTACCAGCTGCACAAAAAGAACTGCCCAATCTATTGTTAAAGCAGTACTTCGCTGAATTGTATCAAACATGCCTCCTACCAAACTGAATCTTAATGCAAGAGAGTCTTGTGCGGCATCAACTTCTTTATTGCTGGCACATCCTTCTTGAATTCCAAGACGTTCCTATTAACCATAAAAATACATAAAGAACTTTGTCCAGATGTCTTATCAAACTTATTGATTTGTTTTACCTCTTTTGACAATACTAAGTACTGAGACAACTGATTATGTACCGATGAAAGCAAATTTTCGCGTTGGTCATCTTGTCCTTTAAGGCAACTGAGTACTAATGACAAAAATGGCTGATGATAAGCCAAAATAGCTGGTGGCGGAGGTACAGAATTAGTATTTTGAGAAGGTCGAGGGTGCGGTGGAGTGCCTTTATTACTACTTCGACTACTACTACCACCCCCACTTACACCATGAGTAGTAATTGGAGTAACATTACCAGAATTTGTACCACCCAATCCAATCATATTGCCACTCTCTAATACTTGACCTTAAACAAATAGCAATGCAAAATTAGACCCAAAGAAAAAAGTTAATAATAATAATATAATATAGTTAAAATGAATGTGTTAATTGTATATCAATTTTTAAATTTAAAGTAAACATATACCAGCAACTTTCAGCACTCTTCCTTGAACAGCACTAGGCAATTTCGAAATAAGTGGAGCTAATAGCCACATTGAATGAGTTTTTTTGATGCTTTCACTTCTAAACAATTTAAAAATTAAACATTAGTAATATCATTGAATATATATTGTACATATTTTTTTTTAAATGTATACTCAATGATTGGTAAGTTGTTTGTTATTACTAATTACATATTATTATCTATCATCACAATTCATAATATGTGTATAGCATATCAAATTAATTGAATCCAAGTACATAAAATCTTCAAAATTACTTTAGGTTGAGATTAAAAATTAAAGTAACTTCTTTGATCAAATATTTCAGTAGAAAAGAAAATCATTTCATAAAAACAACTACATAGCAATATAGCATCCAACTTTTTGATTCAGCTAAAGTTAAACTTATTTTGATCTTTTCAATCAATGTGTAAAAAAAACTTCTTGTTATGTCACAACAACCCAATATTCTAACACTATCCACTCTATACTACTTTCAATGAGGGTACTAAAATCCGTTAATTACAATGTACCTTTCTAGCATGCCAATCATATATTCATGTACTACAATGCACATTATTTTCAAAAACTATTTAATTATTGGTTACATTTTATTTTAATGGTAGTTTAAAAGTATTTAGAAAAACTAAAATATAAAATCTAACTCTTAATATTACAAATTATTATATAATTACTTGTTCTGGGTATTCAAGTTGTGTTGGAACATATCTATAGCTGCTTTAGCAACTATATCTAGCCATTGATTTAAATCTGGAGAATTTGGTGAAAATTGTTTAAACATAAGTTGCATTTCTAACCAAGACATTCTAAGAGTCCATTGATCAGAATTCTAAAAATACAAATGATAATAAAAATTAAATATTAAGTACTAAATACTAATTATTTATTTGCCTAAAGAATTATGAGTGAACATTAATTATTACCTCTAAAATGTTAGTTATTATTGTCCTTGAATCTAAAGAAATATCAGATCCACTTGCTGTTTCTGGATAACATATCATATGCAAAAGTCTTTGTGCCTAATCATTAAGTTATTAAATTATTTTTATTTTTTGAAAGTTAATAATAGTTTCAAAAATGTTAATTCCATACTTGTTTAGAAGATAGCATACTGTCTAAAAGCATATCTTGATGACATAATTCTTCAGGATTTTGAAGACAACGTTCCAACACCCATTCTTGACTACATATTTCTCTTAATACAAATTGTGCTAGGTCAGATAAGCCAGGAGCTTGAGTGTCAGCATTTCCTAGGCTAAAAACATTTTTTTTTTTTTTTAAATTTAGAATCAAGTAATATTATAATCACAATATAGTACCCTCCTAATTCCATTAGTAAATGATCGGCTGAACCACCAAGAATATCAGATGTGCCTAGAATATGGCTAATTGACAATTCACTAGGCATTTTACTTGTACCACCAGGAGTGCTAACTTGGCTCGATGGCGATTTTTTTATTGATTGATTGGGACGTTGTGCTGTAGCATCACCAACTACTATAATAGCTTTTAATACAGCTAATAAAGGACCAACCCTTATATTATTATGAGCTGCAGCTAATAAATGTCTATCACAACTTTGTTTAATGCTGCAGCTAGAATTTGAGTTTGATATAGGGTTTGGTGATGTACCTAAAATATATATTACATAAATATTATTCACTTTCAATTTTCAAGTCTTGGACTTTTTTTTTATGAAACTACTTACCAACTGAATAAAGACTGGGTTGAGGCACTTCAGTAGTTTTAAAGAGGCGTAACAATAAATGGCAAGTAAGTCTAGCCGACGCTTCTGCCTCAGGATCTGTATCTGCTGCTCCATGTCCTATAAGTTTATAAAATAATGATATAATTTATTTAAGATGATGAAGACACCGTTAGTTTAAAATATTTCAATAAAATGTTTACCTTCATTACTGACTGTCAATAGGGATGGTAAAGCTACGTGTACTACAAAGTCTTCCAAGGAAAAACAATGGCGCGCTAAAAATAAAAAAAACGTCATATTTAATGAATAATTTATTTTTAATTTTCTTCTATTATGTACATCAAATCATAAAATTATAAGAAGATTTATGATATTTACCAACAAGAATAGATGTAAATAACGCTAAAGAATTGTGTACAGTAATATCATTCATATCCACACGTGATAAAACTTCTCCAAAAATAATAGGATTATTAGAAGAACAACACAAAGCCATTAATACCCCTACAAAAAAAAAAAAAATTAAGTTAAGTAAATTATTGAGTAAATTAAGACAACATTGATAATAAAGAATGATATATTATTATTACCTAGCCATTCAGATGCTAATGAACTACATGATGCTGTTAATTCTGCACTAAGTATAGCCAAATCATTTAAACGTTCAATATCTGAAGTTTCAGTTGCAACTGCTATTACCACATTACATACTAAACTGTATCGATTACTTTGGGATTCATTTAGTTGTCTGTACCAACCGGGATCAATTTTACCTGTAAAAATAACCACATATTAGATTACCTTTGTATTAATAATATAAGCACAAAAAACACGTACATCCTCTTCTATAAGTCATTATTAATTCATTCATGTAACTAGAGTTCCAATTTCCATGTGTCATAGTTGATGGTTGAAGATTTGCGTGGAGCGTCTGTCGTATTTTTGTGTACAAAGTATTAAATGGTTCAGCTCCAGGTAGACGACCTTTTAAAAGAGGAGCAGCAGATATGTATAAGTCATACAAATGAGAAAGAACACAACGTTCAACACTTGAACAATCTGCAGGATTTGATACATGTTTAACAACACGGTAAAGATTTTCAAAAGCACCAACTACTTGTTCTTGATTTACTAAAAATAAATAATATAAATAATGATGATATATATTTTTACTTCACAGAATTTAGTTTTTAATTACTTCATAACATAATATATAACATTAAAGAAAAAAAACTTTATTCTTACATAAAAGGCAACAATGATATCTACGCAAAACTCCAACAATGTAGAGAACTAAGGATGTTGTATAAATTCGTACTAATGATGACCCTTTAGCAGCCAATTGTGCCTCAACATCTGGTATATCCATTAAAATCTATTTATATAAAAATACCAAGTATTGAAATTGAAAAATTTTAAATTTTGTTAACCAAACGTCAACAAATAAATATAATATTAAAATATTACTCTAAAACATAGAGTGAATATTAGATAAACAATTCTGATACACCAACTTCATGCTCATACTTCTGAAGTAATTCAATTCTATAATATGAGCACAAAATTAATGTGGGCATTAAATATGCTAGATAGTGATAAAATGTTACCAAAGTTAAATATATTCATATTTCTATGAATTGTGAACAAAGTATATACAATAATTAGTAGCCTTGTTTACCTGAATACAGACATCAAGAAGTGAATTGACATTTAATGCTAACTCCATAAGATCAAATAAGAAAGCTACATGTTCTTGTACTGGAAGATAATTTGAATTGCCTATTATAAATTTTAATAAAAATATATTTTATTTTAAAAACCCAAATTCAATGTACATATCTGTTTTAAAAAGTGTATAAGATAAAAAACATAATTATTACCAGTCGCAAATGCATTAATTGCTTCAAGTACATTAAGACTACATTGCCAAGTCACAACATGCTGGTCAAAATATGATAAATTTTGTACACGAGCTGTAGTAGCTTCAAAGTTGAATTCATTTCTTGAATGTTTCTTAACTTTTCCACCTATTATTGAAGGTACACAATTTAAAATTACATATTTTTATCCTAGTTTAAAAATAATATTTAAAATTTACCTTCAGCTATATCAATACTGAATTTTTTACTAAATAATTTACAAATATCTTTACTAATACGCTTTATAGTGTGTCTTGCATCATCTCTCATTTTACCAAAACCATACAACAATACATGTCTTTGATTGCAATCATGACTTGTGGTTTCTTCATCCTAGTCATTAAACAAAATATATGTATTGTTAATAAAATATTGTTTGATTATAGTGCTTGGTAAATTTACTAATGGTAAAGGAAAATGTGTTGCATATAATAAATGTCGAGATGGTCGACATTTATACATATTATCATTTGTGTTTGTTGATGGATCATTTGATTCCAATCCTCCAATTGATGAACCAGCAAATGGTTCAACTTTTGGAGAATCAGGTGCATCCTTAAACAAAAGAAAAATAATTATTTGTTAGGTGTATAATATTTTGTAAAAATTAAAAATATATAAAATTATTAATTAATAATACCATTGAATTCTGTTGTTCCTCTTTGATATGTTGAAGTAACTTATCGAGATCATCATCTATTTTACTATCATCATAATCCATATGTCGATTATGATGTTCCTAAAAATGTAATTAAACTCATAATGTAGTAATGTTTAAGACAACAAGCAAATAAGTACATATTTTAAATTATAGCAAGCATCACTGCATCAGTATTATTATATAAAATATCATAACACATAGATTACTATCCACAGTTAAAATCATACTTACTGGAACATTTGGTTTTAAATCAAAAAGATTATCATCTTCCATGTGAACTTGTGCTTGAGATGGTCCTGCACCTGAAGGAGTATCTGCTGGTTTATTACTTCCTGGTTGGCACATTCCTAAGATTTATTAAATACATTTTATTAAAGTTTACCATATTCAATGAGTTTAAATTTTACCAATATTATTGGTTGACTGCAAATCTCCTCTTGATATTAATGTACACATATATGCATCATGTGAAAATACATCATTTCGTATAAGTTCAGTAAATACATGTACTAAATTTGTAAATGTTGTACGACTTGTACTTGTATTTTCTAAAATAATTATAATATGAGTTTAAAATTCTTTGATGTTTTATGAATTAAATTCATACCGAGTATTGGTGCATCATGATCGAGAAAATTCATTAAAAGTGGTTGAAAAAGAGGAAGAGTGGCTGGTGTTGAAACAATAGAATCTTTATCTTCACTAGGACCACCGGGTACAACTTCTACAGATGAATCACTTTCACGACCAGTGATTTCAGCTTGGCGTTTGTCTAATAATCTAGCCACAGCCATTCCACGATGTTCTCCTCGTCTTAAACTACTTAGAGCCCATTCACATAAAACTTTCACAACAATTTGATCTTGTTCGACATTCTAATCAGTAAAATAATATTAGTACAATAAATGTAATATATAAAATAAATATAAAATGCTATATTTACATATTCAGATCGATTATCTTTCAAAGTCTCGTTTTCTGTAGGCATAGAAATGTTCCCAAGAAGTGGATTAGAATTGTCTTTAGAATTTGGTGGTAAAAAAATTTTGTTATAAAGTGTATCCAAAGAATTATTTTGATCAATTCGTTCAAAACTGTGACGGTCTAATGCATCCAAAACATTTAAAATTTTTATTGTTTTTGCTCCTGAACAGTTCAAAAAAAAATGTTAGCCAAATATGTAAGTTAAAAATAATTATTTATAAATAATAAATATATAATATATTTAATGTACCAATTGATGACTTATGAAATTTATCCAAACACCATCTACCTTCTGCTGCTTGACTTCTTATTTTAACAATTTCTTCAGCCTGTTTAAGCTGTTTTCTATAGATAAAACAAAATAATTTAAAATACTTGACATAATTTTAGTAATTAATAATAAAAATGAGGTAAGTTAGTGACGCTCTGCTGTACCGTAGATTACAAGTGGGTAACTGTAATGGATGGTGTTAAATTTTAATTCCATGATATAAAATCATTGTAAACAAAAAAATTTTAAATTTTAAATTTCATTAAGTTGAATTTATTTTCTAAGTTAAATAATGAACGAGTTATAGCAATTTGTTTTTATGTTATTTGTATGGGTATAACATATTATAAAATATGCAGTTAATAATAATAAATACAAAATAATAAAAATAAAAATACAAAGATTGATTTTTTTTCAGTTTGAACAGTTTGTTCGATAAATAAAACTTTTACGAATAAAAAAAAATCAATGTTTGTATTTGTGTTTTTATTATTATTAACTACGTATTTTATAATATGTTATAAAAATAATATAAAATCAAATTTCTGTAACTCCGTCATTTTTTAACTTAGAAAATAAATTTAACCACTAAAATTCATTAAACACATAAAAAAATAATTTGTGATTAAAAATGGCTCATGCCATTTAAAAAAAAAAGTTATTGTGCGCATGGGCAAAATTAATCGTCACAAAAATAGTCTAATTATTTTAAATTTATGTATAATGTTTATTAATTATTAGTTAACCAAAAAATCAGAACTGAAATATATGAAGCTTGCACATACTTATTGAATGTTTCCACTTATCGTGATCACACTGTATACAATGTAACCATATTCTTACTTTTAATGTTGTACTTTTTCAAAAATACTTGTTAAATCTGTAAATTTGTAAAAACTGTAACCCTACCTTAATTGTAACTAATTGCCATAGTTACCAAATGTATAAGATCAAAAAAAAACACACATCATTACTCTGCTCAGAATCTAAAATTTAGTTTAATATTTTCCAAAAACACTCCTCAATAAAGCTTGGTCTAAAAATTTAAATACTATAATAAACCTGATATTAATTAGTAATATTTTTAAAAGCAATAAATAATCAAATAAAATGTAATTATTATTTATACTTTTTTTTTTGTTTTTACTAGTATATTTACAAAAATATATTGTATACATCTTGAATTATCTAGATTAAAACCAATACATATTTTGAGTTACCTTAATTGAATATTATTGGTTCTCTGAGGCATTGGTAAGACTACTGGTGAACAAGGAAGATAATCTAGAGGTGATCCATTTAGAACAGATGGAAGTTTTCCACCACCTGAATGGTTCCATATAAGAGAAGTAGGACATTCTAATAAAATTACCTAAAAATAATAATAATTATACAATTACTGTGAAAAGTTAACATTTTTAGTTTCTTCATTATGTACTTGAATTATACAGCTAAGAGGAAGTAAAATATCTCTATGATGAGGGCACGACATCATATCATTCAAGGTAGACGCAGCATTAGTAGCACTAGAAGTATTGCTAAAATAGATTTTTATTAAAATTGTATATAAATTGTACTATACACTAGTATTATACCTCGGGACACTATTATTTGAAGCTCCTTTTGAAGTAGGACTCTGTGGTGGATTCAAGTCGATTACTGAGTTGCATATCGTATTTAATTTACGAGAACAAAAATAAACTAATTTCCGACTAAGGAGTTCAGATTGACAAAATTCTGAACAATACTGTAAAGCTAAAGGACTTAATACTTTCAATAAACCATCTTCATTGTTAGATGATGATTTATAACGTTCAAGCATATCTAATATCCATTGAAGAACCTCTTGACGATCTAATAGTCCTTCCTAAAATACAATAATATATTAATCAAAAAGTATAATAAAAACATAACATGTACACAATTTACCTGATACATATACTTGATGAGACTAGTACAATAATTCCATTGTTTAAGCGAAACTTTTTGCTCTTCGCTCATTGACAAATAATGTGATGAACTCATTGTCATATTTGCATTTTGATAATAATCTTGAAGTTTAGTTAGTTGTTCTTTAGTAAATTTTAACAATGTACTCGTCCACTCTAAATTGATTATCATACACTATTGTTATAAGATCAAAGGCGTATAGCTGAATAAAAATTACATACCAAGTGTAGGATCGGGCAGTTGACGTTTAGATTTTATTTTTGCTTCAGACACAGCAATTGTATATGCAGAACTTAACTTTATAAACCATGTAGCACGAATTAATGGGACATTATATTCGCATAATAACATAAATATTTCTTCTTTCTTATTGAAATTGGGGGCCTAAAAAGTTTGTAAAGTCTCATAATGTTATCTTGAATATAAGTCAAACATAATTACGTATATATACATGTATTACAAAAATAAACATTTTATAATACAAATAAACTAAAAGGGTAGGTCTTTTTCATTAGTTAGGTACCTACTTTAAAATGTGGAAATAGTTTTTCTATAGACTACGTTGTAAACAAATCTGTCAAATTATTTTAATTAATAAAATGTAAATACACACAAGACACTTGCCTTTTTAGAAAGTATATTTAATGGTTTAAATCCAGCCAAATCTTTAAACCAAGCTTCAACTGTAGTCTTCGATCGGGCAGTAGCAGGCCAAAAATTATCTTTTGGATTTATTTGTAACCTTTTACGTCCAGTATCTACTAGTGTATTAAGTTCTTCTTTTTTATTGATAATTGCATTGAAAAATGCACCAATTTTGGATGCTGTGATGTTATAATTACGAGCTGTTCCATGTTGATGTTCATCTGATATAGTAAGTGATGTAGTGAACCCATGTTTTACATTAACCGTTGTTAATTCATCCTAACATATGAATTTAAATATTATACATTTAAACCATTTTTATTGTTTAAAATAATTAAACACTCACCTCTTTTTGTTTGGGTTCTTGTGGATAAACATCGGGTGGACCAAGACGAGGCCTTTTTAATGGACGCTTCTCATATGAGAATCCCATAATGTATGTTTATAACGTCATAAACACATCATTGTCTATCCTACCTAATGCTAGGTACTGTTAAATTTTAATATCACAAAAATCGAGAATCAATAATTAACCTTCATAATAACTTTATTTGTTACTAAATACTACTAGGTACCTAGATTATCAAAATGAAAATACATAATTAATTTACCAGTCTGTTGGTTTAATGATGTTTATAAAAATTCAAATAAAAACATGCACAATAAAAAATAAAAATGTCACAATTAAAACAAAAATGTATAGAGAAAAAATCTCTCATCCATAACAATTCAATAATTATTTACGGTATTTACTTTTTTGTTATTGTGATAAAGTAAACGTAAAATCTAGAACATAATAACATAGTATGTATACAAGCATAATATTATTATTATATTCTGTGATACAAGTATTGAATTAGTAGGTATGTATTATAATCACGGACTAAGATAGTATGGACTGGAAACGAAAGCCTAATCACCGGGCCGCTTGAGGTTTGGAGAAGGCTAGTGGCAAAAAGTGCGGGGTGGAAATCCCAAAAATGCAGCAAATGCGAATCGCGCTCTATCTATATTTGTAGATAAGAACCATTACTATCTACTTCATGAACTTCATTCCTATTTCTAAATTTAATTTATAATTATTCATTAGATTGGACTTAGTCACGGACTTAATAGTGCCAGTGCGTCTTATTAAATTTAATGATATATTGTTGAAATTAAAATTAATGTTAAATAATGAAAATAAACACGGACACGGACTGATAGTACTATCTTAAAATAATAGTAATGGTTTGATTTTAGTCCGTGGTAGCGCTAAATTCGCAATTGCTGTCATCTCCGGAATTTCCACCCCGCACTTTTTGCCACTAGCCTACTCCAAACCTTTAGCGGCCCGGTACCGCATCACCCGCCCACCATTTCGTTTCCAGTCCATACTATCTTAGTCCATGATTATAATATATGAATATTACGGACTAAGATAAAATGAATTGGAAACGAGCAGCTTATCAGCGGTCACGAATGTATGTACAAGAGACAAGTGAGGGGGGGGCGCAATGGGATCCGAGAGTAAAGTTTACAACACCGTCTGTATAAGACACGGACAATAAGTGACGTAAAATAAAACCACCGGTAGCGCTGAAAACATTCGGTGCCCTGTGTGAGGAACATATAGACATAATTGATATTAATATGTCTATGGTGAGGAACCAACGATTAAGAATATTATACTGGTTACCCGAGGGCCTATGATTTGCATAGGTAGAAAACGGCTACGAAGCCGAGATATATTATGGACTGCCAACTATTTGCATATTAGGTGAATCACTTAAAACAAGAGGCGAAACTGAGGGGGGGGGAAGCCAGGGATTGATCCCCGGGCGTAAAATTTTAGTGGGCTTAATTTTTGTCAACAGGAATGAAAAACAAAAAATATAATTATGGCGTAAAATAATTAATCGTCATTAAACTATTAGAGCGCATAGCTGCGCGATCTGCTTTTGCCTGTCGACAGTTTGACTGAACATATAGATTATAGACTATAGAGACAGACTAATAATAAAAATTAAATATAAACGTATATTGTCAATAATAAATATGAACGTTATCGTCGAGGCACGGCGACGGCGCTGACAAAAAAGGAATCAAAATTAATTACCACAGTGATAAATAATATTATTCTGTCATTTGTTATTTGGGGGAGCACAGCCGACCCTCTCAGTGCATGTAGTAGCCAGTATGTATAGACATCATCCTAACGGTAAGATTATGAATAGATTCGTATAAGTATGTTAAGTATATTTACCAAGATGGGTATACATTTGTTTAAGTTTAAAATAAATATTTTCTTTTTCTGTTTTTCTTTTATAAATTGTTTAATTTAATCACATATTTTATTGCCTAAATTGTGTACTTTTATCAGAATAAAAGATTTTATATTGCACCATAAAGATTTATTGTAATTGAGGTGCATGGACACTTTACTGTTAAGTATTTACTCTTGGTTTTATTTTGTAATTAATATAACATAGTATAATATTATATTAAAGAGTTTACTGTTTACTTATTAAATAATTAGTTGTTGCATTTAATAAGTTATAAGTATGATATATAAATATATTCAAGGTTATCGTTGGTCATGTTAGTTCTAAGTTTGTTGAGAGATCGCGGAAGTAATGAGAAAGCAATTCCCGCGGCGCCGTCGGTTTCAAACTGGAAAAAAAAAAAGTTCTAAGTTTATTATATTCACTCCATCCACACTGCTTAACTTTAGTTAAGACAAATGTTTTGTTAAGTTAAATGTTTTAACACAAATGTAATGACTAGACAAGTGGAAAATAGTATTTTTCCATTCAATTTTGGTTAACTTAAAAAAAAGGAAAAAATAAAACTGAAAATTATTTTTTGTGGTTTAAGCTGTTATGCTAAGATGCTATACGCCTCAATTTATAATGTATTGTATTACGGAATGTATCTACATGTCTACATATTAGTATATTACATTAATTCGTAAATGTAGTTAATTATTCAATATTTTATAATTTTTAATTATTTTAGAGCAGTCAATAATATTAATTTAAGTAATTTAACAATATATAATTCATATAATTTTCAAATTTTTTTTAAGTGTATAAGAAAGTATAGAAAATAACTGCCATACATTTTTAACAGCAGATTTGTATATAAAAAATGTTTTAATAAAAAAGTTCTTTCATTGAATCAAACAATTTATTATTAATATTTTAATAGTTAAAAAAGAAAGAGACTCCCTTTAATATACTTTAATAGTAGTGTGAAAATCAGAATAACTCTTATTTAGTTCAATTATTGTAACATAAGTAATAACATTATATGAGCAGTCTTGTAAAGAATACTTTATCTTTTTTTTTAGATTCTGAGCGGAGCAATGAATGTATTGATTTGACAATGATATGTGTTTTATTTTTATTTTATTTTTTTTATTTTTTTATTTTTTATTTTCGTGTCTGTTCATCACGTTTTAGGACAGTAAAAATGCTTCGATTAACATGAAATTTTGACCGAATGTTTATATAAGCATTTTCTACACACCATACTACCATAGCATTTCCAAAATATTCTGACTTATTTTGAGCTGTTAACGGACATTTTCAGTTTCCAATTTTTTTAGTTTTTTTTTCTATAAATGTCAATAAAATTTTATTTGTTGGGTAAAAATAAGTGCATAAGACATAAGTGCTACACTTTTTAGCACTTGCCTAAATTGATAAGTGTCACTCATATATATGGACTATATTATTATTATACCCCTTTATTACTCTAAGAAGAGGATATGCCACACCCGCATATTTGTTGTTTTCGTCAGAATGTTAAAATGAGTCCTAGGAAAAAATGTTTGGTATATCCTAAATAATCTAAATACATTTAATAAGTATTCGAATAGATTTTAGATTCTTAGCGGAGCGATGAATGTATTGATTTTACAATGATGTGTGTTTTTTTTTATTTTTGTGTCTGTCATCACCTTTTAGGACAGTAAAAATGCTTCAATTTTCTTCAATAGTACCTACCTTTTCTGATAGGAAAGTGAATCTAGTTGGTACTTTGGGGGGTCAAAAGTTAAAATTTCCCAGTAGTTTTCATGATCGCCTTGAAAAACAAATGAAAAATTAAGGCAAAAACGGGAATTTTTACGGAAAACCAATTTTCGACAAAATCGATTTTGGTTTTTAGTATAAGTAGTATAACTCTAAAAGAAATGACCGTAGAGACATGAAATTATGACCGAATGTTTATATAAGCATTTTCTACACACCATAGCATTTTAAAAATATTCTGACTTATTTTGAGCAGTTAAAGGACATTTTCAGTTTCCAATTTTTTTAGTTTTTTTTTTCTATAAATGTCAATAAAATTTTATTTGTTGGGTAAAAAATCTTGAAAATTTAATAGTAGGCTTCTAATATATAGTTTCAAAGGCAGATGAAAAATATTAAAAATCCATAGTCACAATTTTTTTTTATAGGTAATCAAAGTTCAAACTTTAACAAAATAGGTAAAAATGACGAAAATGTGCAATTTATTTTGAGTTAGAAATTTATAAAAATTTTTCTTTTTAAATCTAAGGTTTGAAAATGTAATACAAGATTC